>CM049839.1:28069490-28654920 GCA_027422415.1 Schizothorax lantsangensis
CTCTCTCTCTCTCTCTCTCTCTCTCTCTCTCTCTCTAATAACTTAGTTATTAACTGCATTAGTCTACTACAAAGTCTCTTTAAGACAAGTCATGTCACTCGGCGGCCATCTTTGAAACGCCTCTCGGGCATGCAAGTGCAGCTCCTATCTCTTTGAATGGGGAAACATCAAATTCTCAAAAACTGCTCACTAAGCTTACGATTAAATGTCATATATGAAATCACCAAAGACATCTGACAACAACTGTTTCATAAATGTTGTTTATTTTGCTCAAATAGCGTTATAAAAAGCATATTTTTTCAGGCTAGATCAGCCAGTGCGCATGCGCAGTCCTTAGTGCACGTCTCAGAACGCTGACTGTTTCTATAGCAACCGGGACTTCTAACGGCAGCTGCAGTGACGCGCTGACTTTACCGATTAGGGATTGGCTCTTTCATTCAGAAGGCGGGGCTTCCTGCGATTGATCGGCCATACAGCGTTGCATTTTCCCCAAAGACTATAGAATACCCAAGACATGCCACTCTATAGTTTTGAACGGGGAAAAATGCAACGCTCAATATGGCCGCTCAATCCGCTTAAAACGCAGATGAAAGCGGTAAGAATTAAAAACATTAACGATGTTTGCGCAGTGAAGTGGGCTCTATAAATTTTCGCGCTGTTGTGAACACGCATGACACGTGACAACATCAACATGGCGGATGTAGTACGTCCAAATTCCATTCATACTACCCATAGTCATACTATATAGAACATACTTTTTTAACGGTCGAGAAGTACGTTCGAATTCAAATGTAGTACCCACACAAGTAGTATGCGATTTCGGATGCAGGTTTTGATTTTTCCCCATTCAAAACTAGGCCTATACGAGTGACACGTCTTGGGTATTCTATAGTCTTTGTCTACTATCAATGGCTCAAGCCTCCATTACTAAGTATGACGTTTTGGAATTAGCAACAGAGGTGTTGTATGAGATGCAGAAGAAATAATCCTACTCACAATAGCGTTGTGATGAGTGGGGCGGGGCCGAGAGCCGTGGGAACGGAGCGAGGCCGGTGGAGTTCGTGATAATGAGCGACACCTGCACCACTCACCGGTCTCGCGTCCCACGGAGGAGCTCCGGAAGGATAAAAGGAGGAGCGATGACAGTGGAAGACGAGAGAGGACCAGGCCTGGATTTTAGTTTGTGTTTTGTGTGAGGCAGTCGTCCGTGAGGGGCTGCCGCTTTACTTTTATGTTTGTTGATTTGTTTATTAAAGTATTTTGAATGTTCGGCGGTTCCCGCCTCCTTCTTCCTGATCTACGAACTTTGTTACAAGCGTTTTAAGTAGAAAAACTGGACAAATGCCTTTATCATCTGATCAATGTCTTGAGGTGTGGTAACCGTAGTATAAGCAGAATAATTGACTTTGGGCCATTGAATTCTTAGAAAATAATGCACACCCGAGGTGTAACGTGCATTATTTTCTAAGAATTCAATGGCCCAAAGTCAATTATTCCTTACTAAAAATTTATAAATCAATTTCCAAAGCAGCTTTAAGGTGACATTCAACAATACAACAACAAAAACTTGAAATCTGTAATTCGGAATAAAACACCCACATACAGTATCTCTTGTTGCATAGGGGGGCTCGGTTTGATAGCTGTAGTGTGGGGAAGTGAACGAAAGGAAGGCTTTCTACTACAAAACCAAACTTTGCTCTCAGACATGACACACAAATCCTCAAAAATACACACACTACAACACAGTCTTACACACTGATGAGATAAATTCAAAACAATACTACAAAAACCGGTAATAAGTGTTGCTTGCGGTACTCCCCAAGTGTTTTATTCCTTAATTTAATGTACTGTAGAGTAGAGTACAAAACAGCAAACAACAACAAAAAATAAATATTCTGCCCCAACATCCAGTCTTTGGTCTGGGACAGGCCAAAGAACCTCTTCAACATCACAGGCTATATTGGCCCTGCAGGCAGCGGGGGTAAAATCCTCTTGCATGCCTGATCCAACCCTGGTACGCATCAACTAAAATATATGAGACTGTTTGTCTTCTTGCCCATGCCCTTCCTCTTTCTCTTCCAAGTTGTTGTCCTCCTCCTCCTTCTTCTCCTCCTCTTTCTCCTTCTCCTCCTCTTCCTCTTTCTCCTTCTCCTCTTCCTCTCCGTACTCCCTCTCCACCTCATACTCTTCCTCTTCCTTCATTGCTTTCTCTACTCCCTATTCCTTCTCCTCCTCCTCTGTGTGTCCTTGTTCATCTCTCTCAATCATTTCCATCTCAGTCCTTGTCAATTCTCTGTTGATCAAAACATTGTTTTTCAAAAGTAAAATGGCAATGAACAGTTTGGATGACAGTCTGTATTGAATCAGAGTCCTTGTGCCATTGCTTTGTATGCCATCCATTTGCTGTATGTGGGATATGATTAAACTTCAGAATACAGTCAATTGCTTTGCACTGTATGCCATATTTGCAAATGTGGGACTTCAGAACTTTATTATGTCTGCAAAATGTTTACTCAAAACTAAACAGTCTTGCAAACTATACAAATGTCAGCACAAAATATAAAGTATTTTTGTCATCACAATGTTACTCACCCCAAACATTTAATTCATGTAGTTGTGTTTTTTCCAGTAATTTGGCCAAGGCAGATATTTGTTGAGAAGAGTCAAAATGTTTAGTACCATTTGATGTTTAACCATGGAAATTAAGGTTTTATAACAGTCAAAAAAATCAGATATTTTTGAACAGTTACTGTAATCAATTCAATTCATTTTTGTATAAGATACAATCGTGCAAAGCGCTTTACAGAAATTAAGTCTCTACAATATATTTATACATTGTAGAAACTTACAGTTTTTCTCAATTGTTTACACACATTTTCTGAAAGCATGCCTCATATTCTCAGAACTCTACACACAAATCCAAAAAAACACACAAATGGGCAAAACCCCTCAATTCTCCTGCAAAAATGAAACTTTACATTCAAAACAATGTTATTTCTTCTCAAAATGGGATTTTGTTTTCAAATGACACACACAAAACCATCATATGTATAGACATGTATAAGAACCAGCTGAACACTGATGTGCTCAATGTAAAACACTATGATGAATGTAAAACACTTCTTCTCCATTCATCATAATGACTTAGGCCTTTTTTTGTTCAGTGTTACACTTATACAGACAGTACAAACATAAGTGTGTTGTAAAATATTTGAGAATATTGTTTTTAATGAACACACAAATACACGGTAAAATTTTATTTTATTTTTCCCGCAAAAACAATGTACACAGTGTACATCCCATTCCCAACCAACACAAAGTTGCACATACACTACATACAAAACAACAGAAGAATTTACTGTATACAGTTACAGTAAAAAAAAAAACTATGCTGCATCCTTTCTTCTGTTGCGGTCTGCCACAGCACCTCATCCACATCACAGCAATGTTTTCCCTGGCCAAGCAGCGGGGGAAATATCGCCTAGCATGGCGATTCCAGCCATGAAAAGCATCAGCTGCTATATCTCCACATGCGTCCTCCATAGCTTGGAGAAGAGGTATACGCGTTTGCGGATTTCGGTCATACACTTTCCATCTCCAGGCAGAAAAAAATTCCTCAATAGGATTGAGGAATGGAGAATATGGAGGGAGATAAACAACTAAAAAGCGTGGGTGGGCAGTGAACCAGTTACGAACCAGAGCAGCCCTGTGGAAACTTACGTTGTCCCAAATGACAACGTACCTGAGCTGCTCTGGGCCATCTACCTGATCTGGTGGAATGAGTGTGTTGTGTAGGGTGTCAAGGAATGTGATCAGATGATATTCCTTCCCCTCTTTTGTCTTTTTGTGAGGTTGAACCCAACCTCATCAATGAAGATGAACTGGTGCTCCACTGCAGCCACCTCTAGCTCAAGGACTCTCTGAAACACACATGACAATATCAGAAATAGACATGGAGTGGTCACTATTGTGAAGCACAATCATTATGATTACAATATTGAAATATGTATAATTTACTGTATACAGTGTTGAGAGTATGCATCAATTGTGGGACTCACTTGCACATAGTTATATCGCAATTCTTTGACTCTTTCTGAATTGCGTTCAAATGGCACCCTGTAGACCTGCTTCATCCTGAGATGATTTCTGCGCAAGACACGGTCCAGTGTTGATAAGCTTACCCTATCAATATTTTGAAAATGTCATTGTTTTCTATTATTTTTCTTTGTATTTGCCGTAATGTTATGGCGTTGTTTTCTAGGACCATGTTCATGATTTCAGTTTCCTGTTCAGGAGACAGAACACGTTCCCGACCACCTTGTGTTGGTAATCTTTCAGTTCTGCCCAAACAAATAGTAAAATAAAATACAAAGTAGGTTACATTTCCTAAATACTTGAAACATACTTTACAGTATTTTTACAGTCCTACAGAACAGTCCACAGGCAATACTGTACTACTGTACTCATTGAGTACTGTATTGATATGCAGTACTGCAATTTTCTAGTGAGAGTAGATTTCTTACCTATTCTCATTTCGGAAAGTCCGGATGATGGATGCTACAGTGTACCTGCTCAAATGTGGCTGTACTCTTTGCCCAGCCTCCCTCATTGTTAGACCATGGTTGACCACATGATCAACCAAAGTGGCTCGGATCTCATCAGAGATTACGGTCCTTGGCCTTCCTCGTCCTCGTCCTCCCCATCCTCCTCCTCTTACTCTCACTCCTCTGGCTCTGCCTCTGTTTCCAATGTTGGCATCCATTGCTCCAAAACAGAAGAGCTCACCTGTTGCCCTTTTATGCTAAAGCTCTGATTGCTAATTGTAAAACTGTGTGACGGGTGTTTGCCCTTGTGATGAGTCAGTGTGCATATTTGAATGGCAGTGTGTTCCTTGTGAAAACAAGATATTTTCTGCATGAAAATTGTGCCAAAAGCAGAGAATTGTGTGTAGTGTTTTGAAAAAAGTGTGTTTTAGAACTGCAATTTGAGTGTAAAGCAGGAACTGTGCTTGTAGTTTAGCAGAATTGGTTCAGGGGGTTGGTGAATGAGTTACATGTTGTGGTCATTGTGTCTCAAGTACCAGAATTTGTGTGTAAGCAATTGAGAAAAACTGTAATATATTAACTTATGGCAAAATTAGTTAATTCTGCATGTTGTTGGGGGATCAGAGGTTGGCATCCTCTGAGGTCCTCCGAGGGGTCGGCATCATCTCTTCTCAGGTGTTTGGTCATCTCAGATCATTTAAGGGCTGGATCCAGACTGAAGCTTGTGTAACTCCTAGTTACCACGGGATGTTAATCCCGTGGCAGAAACAGAGAAACAAAGAGACATAATTAGCGTAGCTGTTGTTCCATTCAAGCAAAAATTATTTGTTCAACCCAAGCTAAAGAATAATAATGTGCGTTTTGATCAGATATAACTGCAGTACAAGATTATGAGATGCATTATATGAATGCATTATGTGAATGCTTGGCTAAAGAGATGTGTCTTTAATCTAGATTTAAACAGAGAGAGTGTGTCTGAACCCCGAACGTTATCAGGAAGGCTATTCCAGAGTTTGGGAGCCAAATATGAAAAAGCTCTTCCTCCTTTAGTGGACTTTGCTATTCTAGGTACTACCAAGAGTCCAGAGTTTTGCGACCTTAGGGAGCGTGATGGATTGTAGCGAGATAGAAGACTAGTTAGGTACGCAGGAGCTAAACCATTTAGGGCCTTATAGGTAAGTAATAATATTTTGTAACTGATACGGTACTTAATAGGTAGCCAGTGCAGAGACTGTAAAATTAAAAAATTACTGTACTGAAATCCAGAAGGCTGCACTTCTTATGTATGCCATATTTCCTTTCAAAAGTACAAATTTACACATTACTGTATGTGGGATATTTATTGAAAGAGACTGTTTCAAAATGTTTGAATTATTGAGGATATGGTCGATCTCCCAATTTTTAGCTGCACCCTTCAGCCATTGTAAGGCCATGATTGACAACATTATTTCATCTGATATGCACTTCTGTCATTGGCCTCTTCTTCCTCTTCCTCTGTTTTGCCTCTGTACACTTCCATGCATTCTTACTCCTCTTCTTCCCCTCAGCTGTTGACCCTGATCGTTTTCTGAATGTTCATCCATTGTCAGAATTTGTAACTCTTGTTTTGTCCTCTGTCTATATATGCTTTCCAATTGAAGGATCATTAGATGCACCTTTGAGCTATTTCAGAGAACTGGTTTATCATTGGGTGATCTACATTCTCTTCATTAGTGAAAGTGAGGATTCACCTGAACAATCCATGGCAAATTTACAAAAAGACTAATAGAAATGTGTACAAAATATGCTTGACAGTTTATGACAACAACAAACCCAAATCAGAAAAAGTTGGGACAGTATGGAAAACGCAAATAAAAAAAGAAAGTAGTGATTTCTATATTTACTTTGACTTGTATTTCATTGCAGACAATATGAACACAAAATATTTCATGTTTTGTCTGGTCAACTTCATGTCATTTGTAAATATACATCCTTTCCTGTCATTCAGACCTGCAACACATTCCAAAAAAAGTTGGGACAGTAAAGCATTTACCACTTTGTAATGTTGCCATTCCTTTTCACAACACTTAAAAGACGTTTAGGGACTGAAGACACCAAGTGATGAAGTGTTTCAGGTGTAATTTTGTCCCATTCTTCCTGCAAACAAGTCTTAAGGTGGGCAACAGTACGGGGTCTTCGTTGTCGCATTTTGCGCTTCAAAATGCGCCACACATTCTCTATTGGAGACAGGTCGGGACTGCAGGCAGGCCAGTCAAGTACCCGTACCCTCTTCCTCCGCAGCCAGGACTTTGTAATGTGTGCAGAATGTGGTTTTGCATTGTCTTGTTGAAATATGCATGGACGTCCCTGGAAAAGATGTCTTCTTGAAGGCAGCATATTGTGCTCCAAAATCTCTATGTACTTTTCAGCATTAATGGTGCCATCACAGAAGTGCAAGTTACCTTTGCCAAGGGCACTGACACAACCCCATACCATGACAGACCCTGGCTTTTGGACTTGTTGCTGGTAACAGTCTGGATGATCCTTTTCTTCTTTGGTCCGGAGCACACGGCGTCCATTCCTCCCAAAAAATACCTGAAATACTGATTCATCTGACCAGAGTACACGTTTCCACTGTGTGATGGTCCATCCCAGATGCCTCCGAGCCCAGAGAAGTCGACGGCGCTTCTGGACACTGTTAACATAGGGCTTCCTTTTGGCACAGTACAGTTTTAACTGGCATTTGTGGATGTAACTACGTATTGTGGTACTTGACAAAGGTTTGCCAAAGTAGTCCTGAGCCCATGTGGTGATATCGCTTATAGATGAATGACGATTCTTGATGCAGTGCCGCCTGAGGGATCGGAGATCACGGTTGTTCAGCTTAAGCTTGCGCCCTTGTCCTTTACGCACTGAAATTCCTCCAGATTCCTTGAATCTTTTAATTATGTTATGCACTGTTGAAGGTGAAATATCCAAATCTCTTCCTATCTTTCTTTGAGGAACATTGTTTTTAAACATTTCAATAATGTTCTCACGTATTTGTTGGCAAACTGGCGATCCTCGGCCCATCTTTGCTCCTAAAGGACTAGACCTTTCTTGGATGCTGCTTTTGTACCAAATCATAATTACAATCACCTGTTGACATCAACTGTTTCAAATCACATCATTATTTAACCAATTTACCTCATTACTAGCCCTAAATTGCTCCTGTCCCAACTTTTTTTGGAATGTGTTGCAGGTCTGAATGACAGGAAAGGATGTATATTTACAAATGACATGAAGTTGACTAGACAAAACATGAAATATTTTGTGTTCATATTGTCTGCAATGAAATACAAGTCAAAGTAAATTTAGAAATCACTACTTTCTTTTTTTATTTGCGTTTTCCATACTGTCCCAACTTTTTCTGATTTGGGGTTGTAGATCAACCATTTTGCATTTAGTGACTTATACGATGAACTAATGACTAGATGTTTTGAGGGGTAAGACTATTGCACAGAGAACTATATAATACATTTTGAGCAACATGACAATAGTAACTGATAAAGTAGGAAAACGCAGACAAATGTACATAATCAGTTGCATGAATGTACCAAAGCAATCGCAACTTGTTCAAAAGAATGAGACACTGCTGTTATCATTTGCACAAGTGACTAGATGATGTGGAGGTTGAACAAGTAGTTTTGAGAATTTCATTTCTGATCTGAGAAATGCACCAAAGCCACTGAGAAAAACTGTAAGCTGGCTTTGGCCCTTTTATCTCCATCGAAGGTTCTGATTGGTTTGTGATAAATTTTGACTCCTAGTGTTTCCACTTGGGTAATTGTGTGCTAATTGAGATCAAACTTTGCAGACTTGAGTGAACAATATTGAATGCTAGTGCTTCCTAAATGACCACATGGTGTAAGCACTGAGAAATGTAGGGATTTGTGTGTAGAATTTTGCAGTAACAGTTCACCAAATCGTACTCATGTGTCAAAGCAGGGGAATAGTGTTTATAGTTTAGGGAAATGGGTGTGCTTTTTTAAAAATGGCATTATGGTTTTGAAATTTTAGTTCCAAAGCCTGGTTATAGAGTTTTAGCAATCGAGAGAAACTGTAATGGAAGACAAAAAAATATCTGGAGTTTTTAATAATCAGGTGCAGAACCTCTTAAGCCAAATATATGTCATAATTGACAATCTGTAGCAATTATTTTAGTGTTGGCATAGTATGGTTCTGCTTTGGGCAAAAACTCCCCTTACATTCATGTCTAGCCAGAACGGGGAGAACAGTGATTAAACTCCCCCAGGGGTAACAGAACAGATCCAGCAGAAAAAGTATATTCAAATAATTAACATGAGATACTATAACACACAGACTCAGTCAGGAACCTCTGGGTGCACAATTTAACAAGACAGTTGTTAGCAAGGGCTAGAGGTCATGAGGTGGAGGATAATAGGTGGAGCTGGTTTCTTGATTTCAGACAAAACCACTTTATATCATAATTGACTATCTGGCTTGTTTTGGCAAGCACCCATTCATCACTGGACAGAGCAGCAGTAAAAAAATATATATATATATAACCATATTAAACTGCAAACATCCTTCAACCATCAAACTGATCAACACATCACTATTAATAGCCTGTGTTGGAGGAGCCTCAATGTATTAGCAAGTCCTTGATTAGGGACACTTGAAGGAAACAAATCCAACTGGGGGAAGCATACACCCCATGGAGCAACAAGCAGAGGAATAATTAAAGAACAAGCATGAAGCACCAAAATACTGTAAACTGCACCCCAGAGACCAACCAAATGACCAGCTTCAGGTATTTCACCTTTCTTAAAAGAAATAAACATTGTTCTAGCATACCCTTGGGTCTTTGTAGCAACAAATTCAAATAATCAGGTTTCACAATGTGCAAAATCCCAGAGGACAATGCACCCTTTTCAATGGTGCAAAAACAAACAGTGACACAGCCCATCACCAGAAACCAGCAAATATTCTTATTAAATAAATAATTAAACAGTTGCCTACATAACAAAAACAGCATATCTCATCACACGTAATATTAACCAATACTACTCATTTAAGTATGCATATAATATTGCATTTATTATAATGCAAATAATAAATACATTTTATTTGTTTTATTATTTAATATATTTTTATTATGCAAACTAATGCAAACTTTTGAACAAATTTTTTGAACAAAAATGTATTTTTTTTTTCCTGGTCATTGATTACTCATATAATTATAGTCACTGATTATACTTAAATAAGTTGCATTTGTTTTTATTATAAACATATAAAAGAGATAATCAAAAGCTAAAATGACATGCCAACAAATATGTAGCTTACGTATACCACACGTCACCAGCCAAAGGCAATTACCATAACTCTGCAAATAATTGCCGCTCAAATTGTCCACATTTATATGAAGACTTTGTCACGGAAATTTAGGCCACAACACCAACAAGCAGCAGCATATTATCAGTATAAGCAACAAACATGTCATAATTTGGGGAAGGCTGTTGAAATAGCATGAGTTGTGTCAATTCAAGCGATAAGCATTTAAACCATACAGGAGAACACGTGCTGAATTGGAGTTGTAATGAATTTCCTCAGCGTGATTTTCCTTAGGAGGAGGAGCTGACCTTCATCTGGCTTTATGGCAGATATGTTAAGTGCTGATATAAAAATACGATTTGGTAGCAATAATATCTGGAGTTTCATGAATAGTAGAGGTGACAGAACGTACCTTATAAAAGCTAATGGTAGGCAGCTTGAGACAGTGCTTCTCAATCTTTTTGTCTAAGATTCAAAGGCCATCCAATCTTAATTATATATGTAGCCCCGGTACTTCTTCTGTAATAAATAAATGATAATAATAAAAAATAAACTCAAAATGTAATTTTAATGTTGTACATATTTGTTTTTGATTAAATTGTGATTATGTTAATTAATGTAAACTTGAATTAATTGTATGACTTACTGGGGCCACCCTGAAAGTTTGCTGGGGCCCCCTGCTTGGGAGCCACTGACTTAAGATAGGACTTTTAAATAAGACCGCACTGAATAGTGTCTGAATTGTATTGACTGACATCATGATTGCTACCATTGACTCTGGCTGATTTTTTTTTTTTTAACACAACAAAAATGTGTCCTTTTCATAAATATCGGTTGCAAATATTGTCAATGTACCACATGTTGAGAGAAATAAAAAATAATATGATTTTAAACTCTAAGCTCCAGATTCATAGCTCTATTAATTCCACAGGTACTATTAGTAGCTGCCTTTTTACAATATGCAGACCGAGTAAACACTTAGGCTTAATTAAGAAAGTGCAGAGGGCCAGTAGTAGTGGAAATGCATTTAGTGTGAAACATTATAGACTTGGTCGTTATTGGAGAATTGCCACAGGCGCCTATCTTGGAGCCGTTTACCAAGAAATAAGTGCTGTGTGGCTGATAAAAAAGCTTCAGTATTCAAGAAAATCTTTAGCGTGTGGGATAGACAAATGTCTCCAACATTTAATTAGCTTTCATATGTTGATCTTTCGTTTGATGTACTCACTGCATGCATCAACTTACCCTTTGGTCTTCGAATTCTTGCCATTTTGAAATGAGTGTCCAAGTGGTTGATTATTTCAAACAATTAGCCAACATGGCACGTTGAAAGCAAGAAGAGACCTCAGGGAGCCTTTCTAATTAGAATCGTAGCCACGGTGTAAGACAGTTGGTGTGTATCATGTTAGATAAGATTCAACCAATGATTTCAGCAGGGGGACTCATCCTGAGCCAAAATTAATTGTGTATTGCAAGGCCTCATCGTGGTAGCTCTGCAAGCCCATAGAGCCAATGTCTGGATGAACTTCCCTTCTGTCAGATACCAACAATGACTTTGCATCTTCGTTTTTTCCCCCAGTGTCTCCCTAGTGAACCTGTCCACTTGGAGTTTACTGTGGATAGCGTTTCTCATGGCACATCTCACAGCATATGGTCAGAGTCTTACTCTGCAAGACTCTCAGTGGAAAAGAAGTAAGGAAGTGCAGGTGAAAAGGAAAGATTGTATTTTTTTTATTCTCATGCCCTTTTTACCCCTTCCTGCATTTTTACTGAGTCTTAAACTGAGCAATTTTTTCCCTCCCCTATTGAGATATTTGACATTGATCATCTGTATAGCCAGTTAACTGGGCATTTAAGGGGCACTGAAGGTCTATTGCAGCTAATGAGGTCAGGCAGTAAAGTTAGAGCAGAATTAATTGCTTGCATAATTCTGTCTTTTTTTCTGTCCATCCTCTTTTTCAATAAAACATGCTTTAGAGGAAGTTCAGCCATAGGGACAGACTTCCTTCTTGACCACTGATGCACAAAAACCTAAAGCTCCTCAATATCTCAGAGATATAAGCCAAGAGCATGAAAACGCATTTGCTGAATAATTGATCACCCTGCAGCTGATGTAAAATGATACTTTGAATAGACAATTTGAATAATCATTTGAGATGATTTAGAGAGAGGTGGCACATTTTATTTTTGTAAAATCCTACATAAAATACCCAACTTTGCAAATGTAGGGATGAGAATTGTGAAGAATTTAATAATTCAGATTCACATTCCTCAGTTCCATTAACAGTTCTTTTTGTACAGTACATGTGGGGAATAAATATAAAATATATCAATATGAATTAAATCGAAATACATGTAAAACAGTTCTAGCAAAAATTGTATATGCAGATTTTTTAATGACTTTTCAAAATATTTTTAAAGTTGGTGTAAATGTAATCCAATTATTTGGTTCAATAATAAGAACTGGCTCATAAATTCAAGAATCAGTCATTTGTTATATACTGAAAATAAACATCTCAGATGAATATTTGATTCATTCATCGGACTAGACAGATTGCATTGTGATTTTGTTTCACTAAAAAGAACTGGCTCATAAGAATCATCCAGTCATGCTGTTGTTTCATGCTATAAGCCATGCGGAAAATATGTATGTATGGTATTCCATCCAGTGTAATAAATACTGTTTTGTATATATAATGTAACAGGTTATGAAGAACCATTTTTCAGGTCTCAACCCTATTGCAATGCTACTTCCCCAAACAATTATTTCATTATAATGGACCAGAATTATGGATTACAAAAGCCATTGTGCTGTTAAATACACTTGCTCTTTCTGAAAGTTGCGGACTTAAATACACCATGAAAGACTTTCTTTGAAGTGACCTTGACTAGATAGCTCTTGTATTAATTGAAAATGTCTATATTACATTCCATTAGTTATGCTGTAAAACAGATGGACCTGTACACAGAGCAAATGTGATTGCTTAATTTCTCTTGTAGGCTTAATTAAAAATGGCACACACCTTATCTTCCACTCTGTGGGCCAGTGGCCAAATAGAGCTTGTCTTGTTTTAAACTGCTATAGACACACAATGAGCTCTCTGTCTTGTTAATAAAAATGAGTGTGGCAGCCAGTGGTTTGGTAATGGCTTGACTCCACAGGTTATATGTTTGTTATTGCAGACAGCATGAGTGCCATATGGAACATGGGTTGTGCTTCTGGTGCAGTCAAGCATAAGGTAGATGTTCCCGTTACAGCCATTTTTGACAGCAGGGGTATGATGTGTATTGGTATGCATGAGATAGGGGCAGGTGAGTGTGGCCACAGTGCTGGTGTAATCAATGTAAGGATGAGGGTGACAGCCCACAGGTCAACCTCCATTATTTTAGGTTATTGCAGTGTAAGTTTTGGCCGAGTGGCTCATTTGTCAGTACGTCTGGCTCACACCCCCACTCCCAAACGTCCTTTTACACATCGTATTGGGGGATGTATTTGTGCTTGTTCTCATTCTTCTAGTAAAGTCTGTTTCATATTCCTCCTTCATTTGTTATTTATACATTAATGCGGATTATATGTGGTTTAATAAACATGCTGTCAAACTGCACATGCGGTGCTGCTTTATTTTATTAAATGTGTTACTGGACAATTTTAATATTTGTGACCGCATTTTCCATTGGGGGGGGGGGGGCACTTAAGTGAAACGTAACGGAATTTGCTCCGTTCTCAGTAACACAAGTTATTCATGATAGAATATCAATTTTGTATTGCCATACGTCTGTGACTGTGCATGCTCTCTTATGTATGTCACAACAATCATAAAAGGGAATTACGAACCGTGCCATCTATATTTTTCAACCAATTTCTACAGTCTTCTTGTTCAGATGTCTAACACAACCACTCATCCTAATTTTCTCTGGCATATTTCTCCACAGCACAACAATAAAGCTGATAAAAAAGGAAACAGGCTTGTCAGGAGCAGATGAGAGAGGGTAGTGATGACGTCCCTGCCACAGCCGCTTTTCTGCTGGAGTCATAGTCACTTCAGTCTAGACTTGATTGCCAAAGTGGATAATACTGCGCTCTCCAACAGACATTCAGGCGCAGAACAGTGGGGCCACGGGTCATTCTCTGGCTTTATGAAGAGTGCCTCATAGTGTTTTATACAGTTATAACCCTCTTCTGAAGGCATAAATCAAAGAGAGAAAGAGAAGGAGAGAAAACCTGAAAGATAAACTGATGCTTTTAAAGGCATATGAGCATATTTTTTAATTTTTTATCATTTTTATGACTGCCCTGGATTGGGAGAGTATTTTAGGGAGCATATGAGTCAGCTCTGTCAAGTGTGCTAAACCTGAATTGATGCAAAAGTTAAAGGGATAGTAAAACCAAAAATGAAAATGTACTCACCCTCATGTTATTTTAAATCCTTGAGACTTCCTTTCTTCTTTGGATAAAAAACAAAAAAACAAAAGGAGAATATTTGTTTATCATGTAATTGGGTGAACCGTGAAGGCCCACAAAGCAGCAATGTATTCCACCTTTTGCCTTTCTTATCGATATTGCCCATTCAGTCTGTTCCAGTCTTCACAGATGAGTGCTATTGATTGTTTGGGAAACCGCAAAGCTGAGATGCAGGTGAGATAAAAGCTTAACTAAAATGAACCTCAGCACCTCCCATCCTGTCTGGTTTTCCATTCATAATGGGTCTTCATCTCTCCTCATCCAAATAAAAATGAGGAAGAGGTAGAGCTCTGAAGTGATGCCTGGTTCGCTAGCATCTACTGACTGTTGTTATTGTACAATGAACATAGACTTTTATTTGATATTATACATATACTAGATATAAGCGCTACAACTTTTGAACTGCAAACATCACATTGTGGACAGAAAAAGGAAAAGCAGATAGCATCTGTGATGATTGGATTTTGAGTTTAGGATTAAAGATGGTTCAGAATTTTCTGTGAAGGGCTCATGCTGGCTCTGGAAAGAACTACTCTGTAAAAAAAAAAAAAAACTCTCTCTCCCAAGGTCACATACTTTGGCAGGAGCCCTGTGGATCATTATGTGGTACCCCTTAGCATCTTTATAGTGACGTAGACAGTTGATTTCAACAAGGAACCATTGACATCAATACTTTGATTTTATCGGTACTTTATTATGGATATAATCATTTGTTTCTGTATCTGAATCTAATGATAATTTGGGATATAAATCAACATTCATCAGCCTTTAGTTTTAAACTGGTGTTTTCTGTACTTCTGTTGAAATGTCATCTGTTGTCAGGGACTGGGTTTCTTTTTTTGGTTTCCTGAGTACAATACAACAGAAAGCATGGTGTTTACTAGGTATCGACGGAAGTACATTTGATAAAAGCTGTTGTTTATAATTTTTGTTTTTATTTGGCCAACTTAAAGAAAAGAAACACAGCACAGCAGTAGAGCAAAACACCTTAAGAAAATATTTACCACTAAACATAATTCAAGTTGTAATCCAGCATCCCTGCATTGTCATTAAGCATTTACAGTTGAGGTCAAAAGTTTACATCCCCCTTCAAGAATCTGCAAAATGTTAGAATAAGAGGGATCATACAAAATGCATGTTATTGTTTATTTAGTACTGACCTGAATAAGACATTTTACACAAAAGATGTTTACAGTCCACAAGAGAAAATAATAGTTGAATTTATAAAAAATGACCCCGTTCAAAAGTTTACAGCCCCTTGATTCTTAATACTGTGTTTATACCTGAATGATCCACAGCTATGTTTTTTTGTTTAGTTATAGTTGTTCATGAGTCCCTTGTTTGTCCTGAATAGTTAAACTGCCTGCTGTTCTTCAGAAAAATCCTTCAGGTCCCACAAATTCTTTGGTTTTTCCTTCTGTATCAGTGAGCATTTGAACCTTCTGTAATAGTTGCATATGTTATCCTGGACCACAAAACCAGTCATAAGTGTCACTTTTTGAGATCTGAAAGCTGAATAAAGAAGCTTTTCATTGATGTATGTTTTGTTAGGATATGACAATATTTGTTCGAGATACAACTATTTAAATATCTGGAATCTGAGGGTGCAAAAAAATCAAAACATTGAGAAAATCGCCTTTAAAGTTGTCCAAATCAAGTAGCAATGCATATTACTAAACAAAAATTAAGTTTTTATATATTTACGGTAGACATTTTACAAAATATCTTAATGGAACATGATCTTTACTTAATATCCAAATGATTTTTGGCATAAAAGAAAAATCGATAATTTTGACCCATACAATGTATTGTTGGCTATTGTGCTACTTAAGACTGGTTTTGTGCTCCAGGGTCACATATGAGTGCCTCAGTTGTCCTCAGTGTGAAAAGATGGATCTCAAAATCATACAGTCATAGTTGGAAAGGGTTCAAATAGACAAAAATGCTGGAAAACCAGAAGATTTTTTCTGAAGAACAGCAGGCAGTTTAACTGTTCAAGACAAACAAGGGACTCGTGAACAACTGAAAAACACAGCTGTGGATCATTCAGGTAAGAACACAGTGTTAAGAATCAAGGGGATGTAAACATTTGAACGGGGTCATTTTTATAAATTCAACTATTATTTTCTCTTGTGGACTATATGTAAATATATTTTATGTGAAATATCTTATTAAGGTCAGTACTAAACAAACAATAACATGCATTTTGTATGATCCATCTTATTTTGGTAACATAATTAACATTTTGTAGATTCTGAAAAGGGGATGTAAACTTTTGACCTCAACTGTAATTCTATACATTTAATCTGCTGTTTCTGTTAAACAGGTAATGAGGTTACTGGCCGTGCCGCTATAAAGAGCTTTAGCATCTACGTAGGGATGTGCAAGCATCTGTTCATCCCTTTTGGGAATGAAGTACATCAGTACATCCCTTGGGAATGAAAAAAGGTTGTGTATGTGCATGTATGTGAAATGTGTGTTTTTCCTCTTTCATTCACCTAGCCTCACTTTCCGGCCTTTGTGGTGTCCTGGTCCACTGGTCATCAAGTCCATTTTTGCTGATTTAGCTTTTTTTAATCATTTTGTTTGATTATGGAGTTTTGCTTGAATAGTCTAAATGCAAATGAAAAAGATGCTGTAGCACAATGAAGGGGAAAGACATGATAAATAGTGTAATCATATAGTAGGTAATGGCTCTAGTTTTTTCTGCTATGAGAAGAAAGTGTTATGCAAAATAAAACTCTTTTGAAAATTCTTATCCCATTACTGCAGCTCTACCCACTTAGACTGATGGCTCAACATACTTGATTAACCTTGAAATAAGTTTTGTATTCAAATTTATATATGAAATGAGCATTGCATTTTAAGTCTCTAAAATGTGATTAACTCTGATATGTGAAGATTGTTTGAACGCCTATTAAAATGTTTCTCATTTTAATCCATAAACGCTCTCTTTAAATTTCTTTGGTTTTGGCCATTTGTGGAAATTTCACAGATATAAAATAATATCAGTTTGTATCCATAACGGTTTCTATCATCCACATGATGCCTGACGTTCAGTCTAAATGTATAGTCACTCTTTATTTAGAGATGCAGTCTCAGAGCTGACAAGGACAGTCACTGCAGGCACCCTGCAATTTCTGATTGTTTATCTACTCCAAATATTTAAATAAATGATTTGCTGTCATTTTGGGATGTTGAATAATTTAGCACATACGCAACTGTTGACAGTAAAAATAAACTTTCTGCACATCCTGCTGCAGTTTTCAGACAAGAAATGTCTAAGGTTGAAAACAATTAAAGCTGTTACTGTTGTTAGGTAATTTCCGCTGTGAATAAATTCCTAAATTTAGATATTTACCTTTAAGACAACTTAATTATTGCCCCGTAACCCATCCCTCCCAAAGAGACATAAAGGTTTATTTTTATTTTTCTGAACACATCCGATTAAAATAATATTTCATCCCAAAATTTCAATTTGCTGAAAATGTATGCACCCTCAAGCCATCCAAGATGTAGTTTTGGAGAAATTTAACATTACATCACTTGCTCTCAAATGGATCCTCTGCTGTGAATGTGTGCTGTCAGAATGAGAGATTATGATGTCATTAAGACATTTTTAACTTCAAGTTCTCTATTTATAATATTGCTCTCTCCAGCGAAAGAGTCACCTTGTCTGAACCAGGAACGAAATATGCACAGATCTTGTTTACAAGTGAAAACAGTCCAAAACTGTTTGAAACAAATATGTCAGTGGATTTTGATGTGAGAGGACAACAGGAGAAGGAAGCGAATATTGTGATGTTTTAATCAGCTGTTTGGACTCTCACTCTGACGGCACCCATTCACTCCAGAAGAGCCATTGGCGAGCAAGTGACGTGAAGGTATATTTTCTCCAAATATGTTCAGATGAAGAAACAAACTTATCTCTATCTTGGATGGCCTAAGAGTGCGTACATTTTCATTTTGGGGTTGACTAATTCTTGTTTTTTTGTTTTTGTTTTTTTCATTGTTGGCCTGACTACTTTTACAATTTCAGATATTAAATAATTATGAATGCTGATTAAACCGTCATGTTTTAGGCCTTAACTCATAATGTCACTTACCAAGTCATTATAAATGAAATTTCCTTTACTATAGGAATATTGCTCAGGCCATAACAGCAGTCAGCATGAGTTTCACAGACTTGGACAAGCCTACTGAGAGCCAGTCAATAGAATCTTCTCTTATCGCTGTACAGAATTAGGCAATTATAGTGCTGATACCTACAAGCTGTGATGATAAGTAAAGGCACAATTCTGTCCTGCTATAGAGCTCCATATCAGACAAGATACATTTTTTTCTTTTATTGTAAGAATAAATCTTTTCACAACTGTTGCCAAACCAGAAAATTTAATAATTGACATGGCAAACAACAATAATGACTGTTCTGGCACCCTGTCAATGTCTCTTTCAAGAGACAAAATGTGTGAGGTAAATTCTGATTTAGAATATTTAACACTAATCTCCTGACAGAAGATAAATATGGTATAAGTGTGTGCTGCCGAGATATTTAGTTCAAGCAGGGGTATGTTTGATTTAAAGGTTTCATGTTGTTAGAGATTACATCTCATCTCAGTGCTTAAGTTTCACTTTGAGATCTCGGTGAAGAGCCTGTGAGTGTTTCAATGGGCATGTGTTCATTTGATAGTCAAACTTCAGATAAGAGTCTTCTCTGTGAAGTGAATTGCTGATTTATAATTTAATCGTTCATACTCCAAAAGAGATCCACAAATAATTGACGATCTGTACCAAACAAAAATAATTTGTCACTGAACAGCTGAATCTTGAAGGTTATTTTAGTATTAGGTGATTATAGTAACAGTAGTCTTCCTCACAACAAAGAATCCACCATGCTATAGGTATTATAGAACTTGTTTGTTTTGAAAGTTTCAAATACACACACGCACACAACAATTACCACACCAAACATTTAAAATTCTCTTGATGTTTTTATTTGTTTAGATTTTTTTTTTTTGTAGCAATGTAAAGTCTTTATCACTTTAGATCAATTTAATGCATTGTTGCTGAATATAAAAACAATTCAATTTTTTTTTAAAGAAGAACTTAGTGTATAATATGTGACTTGTACAAAATATCTAGTTCTCTTAGATTTTAGATCAAGTACTACTCAGCACTAAAGAAATGTGCACTGTCAGTTACACAACAGAGAAACACCACAGCAAAGGAAACATCTCAGTTCTTATTAAACTGCCTCCAGGAGGATACTAAATTTCTCATGACCCCAAAAGTTTCTGACCTGTTTCTGTGCACTTAAAAGAGACTAGTCATAAACAAAAAGAAAAAGCCAGACAACCATGGCGAACCTCTATGCAGAACACCACACATCTCTGAATAATGAAAGTGAGGTTATGAAGCTTTGGGAGACATTTGCATAAAAATTGGTATTTAAAAGCATAGCAACAGGGAATGGAAATCTCATTTGTCTCATTCATGCTTTGTGTCATCTAAATTCGTAAGTCTTCGTATTCATACATCGATTTAGACAACCAGCAGTATACATGGCTGATTATCATAGGGCAGTGCCCCCAGAAACACAATATACTAGTTATTTACTCCTATCTAGACGATAAAATATGTTGACTTTTCAAATAATAAAACACAGAGGGCTTTGCATTGCAAATGCTTCTTATAAAGGTTATGAACACCAAATTCAGCCAGGTACTTCAGCTGTTTTATGTAAATGTATGGCATAGAAAGTTGGGTAGAGCCTCTGACCTTTACTGGGTGGTTGCGAACACTCACAATTAGACACTGTAAGTGAAAGGATTGGCTACAAATTCTCTCTCTCCCACTTTTTCCCCCCTTTTTCTCTCCCACTGGTTTGGGGAAGTTTTTAGAGCTGCAGAGGCAATATTTAATCCGCTTTAATGAGGGGGTGTGATATTAATCATGAAGCAAAAGGCTAATAATGAAAAAAGCATCCTGATTAATGGAGAATTACTGTATCTTGCTAAGCCCTGCCACCTCAGCGCCCAGGCTCTTTCATTTAAGCTATCTGATGCTTAAACAGAAAAGGGAGTAGAGGATTTAAAATATTTGCCTATCCTCAGATAAGGCTCCTTTGTGCCTCTGTTAACATTGTCGGTGTGACAAAGAGGACACGCTGAGCCGAAACTACACACCTCTAGCGAACACCACAGTCAAGTATTAGTCAAACAGCCGACTTTGTGGAAAGAACTAGGGAGCCCTTACATTTTCCATTATGTGGTAGTCTTCAAATTTTCACCAAGGCATGGAAGACATTGTATTGGTCACAGAAAGTTTTGAGTATTGGGAAAAAGGGTGATCTCGGGTTAGGTTGACATAACCCAGAGACATTCACATCAGTCTGTGGGGCAGCTCTATTCGTGGCGGTATAGAAGCACTTTATCACAGCTTCAGCTCTGTCTGTCAAACAGGAAGTCACCACTGTGAGCCTCAATAGTACAGCCTGAAATGTCAGACTTCATTCTTTCCCCTTCACCTCCCCCTCATACAAATGGTCAAATTATTCAGATTTATTAGATTTGACCACATTTACCATCATCCATCACAGCTCATTGGCCATCAATTCCCCTACCGCACACACCGGTCTCTCCCTGTCTTTGCCTGCCTCTCTTTCTTTTATTTTCTCGCTTCGTCATCTCGCCTCGCTGCCGCACAGATATTGCCGTGCAATTATTGGGTTCTGCATGGTGTTGTTTTGTTTGGCCCTCTCTGGTTGGGCTGTGGGTGAGTTGAGAGATTAAGATGCAGTGCGACTGCCGTAGTAATCTTCGCAGCATGGCTGCGCTTGGCTGCCCCTGTACCAGGCAGAGCAGGGGGGCCTAATTGAAAAGGACAGCAGTGTTTGCGGTGTATTGAGAGCGTTTGCCCTCACGTGTTGTGTGGGAGATGATTTTCTGTTGCTTGTGTGTGTAAGAAATTGTTTAGAGGGAAACGAGAGCTGATTCTCTGATGGAAATCTCATGGGCATCACCTGTTGGATTACCTTGTGTTACCTACATCTGATGCAAAACTGAAGAGTAGACGCTGTAAAAAATGATTTATTTCAAAATTAACTGTCAGTTTGTTTTAGGAAATGAAAAGGGTTCTCATAATTAAATTATGATATTAAGAAAACATAAAAAATGACATTTAGAGCTAAGGTGTCGACTGTCCATGCCAAACACTTTTTTGGCCTCTTGATATCGATTTTTTTTTCATTAAACATAATGTGCATTGATATGCTATTACTATAATAAAGCAATAAGCCCTCTGAAGCCATGGTTTTAGAACACCGAAGGGGCGCTGTTGTGTACAATACAGATATTGCTGATAAACAATAAAAATGCTTCACATGGATTATTGCTTTGGTTACTAAATATACTGTCAGGATTTTATAAAATACAGTGGTGGACAAAATTATTACAACACTAGTATTTTCAACAGCTAAAAACTGGTATTAAGTCAGTTATTTCTATCTTTTGCTGTAGTGTGTCAGTAGGAAATATCATTTTACATTTCTAAACATTCGTTTTGCCATTAATTGTAATAATGAGATTTTTGTTTGCACAAGGAGTCTGACAACAGCCAGTGCTCCACACAGAGATCTGATCTGATCATCATCCAGTCTGTCTGGAATCACATGAAGAAACAGAACAAACTGAGACAGACTCAATCCAGAAGAACTGTGGCAACGTCTCCAAGATGCTTCAAGAAACCTACCTGCAAAGCTACAGTACTGTTAAAAGTTTTAGGCACTTGTGTAAAAATGCTGTAAAATGAGGATGCTGTCAAAAATAATGTTATAAATAGATTGTGTTTATCAATTAACTTCTATTAACTAAATTAAACCAACATTTGGTGTGACCATCCTTTGTGTTTAAAGAAGCTTTTGCCCTCGGTGCACTTGTGCATAGTTTTTCAGGAAGCTTTGCAGACGTTGCCACAGTTCCTACTGACACATTACAGCAAAATATAGAAATAACTGACTTAAAACCAGTTTTTAGTTTTTAGCTGGTGAAAATACTAGTGTTCTAATAATTTTGGCCACCACTGTAAACACAAAAAAACAAAAATCAAATAATTTGATGAAAAAATATAAATTCTTCCACTAAGCAATGAACACACACAACAACACACAAACACAGCTGTGATGTAATACTGATGTAACGAGGTCACAGGTACTGTATGTGTTCATGGAATATCTTACAACAACTTCAAATTAGGCTCAGCAAACCTTAATCAAGGAAAAGAGCTATACAGTTAATAATTTTTATTTTTTTACTTTTTATTTTTTAATTTTGTTTACCATTATTTTACCATTTTATTTTTCTATACAGTTAAATACAATGAAACATTCTCCAAAATATCTCCAAAAAGTCATACAGGTTTGGAATGACATGAGGGTGATTAAACAATGACAGCATTTTCATTTTGGGATGAACAATCTCATTAAATTATTTACAAGACATTCATTATACAAGTTTACTCAGTTGACAGATTTGTTAACTCATATAATCGTAAAGCAAAGCCTTAGAAATCCATTGTTATCATTTCTTGTGAGCATTTCATTCAAATGTTTGCTCATAAAAATGCAGTGCTTTACATATAGGATTAAGATGATCACTGTCTGTTTTTTCTATTGTTAGTATTCTTATGTAACCTGAGTTGGTGTTATTTGTTTCCAGGGACTTGATGCATAACTACATACATCTGTAGGGCAAAACAGTGAGGATTAAAGATTATGAAAGAGAATAAATGGACTGTGGAAGAATGAAACAGTATATTGATGGTGGTTGTAACTGATAGCAGTGTTGCTGACAAATGACCAGCCTGCTGATGTGAAGTGCTGCCTAGCAAGATGATATGTTCCTGTTTCTCTGTGCATGATATGTTCACTGTGTTTCTGTTCTCGCGGTGCATTGCTAGCTTTAACAGATCTGCTGAAGAATAGCGACCAAAATATTCAGTTTTCACCTGTGCACATTTTATCCTTTCTCTACCTATGATGGGTATGTTTGAGTTGCATGTGGTGGTTTTAATAAATACAATTTTGATCCCTCCCCCCCAATATAAATTCACATTCCAGTTGCATTTGATGTTTACACAGTTATGTTATGTTAAAAGTATGGAGCCTCACACTATCAATGAGAAACCTAAACTATAATATTGTAATAAACCAATAATTTTATTATACTCTGCATACTGTATGTTTAGAGATTTTTTATTATTATTAAGCCAATATTTAGTTATATCTTTCATTTACTACTACTAACTGTTATTTAATAGTCACTTTCTTTTTGGCTCAGTAAGCATCAAACCCTTGATAAATATTGCAGGTGTACTGATGGTCACGGTTTAATTTATGCCTTTCATTTCTGTCCTACTTTATTCATTAAAAACTGGCTCACTCACAGATTTTATGTTTCAAGCATGTTCTAATTAAAGGGATATTTCATCCACAAATTAAATTCCATCATCATTTACTCAACCACAGAAAAATATATTTTGAAGAATGTTGGTAACCAAACAGTTGACAGTTTGACTTACACTGTATTAAAAAAAAACAAAAAAAAAACATGGAAGTCAGTGGCTACTGTCAACCAACATTCTTTAAAATAGCATCTTTTATGTTCAACAGTGACAAATGATTCATTTTTAGGTGAACTATCCCCTACCAAAAAAATGCTGATGTCAGTGTTTTAACTTTGTAATTAGTTAATTTACAATTTGATGCATTCAGGCTGATTTGGAGACCTGTTACAAACATCAAAAGTGGATATTACTGTGTTGACAATGTGATTACCCAATCAAAGTTACATGGAGCTATTACCTCCTCTAAAATGACTTTTTGCCTGTATTTTGTGTTTCTCAGTGTGAACCCTATAAAAGCTCAAGACAGAAGAGACGCTGCTTGCCTGCTTCTCTCTGACACCTAATCCTCTGGTGCTGCTGTTAGTGAGTGGTTTATACATCATTGGATCTAACATTTTGTAATACGTTTTGTTTTATTTTTATACTGTCACTGATTACATTGTCCTTTGTTTAAAAGGCACTGCCTTCTATTCCTCATGGAGAAAACACTGCTGACATGTTTCCACTATCTCTTCTCTGTCTCCTGTTCTGTGTCTCTCTCTTTGTCCCTTTCCCTCTGTCCATTCAGATAGACGTGCTCAGCTCTAATTCGTTCAATCTATCAATCCTTTCCTTTCTGTCACCAGAATAGGGCAATTTACGGAGGGAGGGCAGGCTGCAGGACTAACGAGGCGTGCCTTTTGTTCTAAATCAGGTCCTTGTGTATGCCTATCGGACAGAAATACTCAGTGAATGAGGAAGAGAAAAGAGAGGGAGAGAGTCAGGAAGGGCAAGAACTAGATGAAAAAGATAGAGAAAGGAAAAATGAGGAGGCAAAAACGAGACGGAATGGGTTCAATCGGTCACCTTTAATTCATCATCTAATTTGCATGCGTTTCCCATTTGAGGCCATGGCTAGCCGCAGCAGACGGGTGAAGGCTCCAGCTCAGAGTGTGTTGAGTCCCAGAAGGTAGATATGGATTGAAATAATAGCCTTGATCCAAACGGCGGCACGTGCAGAGACCAGAGAGCACACTCGTCTGTCCCTGCTGATGGAAATGCTTTATTAAGCCACACCAAGCCTTTCATTCACAGCCCTGTGCTGAGAATGGCTGGATGAGTCACTTCACCACAAATCCGACTTAAAGGAAAAAAAAAAAAGGAAATGGGAACACGAGTAGAAATAATAAATGTATTACATTTAGATATAATATTTAAAATATAATTTAGACACATAGACTCTTTTCTCAAAGATTTAGGGTCTGTAAGAGTTTTTAAATGTTTTTGAGGTCTTTCTGCTCACCAAGGCTGCAATTCTTTATATAAAAATACAGTAAAACAGTAATATTCTGAAATATTATTACAATTTACAATAACCACAATACTTTTTTTTTCTTCTTTTTACAGGATTCTTTGATGAATATAAAGTTAAAGAAATCAGCATTTATTTGAAATATAAATATTTTGAATGTTTTTAATATCTTTACTGTCATGTTTTAGAAATTTGATGCATCCTTGTTAAACAAGTTTTAATTTCTAAAAATAAATAAATATAAAAAAATAAATAAATAATAATAATAATAATAATAATGCTTTTCCCCATAATACATCTTGTTTGTTTTTCTCTCATCATAATTATATTTTTTTAATAATTTGCCTCAGGTGTCAACAAACATCTGTTGGTTGCACTGATATTTGTTCTCATATGTTCTGGCTGACGTTACCCATGTCGGATGTGGAGAATGGATTTATTATCTGTGATTGAGACATACTGTTTTTCTGTTCGCTGATATTTACACACTCCAAGACAAGTTCTCCCTTTCTTTTCTCTCTCCTGCTAGGTTTTTGACTCCTGTCCTCTTAAGCTGCAGAGGTAATTTATAATAATTAAAAATGACCTCTGCATGCAGATCAGATGGTATTATTAATGCCATTTTCTGTTCCCAGAGCATTACAGTATGGCAGGACTCATGACAGGAAAACAAATGAAGGCAGCCACCATTGATGAACTTTGTTAATTAATAGCCCTGTCAATGAGCGAACAAAATGAAGGAGTAGGGAGAGAGAGAGAGAGAGGGGGGAGGAAGTGGGAGGAGTACATGCATACCGAGTCCGACACAATGAGAAAGATGTCTTTATTGACACAGCTATGTTTATAGTTCAGAGCGAGGCTTGTAAATCAATTTGAACGCTCAGACTAACAACGTTTGATTAATTTAATTTGATTTCATTGTGCTGATCATAACTCAGGATGCAACCAGATGGCAGAAAAGAGGTAGGGTGGGAAACAGGGCTAAAAAGGGAGGGGGAGATTGACAATTACTTTTATTGGCTGTCTACATTGTTCATTGATCCTTTCCTTTCCCAGTAAACCTAAAATGATCAGAAGCAGCTGTTAAAATATAATTATTACTGTCAAAAGGCTCTGATTTACTAAGGTCCTAAATAAAGAGTACACATTTGCTTGCACATTGCGTGTTCGCTATGTGGGCTGTACTAGGAAAATTCTACATGTACTATGAATAATTATGCAAATAACTGCACATGCAAATAGGTTGGACACACCCATATTCAAAGTGGCTTTTGCTTGTGTACTCTAAAAAAGTCTGTAAAAATAGGGCAGAATGTACTGTGAGAGTATGAAGGAATTTTCCTTATTAATTTTTCACAGGTTATGCTTATATTTTAAATTATACATGTTTTGTTTGTATGTCAGATATGTATGTTTATGTATGTATGTATGTATGTATGCATGTATGTACCAAGAGCTTCTTAAAAACCACAACAAATTCCTCGTGTGTTTGCACACACTTGGCGAATAAAGCTGATTCTGATTCTGATTGTTGGAAGTTTAATGGAAATATATGTAAACTTAAAAGATAATGTCCTAGCAGAAATTTACCAGCACCCTTTCCAATTTTTTTTTTTTTTTGCAAATTTAATTGTAGGCCTACTAAATTTTAACCATGATGCTCATTTGTGCCTCTCAATAAGTATCATGAATTTCAATTATGTTGACTTATGATTTATAGGATTTAATATATATATATATAGTTATATGTGTGTGTGTGTGTGTGTGTGTGTGTGTGTGTGTGTGTGTGTGTGTGTAAAAAAAGTATTTTATCTAGATTAATTTAATTTATACTATAGTAAATTTCATATATTCTAAGAAAATAACATACTTGAATCTCTTGGTTTTTACTTGTGAGCCCACAATTTGTGATGAGAAATTGATCAGAATACATATTGTAGGTACACACTTGAAACATTTTTAAATCATTATGAAATAGAATATCATCTGAATTCTGAATTCTGAAATCACAAAGAAAATAATATTATTTACTCCAGTGACTCAAATTATCAGTCCTTCAATGCACAACCAGGTCCATCTCCACTCTCTCCTGGTGTCGTGAGGATAACTAAAAAAAAGTATTTAATGACACATCTGTATGTTGATAGATGTAACTAAAAAAGTCAAGAATAATGCTAGTTGTTTGTGAATCGAGGTTGTATCCATGTGTGTGCTTATTTATGCATGCACAGACCCTTTCTGCCTGACTGTGAGTTTAAGCTGTGGTACTCGCCTCTGGGGGCTTGAACGACAAACTCTTCTCAGGTCTGGATCACTAATGCAGCCCAGGGATTTACATAATGTTAGAACAGATTCAGCTCAGGTAGACCAACACCAATAAATCACACTTGAAGCAATTCTGTCATTTACTCACCCTCATGTCATTACGAACTCAAGTGTGTGTTTATTTATTTTGCATTTTGGAGCTTGGCTTGAAAAGCAGGTAGGAAATTATTCAAACTTTCTTCTATTTGGTCCCACAGAAGAAAATAAGAAATTTGGGTTTGGAACATCTTAAATATGAGAAAATGATGACAAACCATCCTCATTCCTTAGTCACAGCTTATTTCCAGGCAGGGTGCTGAGTCCCCCTTAAAACTGCAATCCTAGAACTGTCCCCTGTCCCAGACTCTTCTGTAAACAAATGAGGAAGTGTTCCCACAGTGTATTATGGTGGCAAGAGCTTTGGCAAGGAGAGATGAGACACTGGAACAGGCTTTGGATGGCAACTTTGGCAGTTCAGCATAGTCAAGCAAATGTGGATCAGGGGATCTGAGCCAAAAACTAGGTAACAAGATGCTAGCACAGAGTACATCGAAGCATAAGAGCTGTGATACAGATCATAGAATTGGATGTGACCAGACGGCAGAGCAGATTAAGGTACTATTACTATGGTGGAAAGCGACACTGATTCGCTCCATATAAAATTCTGCAGATAGAGCTGTTAATTTTTAGAATCCCCAATAAAACACAACTGGTGTGCAGATAAAACAGATGAGCAAAGGTGCAGAACAAAAGCAGATCTTGATGTGAGATCATTCTGCCTTGGAGGAAACAAAAAAGCATGCTTAAAAACTTTGACTTTGCTTGTTGGATGAAATATATATAGTACCACGGAGACATACATGAAACACTCTCCTCTCTCTTCTTCTTCTCCTCCTACTTCATTTGAGTAGCGAGGACATTTACAGTCTCTCTAAGGGCCTGTATGCAAATTCACAGACCTAATTCAGACATTCAGTTAACGCTGTGACCAGTACACAGTCAATGGATCCACTGAAAAAAGAACAGAATTAATATATTAATGCACTAATACTTCTCATAAATCTCTCTCTGGTCCTGCGGGAACCAAATTACATTAGAAGTGGCATGGAATATAGCCCGTCTATAAAAATATGGAGGAAAAAAAAAAGAGAAAACTTTGGAAGAGGTTATGCGAGGCAGGATATCTAAGGACAAAGAGAGAGTCAAATCAATATAGCTATTGACTACATCTCATTTGTAGATCTTTATGGCTTACGTAATTGCAGCAAATGGATAGAGTTGCCACACTAACGGGTTATTTAAAAAGCAAATGTTCCATTCATCACCCGTTGATTCGCTTGTCCAGTGCTCTCATTTACTCGAGCTGTCAGTATTCCCAGGTCTGTGTAAACTCCCAGTCCACTCAGCACTATATAAATTGGTCCAATTGAACAATAATTACTTAAAAAAGTTGCTCAAATGGCATGAACGGCAAATTATTTAGTCTCCCTGCAGTGGAGGAAGTCTAATTTACAGTCTGGCACCAGCTGTAGTGTGTGACAGTCAGCTCACAACATATATTTCACCCATTTTACAACAACACCCTTTCATTTAACCTTATAGCAGGGCTTTCAGAGGAGTGGGTGAAGGGTGGTTTTTAGGGTTGGTGGATGGGTGGGATCTAGTGAGTACAGTGACATGGCTGCTGACCATGAAAAATGAATGTGATGTTTGATGGCATAAACATCTTATGTAGCACTTTTTCTGAACTGTGTGATTAATCATCAGGGTTTGCCTCGGGAAAGAGGAGAAAAGTTCCTGAAGAGAAAAAGTGCTTCACCTCATTTTCTTTCTGTGCGTGTATGTGAAAGGCAGAGCGTGAGATGAAGGCTATAAATGAGGTTTCTTATGGAAAATTACTCACAAATCGGCTGAATTTGTCTTACTGTATGCTTACTTCTTAATAGTATTACTCTTCACAATATACAGCAAGTCATGTTTAAATCAGAATCAGGATCAGAATCAGAATGAGCTTTATTGCCAGGTATGTTTACACATACGAGGAATTTGTTTTCGTGACAGAAGCTTCCACAGTGCAACAGAATGACAGTGACAGAACAAAAACACAGATAATAAAAGAATAAAAATAGAACAAGTAAATAAGGAATAACAATATACAAATTGACAATTGTATGTACAGGTATATTACAATAGACAGTTTTGTATGAACAGGTATATTATGTGCAAATTTGAAATGTAGACTAAGTATGTGTGTTAGATAAATATGTGCATAAGTGTATAAATAGGCATGTTAAATAAATAGGCAAATCAATGAGTCATGTTGCTTTTTTTCACTGACTTTCCTTAAGTCCTCAGATTCAGACCCCCATCTTTCACTTTACCTCATTTACCCTGTATTTCCCTATATATCCATCTTTCTCATTATTTCTTACTCACACAAACATACCTTGCACCTCATATAGATACAGTTGAGTGTGGATTGTTGCTTCGCAATTGCTTCTCATAAAAAATCCAATCTTCTCCTGGAAAGAATAAGAGTGTATGTGTGTGTGTGTGTGTGTGTGTGTGTGAACGAGAGATAGATAGATTGATGGTGGGGCTGATTGATGAGGCTCTCTGTGCTAATTAACATTAGCAAACCTGAGCTAGAATATTGCAAGGCACGTCAGCATAAGGAAGTGGCCCACACTACCCGTCATATCTTTAGCGCAAATAATAAAAATGTTAAAAGGCTATTATGGACACGTTTTCAAAAAACAAGCTGCCATTCATTGTTTTCATTACGGCAGTGAAGTGTGTGTAATGAGCTGTTGTGTTTTTTAACGGTCTTTAAACAACTGGAACTTGGAGGCTGTCTTGACAGGGTTACCTGTAAATTCAAAGAAGCTTGATTACAGTGTTGTAGTGATGGAGAGACATGGTAGAATGGCAATAAAGTGCCTCTGGGAGCTCCCTTTATAACAAAAACAGGAGTAAAAAGAGGATGTCAAGCCAACGGACGAGTAAGAGTTTAGGTTATAGTGCACTAATCAGGTCCAGCTTTGGCACTGAGTGGTACACTGTAAAAGAAACAGGGTCCTGTTTGAAATGCTCCAGTGAAGTCTTCAGTAAAGATGAGGTACTGTAGGTTGTTGTGCACCACACTTCAATTGTGCTGTGCTTCATCAAAGACTTCTTCACTTGGCCCTGAAAATCATTACAGAAAGGTCTTAGTTGGTGACTGGAGAGCAGCAGCCACAAAAAGTTTCATACACCCAATCATTTAGCTGCATTGTGTAACAAATGGGTCTCACAGGCAGAGGTTGAGTGGATCGACTGTGAGGAAAATGATTCTATACAAGGCTGTGTGATACAGAGAATTGTGAATGCAAAGTAATTTTTTACCTTGTGGAAAAGCAGAAGAGTTCTTTTTTTTTGTCCCACTTTAAGGTCCAATTTGAACTATTAACTGACTTTTGCCTCAATAAACTCCTAATTTGCAGCTTATTAATAGTTAGTAAGGTACTTGTTATGGTTTAGGTATATGGTAGAATTAAGAGATCTAAAATATGGTCATGCAGAATAAGGCATTAATATGTACTTTATAAGTACTAAAAATCAGCCAATACGCTAGTAATATGCTAGTTAATAGTGTGAATGGGTCTTTAAAATAATTTGTAACATTATAAATGTTGCTTCCAGACAGCAAAGATACAGGTGCAATATATTCCATTCATTATTGTCTTTCTGTAACTTTCTCCACATTTTATTATGCATACTTTTTAATCATGTTGAAATTCTACAACCCGAATTCCGGAAATGTTGGGACGTTTTTTAAATTTGAAAAAAATGAAAACTAAAAGTCTTTCAAATCACATGAGCCAATATTTTATTCACTATATAACATAGATAACATAACAAATGTTTAAACGGATAATTTTTATACTTTTATCCACTAAATGAGCTCATTTCAAATTTGATGCCTGCTACAGGTCTCAAAAAAGTTGGCACAGGGGCAACCAAGGGCTGAAAAAGCAAGACATTTTGAAAAGATTCAGCTGGGAGAACATCTAGCAACTAATTAAGTTAATTGACATTAGGTCGGCAACATGATTACAATAAAAGGGATGTCTTAGAGAGGCAGAGTCTCTCAGAAGTAAAGATGGGCAGAGGCTCTCCAATCTGTGAAAGAGTGAGTAAAAAGATTGTGGAATACTTTAAAAACAACGTTCCTCAATATCAAATTGCAAAGGCTTTGCAAATCTCATCATCTACAGTGCATGACATCATCAAAAGATTCAGAGAAACTGGAGAAATCTCTGTGCGTAAGGGACAAGGTCGAAGACCTTTGCTGGATGCCCGTGGTCTTCGGGCCCTCAGAAGACACTGCATCACTCATCGGCATGATTCTGTCATTGACATTACTAAATGGGCCCAGAAATACTTCCAGGAACCTCTGTCGGTAAACACAATCCATCGTACCATCTGCAGATGCCAACTAAAGCTCTATCATGCAAAAAGGAAGCCATATGTGACCATGGTCCAGAAGTGCCGTCGTGTCCTGTGGGCCAAGGCTCATTTAAAATGAACTGTTTCCAAGTGTAAAAGTGTTCTATGGTCAGACGAGTCCAAATTTGACATTCTTGTTGGAAATCACGGATGCCGTGTCCTCCGGGCTAAAGAGGAGGGAGACCTTCCAGCATGTTATCAGCGTTCAGTTCAAAAGCCAGCATCTCTGATGTTATGGGGGTGCATAAGTGCATACGGTATGGGCAGCTTGCATGTTTTGGAAGGCACTATGAATGCTGAAAGGTATATAAAGGTTTTAGAGCAACATATTCTCCCCTCCAGATGACGTCTATTTTAGGGAAGGCCTTGTGTATTTCAGCAGGACAACACAAAACCACATACTGCAGCTATTACAACAGCATGGCTTCGTAGTAGAAGAGTCCGGGTGCTGAATTGGCCTGCCTGCAGTCCAGATCTTTCACTTATAGAGAACATTTGGCACATCATTAAACGAAAAATACGTCAAAGACGACCACAAACTATTCAGCAGCTGGAAACCTATATCAGGCAAGAATGGGTCCAAATTCCAACACCAAAACTCCAGAAACTCATAACCTCGATGCCCAGACGTCTTCAAACTGTTTTGAAAAGAAGAGGAGATGCTGCACCATGGTAAACATGCCCCCGTACCGACTATTTTGAGACCTGTAGCAGGCATCAAATTTGAAATGAGCTCATTTTGTGCATACAATTGTAAAATTTCTCAGTTTAAACATTTGTTATGTTATCTATGTTCTGTTTTGAATAAAATATTGGCTCATGTGATTTGAAAGTCTTTTAGTTTTCATTTTATTCAAATTTTAAAAAAACGTCCCAACATTTCTGGAATTCGGGTTGTATTTGATATGATTGTCATATACATACATTCTTGTCATATCCACTTTATTCTTGCCATAAAAATGGGTGCAGCCATTTGTAAATTGTATGTAAATTTTATTTGTAAATTTTATCTAGCTTCCGGTCTCATTCACTTCCAACTATTTTTATCTTTACAAAACCACTCGTTTTGCTACTTGATATTGCAAATTGGTGTGTCTTACCATATTATTTTAATGTATAATCTTAATTATGAACAAACTGGTTTGTAGTGCAAACAGTTTTACCGTTTACTGCATATTGTTATTCTTCTCGTTATTTCCCTATAGCGGCTAATGAACAGAAAATCTCACCCATAGGCTTACTTCCGCATTGAAGAATAAGGTGGATAGTCTATATATTTACATTGTAGTTATATTTATATTTTGCATTTATGTTGATTTATTTTATTTATAGCATTTTCTGATCAAGACCTGCTCGCTTAGACAGAAAAAGCAACTTGACTGACATAAAAAAAATATAATTTACAGTAGTTTTTGTTATTCACATCATTTAGCAATGCGTGATTATCATATTACACCACACTAGCAATTTTTTTTTTTTAAATAATTGTGTGGCAGTCTCAAACAAAACTCTGAATATCTTTCAAAGATTTGATGTTGCTAACCTTGCAAACTTTTTGCAAATCCAGTGGTTATTTCATCCTCGTAGCTTGTAAACACAACTTTATTTCCAGATGGACTAACAGAAAAACATCATTACTCTTGGAAGCTGTATAAAACCAGTGAGTCAGATTAAATCTTACTAGATCGCGGAAGTGTTTTCCAGTTTTATGGGAGCGCTCATAACAAACAAAGCTTTGCATCATCACACTCTGTTAGGATTCTTGGCTTAATTAAAGAGAAATAAAAGTATTCTCCACAACAAAATATGCAGCTTTTATTGAGGCAATATTGGTTATTCTGTGAACATAACCAAACATCCACCAACCCCATTACCCATTATTACTGTCCAGTGAAAACACAGTATGGCTGGGTCGGTGTAGCTGTTATCTGACAGTTGATGTGAGATAAATGTTTGGAGATGTAATAAGTATGAGGACCACGTCTGAGGCAGAGCTTTTTGGGCCCCAAGCTCAGAAAATAAATAAAAATAAGTACACACCCATATGAAACTGGATTGGAGATAAGGAATATGACCCAGCATGTTTATTGACTCTACTGGAATCAAGTTCTGAAGAGTGGCACACAACAAACATCTCACTCACAGACCACTATACTGTATGTTTTTGTGTGTGTGTGTGTGTGTGTGTGTGTGTGTGTGTGTGTGTGTGTGTGTGCGTTTCTAGACAAAGGGAGAAAGATCAAACCAGCATCCCAACTTTAGAACAAATACAGTATACAAAAGGACAGACTGTGCAGACTGCTGCTGCATAGTAAAGAGACTAGAGTCTTCACCCACTTTTTAAGTGGCTGTATGATAAATTTGACACTGATTGGTCAATGACTTCATTCTGTGGTCAGATATTTTTGTTAAATGACCACTAAATTGTATAACTAGCCATTGTCAAAATTTCTTCAATAGCTGTGTTAGTGTCATGCCACCCATACCACTGTGGTCTGTTTCTTAACATATACTCAATATTTCACATGCATTTATTTATTTATTTGGTAAGTAGCTGTGTAAAAAGTTGGGATAATGTACAGTCAGCTGATCTTTATCCCTTGCAGATGTAATGCTGTTATATAATACTGTGGACATTACATAACAGAGTCATTGACTGAGCACCATATGCGGTAAAGTGTAAATGTTTTGTTCTGCTGCTGCACACAGTTTATCTCACTCATACAGAGGAACATTTTGATGAATTTGATGAGCTCACACATTTGAGAATGCACAAAACAGAAAGAAAAATATGTGTACAAAAATATAACTCCATCATGACTTGTCAATATAACAATGTAATTTCTAGTCTTTTCTAGTTTATAATTTGAGTCCAAAACAATTTAATGCATGGCTAATGACAAAATGTGTAGCATCTGATTTAGCAGATTCTCATTTAAGTAATGATATGTAACATCTTTCATCTGTAACTGACCAGACTGGGGAATTTCATATCTATTTATTTACATTTACATGCTTTATATGGCTGAGATTGGTGGTATGATGGGGACTGCTATAAAAGTTTATTCATTATTATTATTTTTCTAAGTAGATTTGGAGAAAAAGTTTCCTAAAAATGAAAATTTGCATACATTTACTCACCCCCAAGCCATCCAAGATGTAGGTGAGTTTGTTTCTTCACCAGATGGATCCTCTGCAGTGAATGGGTGCCGTCAGAAATGATGGACTGGAATTGTGTGGATTACTTGTAGATTATTGTGATCCAGAGGATCCATTGGTGGGCAAGTGTATTGTATGTCATGCTAAATTTCTCCAAATCTGTTCCAAAGTAGAAACCAACTAATCTGAACTTTGGATGCATGGCCTGAGAGTTAATAATTTCATTTTTGGGTGAACTATTTCTTAAAGAAATTCACAGCACACTAGTAAATCCTTTATATTTGTAAATGTGAGCAAATTTGAGGCATTATACAAAGCCCCACAATCATTAGACAGATGCTACAGCAAATAAATAAATAAATAATGTCACAACACTCCAAGGTCTCCTGTACTTCATTACCAAAACTCATTACTTAAACCATTTTATATATAATATAAATTCATTTTAATGTTTGACTTGAGAGATCAAAGGAAAATATGTTTAGTGATAGTTAAAGGGGACCTAACGCACACAGTTTCACCCAATCTCATGTTAATCTTGAGTACCTATAGAGTAGTACTGCATCCTTCATATCTCCAAAAAGTCTTTAGTTTTATCATATTTATAAAAGAAAGATACAGATTTACGATTCTCTCCGAAAAAAGCCGAGCTCCTGGAGGCGTGCCGTGTGGGCGGAGCTAAAGAGTGACGAGCACTTGCGCCGATCGCCAACAAAACACAGACATTTGATACCGTTTCACTCACCATCTGCAGTTCTGAATCATGACCGGGATCTTTTATAGCTGGGACCGCTCCATCTTTCAGTATTAAATGATGTGCAAATCCAGCGTCGAATTGGGCCTTGTTTATAAAACGTTCGTCAACAAAACACTTGAGAAACTCCATTGCTGCACCAGAAAAACAAACTATATCCACTGTTCACGTAACGGTGGGTTGTTTTGGGAAGCTGAACAAGGTTATCTTTCCCTCACAACCAAAAACACACTTCTTTAGAGACATTCTTCCCGAGCGAGTCCCGTGCTGCCATCCTGCCGATTGAAGCGCGTTGATGGGCGCGCTCTCGCTCTCACTCTGGTCGATGCGTGCACGGGCGCGTTCTTCCGGGAGAAATGCCCATATAAGGAGTTCCACCGTCGTTTACGTCATCAAGAACAACGATCGAAAAAAACTATCCGAAACTTTACGAACGGAAGTGAGATTTTTGGCACAGAAATACTCTGAGTCCAATTTTTTTTTAAACTTTGTCATGCTTAAGGAATCCAACTCTTTAACATGTAAACAACTTGAATGCATGAAACAGCATTGTACCCCGACCTTTAAAGGCTGCTACACAATTTAACCCAGATAGTTTTGCTGAACCCTTTTTGCAGTTGTGACACATAGCTCAATAAATGTTTGTAAAACCATATGTTATGGCTGCAGTGAGGCACTTATTATAGGTTGTGAGCTGTGAGCGACACGCACACTTTTCGTTGTCACAGTCAGGTCCGATCTATCATCCAGAACTCTAACCATCACACACACCTCTTCCTCTGCCGAACACATTAACACACCCCTTGATATGTTTTTTTTTTTCTTTAAACAAACTATATTGCTCTCAACTTGCCCAGCCTTTCAGATTAGTTGTATGCACGTTTTTCTGAACCAGGATGAACAGGTGGGTGTAAACATTTCCACAATTTCATCCAACAATGATCATTTTTACTGTTACAGTGTATGCTTTATTTTTAAAGGACTGATATATATTTAGAATATATATTTTTTGTAGTCCTGTCATTTGCCTTTTTCTTGCATCAAGTGATTTATCAGTGCTCTTTAAAGCAGTGAAACATATGTGTATTTGCTTTAAATTTTTATTACTACTACGCTTCATGCATTTGTTATTTTGTTTTGCTGTTTTTCTTTGTTGCTGCAGCTGCTACCTCTCCTCTAATTCTAGATCATGAAGCTTTTTTTTTTAAGTGTGTGGAAATAAATAAGCCTACAGTGATTTGCATATGAATTGAACACCAGCATAAATCAAGAAAGCTGAGGACTTTTCGCTGAACACGGAGCGAGTGTGCTGATCTGAGCAGCTCAGAGTGCCTGGACTAGGTGAGAGAATTTATCATCCTCAAATCTCCACATGTCAGAGGCACTGGCCGGCAGCTGATGTTGCCTGAGGTGCTTCACACATCTAATTGAAATAAAAACGGATGTTTCCCATGATGGGAGAGTTCCATGCAGGGATTACTTAGCCATTTTCAACCTGTAGTAGTCTTTTTTTAAAAAACATAAGCTCTGACTGTCCTGTCTGTCAGAAAATGCATCTGTCTTTCTCACTTCCTTACTCTCTATTTTTCCTTTCTGTGCTGTCTTTCATCTGATTTAAAGCAGCTGATGAAAATCTTAAGATGACCATCAGTAGAATATAAGTTATTTGACAAGTATTGGCAAGGTCTGTAATGTTAATCTGTAAAGTCCATAGAAAGTTTATTTTTCATTTCTTATCATTAAAGGTCATATTAACTTGCAGCAAGAAAAGTAAATGCTGTCACATGAATCATACAGTATTGATTTTAGTACCAAAAAATGTCATCATCAGAACCTACAATATTTTAGAAAACTGAACAGGGTGTTATATTATTTTGATGTATATAGTTAAACCAATATGCAAAGTTTGATATTTTATCAGTTTTTGATAGAATAATGAATAAAACATCTCAATGTAGAGACATAAATGAACACACGCTATGGTTTAACTCGTGAGGGATGTTGAAAGCAATGTAAATGTATGATTGTGTTCATTGCAAATGACTACACATGCATTATTCAGCAAACATTCTTCCTCAAGCACTCCTTAACTTTGCTATCCAATGAAAATAATGTTCTGCTTTTCACTCTAGGCATAAAGTCGTGGGGGACTGATTGTTGCCTGAGTCTGCTTTCCTGATGTTTGAGGAAATGCCAGGAATCAAGTCCCACGGGGGGGCACAGAGGGGTTTGGATGGAGATGGAACAGCCTCTCCTGCTGAATGGACAGTCTAGGGAGCAACACAATATGCCTTGGGCTCTACTGAATAAGACACAAATGCTTTGCTAAACAGATGCTGCGAGAAAGAAGTTTAGTCTGTTTGTTTGTGAGTTCAATTCGCTACAAATGAATTGCACCCACTGTTACTGTTGTATATTTGCACCCGCTGTCTTCATTGTTTTTGTGGTAGATTCACTACTGTAATTATGCAAATCAGGTAACATCACCGAAACGACCACCCAAATTTGTGCAGAATGCAATTTACATGGTAGAATCTCCCATCTTGCAGGTTGGCTGTGAATGCTAAAAAGATACAGCTGAGATATGTCATACTGTGTTTTTATCGGGGACTGTACAGTATTGCTCGACCAGTACAATTCAGACATACTCTATACTATGATGTTTGAAATCACACTTTTTTTTTTGCTCTGAAAAACTATGTGGAAAAGTGGTGTCAATGTTTTGTGAATTGTATGTGCACTGCTTTAGTCAGAGTTCATATTAATTTAGTGTACAACACTGAAAGTATTTTACACATTTTGATTCTTTGATCCAAAGTGACTTACATTGCATAGAAGCTATGCATTTCATGTATTCAATGGCTGGGAATCAAACCCACAATCCTGGTGTTGCTAGCAGATTGCTTTTCCATTTGAGCTACAGGAATGCTATTTGAGTTCACTGCCACTACAAATGTAGTAATGGCTCAACAACTTGTGTAATAAAATTCACCAAGTGAACTTTCATTAAAGTAAACCATTTTATTAAAGTTAATTAGTTGCAAGTAGAATCAGATTGTAGTAAAATAAACAATAAAAGACAAGCATGCTTTAAAAGAAACAGCATGATATGTTAACTGACATTTTACGTGTCTTGGGAACAAATGTATAATTGGGAGACTGGGGTTAATAATGTGAATGTTATATGGACGATTAGAAGGGGTTATTTTGTGAGAATTTACATTGAATATTACACTGTGACACTGTGTGAAAAAAGTTGTAAACAAAAATATTATTGGCGTATGTGTTATAAGAAATATTATTTTATTCTCTCTACTTTAAAATTCATGTTTAAATATGTGTTAGTTGCCATTTAGTTGTAAATTTACAAATAATTTATTCTTGAAAATTGTTTCTGCTCTATTTTGTTCATATACTTGTTTACTGAAACACTAAATGGTGTCTTGTATGTTCTTATGTCTATTTCAAGAGTTTATGTTTATATCCGAAATGGAATGTTTTTTTCTTCTTCTTCTTCTTGTGACTACAACACATTTAGTGGTGGACAGTATGGCACATCATCTCATAACATAGCATCGATCAATAGTAAATCAGTGCTGAACCAAACTACATTTCCACCCATCCATCAGAGTCAGGCCTCTTGACTGCAAGCCCAGAAGCAACAGCTAAAAGACAATGGAGATGAACCAGAACCTGATTAGGTTATTCCTGCAAGCACTGAGCCGGGGCCATAAAATGAACTGAATTACTACCATATACTGCTGAAATGCTTCTTTCTACTTTACATCCATATGTAAACTGATGCCTTGTTGAATGTTTCATGTGTGGGAGTGTGTCAAGTCAGTGCACTATATATTAACCTTTCGAACGCTTCTTGAGCAGCTCAGTATATAATTCATAGTGCTTTCAAATTTATAATGCACGATGTAATCCATGATGCATGATGCATTTTTTGGAGAGCATTTGAGGACATTTGCGGGCTGTGTCAGTCAGAGCACTGGCCCTGCTTTACATCGACAAACATCATGATTGTTTCAAACATCATTGTTAAAATTTTGCTCTAGTCACCGTAACTATAATATACCATAGCTTTGTTTACAACTATGAGACAGCTGAGAGCTCACTCCTCGTGGCTAATGTGTTCATTGACTGAGAGTCAAATCATCTTTGCATTAGTGTGACTGAATCTGTCCAGCTTTTAAAAGCTTGGCTCATATTTGAGCACATTAACGTCTGTTAAAATCTGAACTGAGTCTTAATTGAAGACTATGTTAAACACTAATTCCGACAAAAGGATTAAACACTCTCTGTTCTGCTGTATTGCTTCTATCTGGCCAGTAATCCAGATTCCCTTCACAGCACATTACATTCATTGGTTGTCATTAAGTATTCTGAAGACTACTCTGAGCTGATCCACTGGTGTAGTTTCACTCAAAAGAGGGAAAATCGAATATGTTTCAAGAAAAAAATACAAATAAAAATACAATCTTTATATGTACGGGAGCTGGATTGAATCACATGAAAATAGCAGCTCATACATATAGATAGTATACCACATTTACTATATTTTAGATACTTTATAGATTCAGTGAATAATTTAGGGAAAGGTTACTGCATTTCTTTGGTCAGCAGTTTATTTTAAATGTTACAATGGTGTGAAATAAATACAATGTTAAAAGTATAAATATTCTTGTTTAATTAAGCCTCTCTTAAGTCACAAAAGCAATATGTATATTATTATTAGCAAAATGCAGTTTAAAAATGGCTTTAAATTGAGCTTGACGTTACACCATCAGGACCAAAAGTATTTTAATTCACATACAGTGGTGTGAAAAAGTTTTTGCCCCCTTTATGTTTATTTATTTATTTTTGCATATTTGTCACACTTAAATGATTCAGATCATCAAAAAAAAAATTAATATTACACAAAGATAACCCGAGTAAATACAAAATGCAGTTTTCAAATAATGATTTAATTCATTAAGGGAAAAAAGCTGTCCAAACCTGACTGGCCCTACATGAAAAAATAATCGCCCCCTAAATCTAATAACTGACTGTGCCACCCTTTGCAGCAACAACTGCAATCAAGCGTTTGCGCTAACTGGCAATGAGTCTTTCACATCGCTGTGGAGGAATTTTGGCCCACTCCTCTTTGCAGAATTGTTTTAAAGGTCCCATATTCTCAAAACTGTAATTTCCTGCCTTTTTTCATGATAACAGAGGTCTAGGGGCTATGTAACTACCATATAAGTTTCAAAACAGTCAATCCACAGTAAAATGCACACAGCCTGCATAAAGTAGCTGTGATTTTTCCGTAAAAATGTTACGTCCGATCACCACCCCGAGCACCGCCCACCGTCCTACCCTCCTTTTGCCAAACCCCCAGACAGCATCGCGTCCATGCCATTGCTGAGCAACAACAACACGGAAACATGTCGAAAAGGTTAACTTTAACAGACGAAACCAGATCAGCTGACCTGTAACGTTACACGCTCACTCAAAGGATGGACGATCTGACAGGCTTGTTACTATGAGGTGGATCACATCTAACGTGTATAGTAAAGACAAACTCACCGTGTCTATCTAGTCATGATGAAGGTGTATATACATTTCAATTTCAGCAGCAAACTATTTTTACAGCTACATTATTATTCCAGCCACAATTAATCACAACAATGTATATACAATTACAAATGATTATATATAAATCATCAGTTTGTTGTTTTACACACATGCACGCAGACATTATTTCATACACGACAGTCGTGAGATGCAAGAAATCTTCAGACGCGCTAACAACAACAAGAGACAATACTTTATTGAACCTTTTCTGATAAGAAGTGTGCGCTGCAAATGCGAGCATTTTTGACGATCGTTTCTGTCCAGTCCGCTCATTTTATCTCGTTTAACCACAGCTGTCGTCGTTTTTTTGTCTGGCAGTGGCAGCAGGTATGCAATCAAATTTGTAATTTGAGGCTGCATTACGCTGATTCTGGCACCCATCATCACAACAAGATGATATTTTAAGCTCCTTATGTAGTCGAATCTGCGCTGTTTTGAACCTACAGTTTTCCCTTTGTTTTGCCTCCAGCTAGCGCTGTGATGTAATTGTCAGCCCTAAAAGGTCTACCTGTGGTTGGCCTGGCCATGCGTCACTCAGAAAACAACAGGCCAATCAGAAGAGAGGCTCATGAATATTAATTAGACAGGCCAAAATCGACCTGTTCTTAGCAGAGCTCCTGAGAGAGGAGCTGTAAAAATATATTGATATATTGGTTTTTGGTACTTACACCGCAAATATATATTCTTAAGGACATCAACACCTAAAATAAAACTCCAGAAAGGTATAAAATATGTGACCTTTAATTCAGCCACATTGGAGGGTTTTCGAGCATGAATGGACTGTTTAAGGTCATGCCACAGCATCTCAATCGGATTTAAGTCCAGACTTTGACTTGGCCACTCAAAAACCTTAATTTTGTTTTTCTTGAGCCATTCATATATGTACTTGCTGGTGTGTTTGTGATCATTGTCCTGCTGCATAACCCAAGTGCGCTTGAGCTTGAGGTCACAAACTGAAGGCCAGACATTCTCCTTCAGGATTTTCTGATAGAGTGAAGAATTCATGGTTCCATCAATCAGCCCCAGACCATCACACTACCACCACCATGTTTGACTGTTGGTATGATGTTCTTTTTATGAAATGCTGTGTTGGTTTTACGCCAGATGTAACGGGACACACACCTTCCAAAACGTTAAACTTTTGTCTCATCAGTCCACAGAATATTTGCTCAAAAGTCTTGGGGATAATCAAGATATTTTTTGCCAAATGTGAGACGAGCCATGTGTTCTTTTTGGTCAGCAGCATGAACAGCATGAACACTGACCTTAATTTAGGCAAGTGAGGCCTGCAGTTCTTTAGATGTTGTTCTGGGTTCTTTTATGACCTCCTGGATGAGTCGTCATTGCGCTCTTGGAGTAATTTTGGTACTCCAAGGAAGGTTCACCACTCCTGGGAAGGTTCACCACTGTTACAAGTTTTCTCCATTTGTGGATAATGGCTCTGACCGTGGTTCCCTGGAGTCCCAAAGCCTTAGAAATGGCTTTATAACCCTTTCCAGACTGATACATGTCAACTATTTTGTTTCTCATCTGTTCTTGAATTTCTTTAGATCGCGGCATGATGTGTTGCTCTTTAAGCATGCTTCACTTTGTCAGGCAGGTTCTACTTAAGTGATTTCTTGATTCAACAGGTCTGGCTGTAATCAGGCCTGGGTTTGGCTAGTGAAATTTAACTCAGCTTTCTAAAATAATGGGGTTTATCACAGTTATTTCATGATTTAACAGGAGGGGCAATTAATTTTTCACGTAGGGCCAGGTAGGACAGCTTTTTCCCTTAATAAATGAAATCATAATTTAAAAACTGCATTTTGTATTTACTTGCATTATCTTTGTGTAATATTTCAATTTGTTTGATGATCTGAATCTTTTAAGTGTGGCAAATATCGTCTTTCGGATGAGACGTTAAACCGAGGTCCTGACTCTCTGTGGTCATTAAAAATCCCATGGCACTTCTCGTAAAGAGTAGGGGTGTAACCCCGGTGTCCTGGCCAAATTCCCTCCACTGGCCCTTGTCAATCATGGCCTCCCAATAATCCCCATCCACTTGATTGGCTCCATCACTCTCTCCTCTCCACCTGTAGCTGGTGTGTGGTGAGCGCACTGGCGCCGTTGTACTGTGGCTGCCGTCGCATCATCCAAGTGGATGCTGCACACTGGTGGTGGTTGAGGAGAGACCCCCCCCCCCACATGATTGTAAAGCGCTTTGGGTGTATGGCAATACACAATAAAAGCGCTATATACATGCTTCATTCATTCATTCATTCAAATATGCAAAAAAAAAAAAAAAAATCAGGAAGGGGGCAAAAACCTTTTCACGGCACTGTATATACTGTGTTCCCATGTGTTTAGAAATAATTGGCAATATTTTGCTATTCAATCTACAGAAAAAAAAACAGTATTTAAAATATTTACTCTTTATTTATTTAAACGCTCATAAGTACGCTAATAATTCCACCTCTATTTTTCACACTTCCTACAACACAATGCAGACCTTTATTTCCTTTTTATGTTTTAATGAGGAAAATAATGTAGTGAGTGAATAAGGAAAATTGGCCATTCAAAAATAGCCTATTTTCTGTAACATGTAAAAAATAAATAAAAAATAAAGTCAGTGTGACATGCGTTCTGTGGGTGTATACTAAAAACTCATTACTGTAATTGTGCTGTAATTGTATAGAAGCCATACAGAGACAAGCATGTGACCCTGCTATTTCTCTCGCCAGTTTCACCTTCATTTCTTTCTTTTTTTTTTTTTATGTGTGTGTGTTTAGTTAAATGTCTTATACAAAGGTACTTAAAGATTGTAACATGATCAAGTAGTTTTATGTAGCACACTTTAGAGTGAGTTTTGTATTTGGCTGATGGCTATTAAAAAGTAACTCCATTTGTAAGTGGGAAAAAAGTACAATAAAAATCTTCAGTAATTTGTGTTGTTATGTTTAAGTAACATGGGCAGCTTTTATGAGCCAATTTTACTTTTCCCAAAGTGCCAGGCCTTTCAGAGACTTTGAACATGCCTAATTCATTAATTAGGAATTTTATCAGGGTATTGACATTTCAACTGAAATTTTTGATGTTCGGTTTTTGCAGAGGAGCTCCAAATGTTTATTTTATCACGTAACTACATTCCCATAACCATGCATTTGGTGTTTATTTTAACCCCTGTGTGTCAGAGTACAAAGTGTGCCATAAATACACCATCAGAGTTAATGCAAAATTGTTTTGTCAAAGGTTAGAAATCACTGTGTTGATAATTACATGTTGTGGCATTGCGTAGGCTTCATGCAGCGCACAGGATTGCCTCAGGAACGAAGCGAGGGTGAGGGCTTTCTTATTCCCATCCACCACCTTGCATTATGCTTCTAATTAACCTTTCCTTTGGAAAAACAGATGAGCAATTAATACTGCTTTTAAAACTTTCAAATGACAATTCCAGAGGAAAGAAAAATCCCTCATTTTCTGCTCGGGTGCTCAGTGGTGTGCCTATAATTACAATTAAAGGGCTCATTCAATAATACAAACAGAGCCCATGCAGCTTTAACACACACACACACACACACACACACACACACACACACACACAACCACCAGAAAAAACACCTTGAAGTGAATTGTTTTGATTATTTGGTTGGCTGATTGCAGGAGACACGCTGAAAAGCCCTTAACGTTTGACACGTTAACAAAACATTTTTTAATTAAGGCCACAAAAAAGCACATTTTAAGCTTATGAATCTTTTTCAGGCTTTGGCTTTATCTGCTGGCTGTCTAGGTCAATGATTGCTTGTTGGTCCTGAGGAGCTGTTGAATAGCACATCAAAAGATCCTCAGACAAATGAGGTCAGTAGTTGTGTACTGTACTTAGCAGTACTCCATATTAATATGCACTTAGTCTAGAACTCAAAACTATTCCTCCAATTTCCTTGTGCTCTTACTGACATTTTATATATATATATATATATATACACAAATATAATGACTTCACCCTAGGCGATAAATTATGTATTGTGCATTTTTCAGCAAAACGTTTGTCTTTCTGTGACTCTAGTACAGTCTGTATGCTTCATATAGAGAGCTGTAATACAGATCGCGCTTTCTCTTTCCGTTTGCTCTGTTTTTTTTAAACACCGAACTTCAAACTCATTTATGCCACATAGTTCATTCTTGAAGCAAACTTATGTCCGTTTGGTGATTAAATAAACCGTTTTGGACCGTTGCTTGAATTGAACGTGATGCGTCCGGTGTGTGTGTCATACCAGTGACTTCTCCAAGACACAGCGCTTCACTTTTGCACAGTGTGTCACTTGCATTTATTTTATATTTTGATTAGATAATAATGCAGTGTTCTAAAATAGCAGCAAATATCAATATCAATAACCTGTGCATGTAATTTTAATATGGCCTTGTGTAGGTATTTCAAGATGGCCATCTTTAAGCATGACTGTTGGAATGAAATGGTAATACTTAACAATAAGAGCATCTAACAAGATGTTCCCTGTTATAGTGTGTTCATTTCATTTCAATATTTACTATTACTAATAGGCTTCATTTTTTAATTTTAAAGTTTCTTCTTTTAACATTAGTAAACTATGAAATAACTTTAATGATCAATATAATAATTAATATTAATACTAAATTTGTATTCATTTACAAAGTATGGTTCAGTACTGTTACTGCTTTTTTTAAAATAGCAAAGCTCTATTTTAGTTTTCGTTCAGTATCCATTTTAAAAACTATTGGTTGATTAATCGGTATCGGCCAGTGTGGTCCAACCTAGCTATCGGTATCGGTAAAATCCAATATCGGTCGACCTCTAATATATATATACACATATATACAGGGGCGGACTGGCCATCTGGACGTTCTGGGCCGTCCATCCAGCGGCCGTCGGCCTGGCTGGTTCATCATCAAAGAAAAAGTGTCACTCAATAAGCTATTATTGCATACTGTTTTATAATGTATTGCAATACTGAGGTGCAGATAATTGCCACTATTTGCAATAAGTAGTATAAATAGCAGAAAATCCTGCTATGTTAACACAGTGTAAATATAATCTATAGCTATTTGCACTTAGTGTAAATAGCATCTATCGCTAAGAAAATATGTTATTTTAAGTGCCTTAAGTGATTCTACAATGGGCTACATTTCAGAGATATTGAGTTAGAAAATACAGTAAATGAAGTCGCCTATAAGGTGATTAGTCTGATTAACATGACACACACACAATGAGACATATACTCAAATTGAAGAATTCTGTTGTTTCAGGTTTCTAGATTCTAGGTTTATGTTTATCATTGTCATATTGAACATTTTGCGTTCTGCTCTTTTTATGTAGTTTTCAAGTATTTTAGTTCATACAATAATATATATTTATTTCAAACCCATGCTGAAAAGCACATAATTTGTAATGGTTTTACGGATTTATAATGATAATTGTATTGGTTTTAATGGAAACTGTAATGTGCCTGTTGGTCTCTACTGGTAATTGGTCGTTTAAAAAAAACAAAACAAAAAAAAAAACCCCCCACTAAATCCTAATGTAATATGTCCCAAAACACACTACAGGACACCATTATTTGATTGTTTTAATGGTTAAAAGTTGATAGTTTGTAATGTTTGTAATGGTATTTGTAGTGTAAATCATTAGAATTTCTGTGATGGTTTCTATTGTTTTTGTCAGCAGGGTCACCATGGGTTTTGTGATGTTATTTGCCATAAATGCGACAGGATTGCTGTAATATTGTGAGATCCAGGGCCATTTTTTACTCCCAGTCCGTCCCTGTAAATATATATATATTTATATGTGACAAGGACACACCATGATTGTTTACTCTTCAGTTATTGCCTTTTGTGTCTCAGCAATTTCTTGAGTAAAGAACCCTTCTGTGTGAGCAATATGGTGCAGGATGGATTGGTGCTGGCAAAGTCTTATCTTATAACGGACAGTGCTAGATGAAGATTCTAGATGAAGATTCTAAAGCTCTCATTTGGCCAACAGAAAAGAGTTTTGGCAACCCATAATGTTATATGTTAATCCTGTCAACAGAATTGCTGCAAAAAAGTTTGTTGATTTTTTTTATTACAAAAAAATGTGCACCATGATGATAAGTAAATTTTAATGAAAATTATAGAGTTGATTGGATTTGATGAGAAAAACACAGGAAATATTCTAATATTCTTTTAAAAATGAAAAAAAAGTGTTTTAATAAAAGTTAAGGAATGTAATTGCTTCAAATAATGCAATCATAGTCAATAGTCGGGATTTACCTGCTTGAGCTAAATGAGCTAAAGCTGAACAGAAAATGAACACCAGTAAATTAAAACACTTTCATAGAGAATTAATTAACTCAAGCCAATGAGTTCTATACAGTTGTCACGGTGCACACAGCAGGGAGAAACGAGGAACACGCAGACGAGGATATACTTCCAAATAATAGTCTTTAATGACGACATCAAGGTAAGGTAGACACAGAAACACCGGGAATAACGAGTAGACCAGACGAAATGGAACTCAAAAGACAGGACTTAAATACACCGGATAATTAACAATCACACACACACACACCTGAACCGAATAAACTCATAATGACATGAAACGAGGACAGGAAACAAACCATATAAGGAAACAAGAGGCGGGAACACAAGACACACACGACAGAGGTCTGACATAACTCCCCCCTCCCGGAAGGCGCGTCCCGCGCCATAACAGTACTACCAGGGAGGGGGGGTGGGCACTCTGGAGACCCCACAGGACCGACACAGAGACATACACAAGACGGGGCCTCCAGAGCGAAACAGACAGACGGAGGCCCAGGTGGAGCAGGGAGCTCAGGAGGCCAAGGCAGGTGGTCCATGGTGGCCGTGGCCTCGTCCCTTGGCCCAGCCTCTACAGCCGGGACCTTTGTACCCCCCCAAAAAAATCCATGGGGCAGCTCAGGGGTATCAGGAGCCCTCCGGGGCTAAACACACACAAAACACGACTTAAAAAGACCTTGGTCACAGTCTGGTCAAAATACGGCCACGGCCGACTGGCGAGACCATAACCGGCTGGCTTGACCACTCAACGGCGGGGACCGGCGGGTTGGAGGAAGCCACAGCCGGCGGCGGGCCGAGTAACCTCGGACGGCGGGTTGGCCTTCCCCGCGAACTAGAGGGAGCCGCCGACGGTGGGTTGGCTTTCCCCACGGACGGCGGCGTGATCTCCCGCGAACGGTGGGGTCGGTGAGCCGCGGACGGCGGCGTGAACTGAGGAAGTGGCGAGTTGGCTTTCCCCGCCAACGACGGCCAGCGGGCATGAGTCATTGGCAATCCGGCGAGCTTGAGTCAGCGGCAGGCCGGCGGGCATTGAGTCAGAGGCAGGCCGGCGGGCATTGATTCAGCGGCGGGCTGGTGGGCTAGGGTTAGCCGTGGACGGCGGCGTCGTCATCTCCTGCGAACGGTGGGCTGGTTGATCCGTAGCGGGCGTCGGCGAGAACAGCGGGATGGCTGCGTGAACAGTGGCTGAACTCCCGAACAAACGTGATGGCGCCGCGACAGCGGCATGAACTCTGAGCCGATGCGGAGCAAAGGGCTCCCGCGGCGAGCGCGGGAGCAGTGTGAAAGCAACAGTTAAAAATATCTGATTACAACATGTTTGCATGAGTGCAGGGAACTCCCTCTGACTGAAAAACATTAAACAAACACAAACAAACACGACAGCTTACTGTTTGATCAAAGCTTCTGTCACGACAGCAACTGGACATTACACGCAGACGAGGATATACTTCCAAATAATAGTCTTTACGACGACATCAAGGTAAGGTAGAAACACCGGGAACAACCAGTAGACCAGACGAAATGGAACTCAAAAGACAGGACTTAAATACACCGGATAATTAACAATCACACACACACACACCTGGAACCTAATAAAGTCATAATGACATGAAACGAGGACAGGAAACAAACCATATAAGGAAACAAGAGGCGGGAACACAAGACACACACGACAGAGGTCTGACAACAGTACAGATATATACGTAACCAAAATGTAATCATTAAATTGCATCTGGGTAAAATTAAACAAGTGAACTTGAACTAAATTACATCCAAATGTATTTTTTTTTCTGATATTTTCTGTTCCTTGTTCATCTCACCAGACACCTGTCTCAATTATTTAACTATTGTAACACCTTTTTTTATATCTACACAGAATGTAATAAAAAACATGGGAGTAGAAAAAAGTAATACTGTGAAATGTTATTACAATTTAAACTTTTTAAATATATTTTGAAATGTAATTTATTTCTGTAATGGCAAAGCTGTATTATTGACTTAAGTGAATGAATGTAACATGAAACCATATAAGAATATTGACTTAAGCCTATGACTTAAACTGTAAAAATGAGCACGAGTCAAGGGGTCAGTTCTTAACCCTCAAGCAATGACCAAGTTCAACAGCAATCCTAAGAGAGAGACAAAGCAGTAATATCTCTTACACGTACATATCCAAACTGCAGGGTTGCAATCAATTGTGCTAGAATTAAGATCTCTGGCTCACACCCCACAGTTCACTATCATGTATCCTGTTATCTTTCGTTTGTTCCTTTAACCGCGCTCCCCCTCATGATAGTGCTATCTGATGTTCTGCCCAAAGCTCATCACTCATGGATCGCTTCATTTGCGTCCCTGACAGGTGGAACTGAGCTCTGCTGAGAATAAGGAACTGGAGGAGTTCATGCACCACAGGCTTTTGGGTCAGGAGACTAATCATTCACACGCATGTTGGGGTGGCTGATGCAGAATAAATCGAGCGTGTGCAGGTGGAGAGCGTGCTTCTAGGTTTCCAGGCAATATTTTGGGGGCATGTCTGTTAACAGGGGAAGCTCTCTGTCAGTTGACATAAATTGAACATGTCTTATTATCTCTCCCATAAGCTGGAAATGAAAAATAACTGGCTCTGGAGAGACAAGATAAACGGCCTTCATTTGTGCCTCTGCCACGTCTCGCTGAGGGTTGTGAAATTCACTCACACATGCACCCAGTGCTCAAACACACTCACTTCTTCCCACGTGCGCTTTTTTGAGCGTGTACATGTCTCATCACTCTGAAACTCTGATCAACAAAAATACTCCAATACAACAACAGCAAAATAATGGTTGTATGTGCAATACATTCCACTTCATAATTCAGGCTACAGTTCACTCGGTAGCAAGCAAAATATATTCACAAGCAGAACGCACACAGTTCAGTTATTTATGAAACCGATAGCCACATTCAATACTTTAACTCACAATCAAAAAAAATTCAGGACTCACAGACGCATTTTCGCCCGTGTGAACAGAACCACACTGGACAACATTGCCATCTTTGATATTGCTTCAGACACTGTTGCTATACTCAGTCACAAATAGAATAGTGGTTTGACTTCAGTTACTTGATCATACAGACAATATTCTAGTTGCTATTATGGCTGCATTACCACTGTCAACGTTAGGGATTGACAACTGCATTTGCTTACAGTACAAGTGTGACTCTCAAAATGTCTTGTCCACACAGCAGCTTAAGAATGGAGGCTGGAATAGAGTATGAATGTGGATCTGAAGTCAAATCTGTGTTCTATTTGTGACTATCACCTTAAACCGACAGTGACTAAAGGAAATATCAAAGATGGCGATGTGCAAGACTATAAAGTCTTAATTACATTTGTAGGGCTCTATACATTCCCCCCCCCCCAAATTCCATTTTTTTCCATTTAAATTTTTCTGAATTCCACTCTTTCCATTTTCATTTTTCTGGACTCCATTTTAATGGTTAAATTAAAGTTTATTAATTAAAAGGCATGTCTTGAAATGATGAAACTTTTACAATTTAACAGCAATTTATAAAAATTTTAGGGCCCTATGCAATATGTTTTATTTCACAATTTTTATTTTCTTGCAATCCAATGAAAGTTAAACTCTTTCAATTTGAACTTTTCAACTTTTTTTTTTTTTTTTGGCAAAACTGTGTGATTATTCTTTAAAGAAATAAAGTTTTAATAATTATTTTATTACACTCTAAAAAATGCTGGGTTAAAAACAACCCAACTTGGGTTATTTGGCAACCTAGCGCTTGGTAAATATTGGACAAAACACATGCTGGGTTATTTTGATCCAGCTAGTTAGGTTAAATGTTTTTACCAAACATGCTGGGTTGTATTATTTAAGTCAACTATTGTTTCCAAATTATTATATTGCTGGCTTAAATTGGAGTGTAAATAAAAAAAATCCTGAATTACTAGAGGGAACAGCAATAATCAAAATATGAACATTTATTATTAAGACAGAACACATGGACAACATACAATATTGAAATCTGAGCCGGTGAAGGGCTGCTGTTCGCAGGGGAACTGCAAACTTCAGACCACGGCCTCACGTTTCACTCTTAGCTGAAAGATGCCGTGACTGACTCCATAACCTGCCCATAAACAAACAGTACTGAGATTAGAGAAAATATTTTAACATCAAATTAAATTAAATTAAACTCAGTATTATAATGAATAAAATCAATTTATGTTATGCAAATAAAAGGCATTTCCATCATGCAAAACAACTGCTGCAACTGTTGCTGCTGGAGTCCAGAAAAACGAAAATGGAAAGAGCGGAATTCAGAATTTAAGATGACTGTCATCTCGTCCTTATGTTTCGTTGCATAAAATAATAAAATTTACAGCACAGTAAAGACTTTAAGATGTTTACAAACCTTTATTTCACTGAAGAAGTGCACCAAATTGGCAGTGCTGAGAAGCGCTCTCTCCTGTAGGATGCAAAAAGCCCGCGCACTGACTGTAACTCAGCAGGTTGGTTCTTTGCAGACAGGCTCAACCCAGCGGTTGGGTAGAAAAAAATAATCCAGCGTTAAAAATGACCCAGCAGCTTAGTTACAGAAAAACTACCCAGCACCTGGGTAAAAAAAATATAAAAAAATAACCCACTAAAACAACCCAACAAGTTGAACCCAGCATTTGGGTTAAAAAAAATAACACAGGACCTGGTTAAAAATATTAAAAACAAACCAATAAAATGACCCAACGGGCTAAAAAAAATAACCCAGCATTTTTTAGAGTGTATTAGTAGTAGTATTATGACATTATTAAAATTTGACATATTCTATGACATTCCTTACGGTTCCATTCACACAGCAGGGCTTTATCGAAAATACAGTTGTGAGTCCTGGAAAAGTAAATGTGATTGTGAATCCTAGATGGTGACAATGTGAACATAGCTTTTGTCTATTTCAGGTTTACTCAGCACTAAAAATATAAACAAAATTATAAAAAAATGTGGTTGGTCAAATTACATTTTGGGTTAGAATGTCTCTTTAAGCATTAATTCTTGGGCAGAGTAGACTGCGTAGTGGACCACACTTTGATGCAAATCAAAAGAGACTATACTGACCTAAAAAGCTAAGCAAAATGCACTAGAGCTATAATTGAGAGGTGGTAAATATACTCTTTAGCTAAATCAAATACACATTTGAAATGGGTAGCAAATGTTATGGCAGCCACAGGTATGCAATAAAATGGATGGCACTAGTAGCCAGGATAAATATTTACTTTATGCAAACCGTATGAGGTTGTGTTAACTTATTTTGCTAATATCTACATTTTTAAAATTACTTTTATCACTTGAGAGGTAAAATGCAAGACAAAGCCATTACATACACGGTACATTCATTTTCCTATTATTAAATTAGATATTTAAATAAATCGAACATGACTGATCATGTGAGAAGTGAATTCGGGATTGCAAAACTCGCTCCTCCACTGTGGATAATTGTCATCTGAACTCATGAGTTTTATCACAGAGGAGCCATGCATGAGAATCAGTAAGAAACAATTACCATACCAATATGGCTTTAGGGTACATCATGTTCAGTGTTGCTGTGCCATTAAGAGCAGCACTGTTTCTGACTGTTTAACCTCTGAACCCTCCTCCTGAGGACTCACCAAAGTCCAAAAAGATTATCAGACTCTTCCTCTGTCCATCTTTTTGCTCTTTCTTTTAAGTTCTAAATGCCTCCTGTTATTCAGCTAGAAATGAGATGCTTATTTCAACAGCCTTGCACCACCGTACCCCAAACAATAGGTGGCTCAGAATCATTTTTACTCCTCCTTTTCTTTTCACTTTTTCCCCATTTACCAAGGAATGTGTGTGTCTGTCTTTGTCTGTGCTTGTGTGGTGAGATAGAAAGCTACAAAACTCTCCAAAAACTCTGTTTAAGAAAAGGCTTTATAAAAAATGGAGTCACAAGAAAAATACCCAGACAGCAATACAGTCATGTATCCAAGTAAGCCAACAGCCTGGGGGGGTCGATGTTTGAATGAGATTATATCAAATCCTCACGGACCACTGGAAGTGTTCTTTCTCAAAATGTTTAACAGAGGTTGGAGCAGGAGAGAGTGTGAAAAGGGAAAGAGAGAGAGAGAAAGTGCCTCAGAGCTCTTTCTAAGCATCCGCCAAGAGATCAAACAAGATACTAGTTTAAATCCTACAGCTTTTGTTTTAATGTAAGTTATCTCGAGAACAAGAGCTACACGGATTCATACAGGGAAGCTGTGTGAATCTGTGTGTGTGCCTTCCACAGAATGACTACACATACACACAAACCACAGGATTCAGAGACAACACAGACAGATCTACCTTTAAAGTAAGTAAAAAATAAATAAATACACAGACTGTTATTTCAATCACTTCCTGAAATGTTTATGGGTGCATAAAACAGATGCTGATTAAAGTGTTAATCATGTCTACATGCTGTTTAGCACAGGGCTTCAGCAAAACCTCTTGGTTGGAAAAAAGACCATCTAGAGATGCCATAGAAATTATTCAGAAATGCACACACATACAAGCAGTGGGTTGAAGTGACTAATGAAGCTTGGGCACACATATTCTCTGTTAACTTATTATTATTACTTTTTTTTAAAGAATATCTACTATATCCAAGTCAACACAGAATCTGCACCAGCAGAACCTCACAGGATATTTCAGATTTCCACTTCTGAAACCTGTGTAAATATGAATATATTGCATTTTGACTAATTTGATTTTCTTTCCAATACTAAGATTGCAGCATTCTGTCTAATTCATGAATATTTGTGAAATGCCAGGTTCAGGAAACTAAAAATGTAATGCCTGTGGCTCACGACAATATATTTAAGTCTTATGATATGAAGCGAAACAATTGGTCTGTACTGGAAACTAAACATTATTTACAACATTCTTACCTGTAATCCATAACCTAAGGCAAATGATCATTGAGCTCAAGCTTTCTGACGCATTTCTGATGCATGGTAAATCACGCATGAACAGACGCTATTGTTGTTTACAACAGAGGGGGAGGACACGTGTAAACAACAATGGCATCAGATCACGAGCGGTTGCTTTTTTGATTCTCAAAGTGATGGAACCTATTTATTTGCATTTTATGAATCACTAAGGACAATTCAGCTAAAAATCATGTTTAATGTTTTCCTGAAGAAAGTCATTTACATCTTGGGTGGCCTGGGAGTAAGTAAATTAACAAAACATATTTTTTTTCATTTTTGGGTAAACTATATCTTTAACTGGATTCCTTCTGGATTTCGTCTGACTTCTGCTTTTGCAGTGCAATGATAGTGGTCATGATCATTTTGGAGAATGACTTCCAGAAGAAGTGCAAACAATGTGGCCCTGTGCCTTTTTCATCTTGCTCAGCTAGTGCTGTGAATTTAGAAAGAACTGCCTTTTCCCAATTCAATTTAGTGCTGCTATCGGTACAGAAATTACACACTTCACCTTTTAGCTTTCATGCAATAAGACCATAAAGGATGCTGAGCATGAACTAATGTTCTACTAATGGAAGGACTAATGGTCCAAGATTGTACTATCTATCTAATAATCTCTGAGAGTTATTGTTCTCCATTTAGACTCTATTACTTTTGTTTCTGATGTATACTGCAGGACTAAATTCTCCAGTGTCAACGAATGAGACACACTACATTGTTTTACAATGTTTCTGTTTTCCTCAAACTCTGTAATTCGATGGAAATATCAGAATACATTTGCATATTACATTATATTCTAAACAAAAGTTCTGTGCATGCAAAGTTAGTGTCAGTGCAACCATAACAATGAGAAACTGTGCATAAGGTATTTTCAAATCTGATTTTTGAAGTAGATTTTTACGTGATATTTATTGCTCTATTTAACAAACTATTTTAGATTTGCATCACCTCTTTCAAGAACTTTCATCCAGATCAAGCTCTATCCAATCACTTTTTTTCTATTCCAGTTCAGCCAGCTTATTAACAGATTATTAGGCTGGATGTGAACATAGCCACTGAGGTAGAAAAATGACAGATGCCCCATCTTTCACATATATTAACATGCACAGATGCTACGTATCAGACATACACACACACACACACACATTCTCTTTCTGTGTCTGTACTCAGTCACTATGAACTCAGAAAAAAGTCAGCTCTTTTAGTAAAACTCATTTCTTTTAATGATCTGAAGCATACTCAATTAATTGTAATTAAAGTCTGTGTCATTTATCTGGAATGGAGTCTCTGGACATAATTTCCCCTTGCTTATGAAAAATGCACACAGACTCTCGCTCACACTCTTGAGGGAGTCATCTACCGTAGATCAGCACAAACAGAGAAACCTTTGTAAATGAGCTCCTATATGTGAGTATCGAAGGAGGTCATGCTTCTTTTAAATTTCTTAAAACCTCAAACTTTCATCTACAATGGATTTATGAAATCTGAACATCAGTCTCAGTGCCTGGAGGCTATGGACATAGTTCTCCGGAATATGGCAAAGCCAACATTAAACTTCATCAAAGTTGCCTATGCAACTTTGGAAAAAGAAAAAGAAAAAGAAGAAGAAGAAAAAGAAGAAAAAACTTGGCTTTTATTTCATCTGTATTCATGTAAAAGATACAGCACCACACACACATGCCAAAGGGAAGACATGTGGAATACTAATGCCACACAAATGCATCAAGGAACAATCCTCAAGAAAAGCTTGTTGCTGCAAAAAAAAATGAATAATTCTTTTTAATCTACATTTGCATGAATCAAACATTTTAAAGCATGTCCTCCTGCATTTCAACTGTCATCAGAATCAGGTTTTTACCTCGCAGGACTGCTGGCACTAATGAACCCATCTATACTTTATTATGGAAACATTATTAGGATTATGAATAATTGACTCATTTAAATGATAGAAAGATTTGTGTTAAAATTATCCCACTCACCCCTAAAGAAGAGCAACTGGAAAATGAGACTTGATTATCTTCCAGAATACTCAGTATGATAATGACGCTCTGATATTTTGTTTATGCAATGCAAACCAGACCAGCATTAACATCTTCGCCTCATGTATTTGTTCACCCTTAAGACCTCTAAATAATCACACGCAGTACTGTTGGGGAAAAACATTGTTCTGCATGGCTAATGATAAATATATGCATATTTGCTGCTTAGCAGTTGGGTAATGAGTCTTTATGTGGGTCACAATGGATCATATCTCCATATTCTTCTATGAATAATTTCAGCTCACTGAATTTGTCTTATAAGTTTGAAGACATTCAAAGTCAGTCACATTTGCTAATCTGTCCCCAGTGACATGTGGCGTAGTGGAAGGTGGGGAGCGATACATGTCCCTTTCAATTACAATCTGAGTACAAGTGATAAATGAGTAACCAGCTTTATTTTAGTAAACAATACACTTATCTGTAGACTGAACCTGGAAGATGCGGCAGAAAGTCAGAGATATGAAGGAGAAGTGAAGAATAGTAGCAAATAGTCAGAGTGGTAAATTCAGGAGGGAAATATGCCATTGACATTAGCTTTCCAAGGTCATAATTTTATCATTTCACAGGGACAGATAGCAGTTGTTGAAAAGAGGGAGAAATATGAGTGATGAATATTCACCAAGTCATTCCCTGTGTGTGTGACAGATGGACAGACTCCTCCCTGGAGACGGGCTGCTGATGACAGTCTCATGCCTGGTCACAAACCAACAAATATAGAATTCACTCAAACTCAAAGACAGAAGTTGATAAAGGCATTCGGAGGTCATTTGAAGCAGCGAATTTGACAGGTTTCTGGATATTTTCCTTGGTTTTAGAACTGCCTTTGAGCAGACTGGGGTTTAAGCCAACAGATCTCATATCTACCAAACTGTTAGCACACCAGACTAGTTCACATTTTAAAAGCAGCCTTGGGACATTAGAAACAGTGATAGAGGAATTGGTTTTCACAGTTGAAATGACCTTGGGGAACAACAGAATGATTATCATTAATTTATCTTAGCAGTGTAAATAGGTATTTTTCTTTCATACCAAACATAAGCTGTAATGTCAGATTTATCGAAGCTAGCTGGTTTTCACATCTGTTGTAGGAAAAGTGATAATCAGAAATGGTATCCTGAGGTAAAAGTTTATCCAATGGTTTTTAAATGAGGGATGATGTATCGTTGTAATGTGACGTTTGATGGACAGCTGGTTGCCTGAGGTGAAAGCCATTAATGTAAGACAATTATTTAAAGCGTTGCACATGTCCCAGCCAATCGCATTCAAGACAAAACACACTCTTATTAAACCAAAACTTATTGATTACTCTTTATCAGTGTGCTGTACTAGTCGGTGTTGTGTTCAGTGGGTCTTTGGATGCTGTTGAATGTAATTAATTTAACCATTCAAGTGCTTCAGCAGCAAGGCCATAGCAATTTGCAATATATATATATATATATATTTTTTTTTTTTTTGCATTTATGTTCCTGCTATAAAGGGGATATATAAAGGGGAAGTGAAAATGATCAAACAACTGTGTGGACAAAAACGATCTTCTTGCCATCTTTCTGTTTCCTAAACAACATTCATTCAGACAAATAGGGCCCACATTTGGTTGATAATAATGTAGCCTTGAAAGCTGACACACTCATGAATTTAATAATGAGATGATTTCCATGGTTCTAATTTGTAGGAATAATTCATGGGTAATGAATTATTGATCAATTATAATTCAAAGGTAAATGACATGGCAACATTTTGAGATGTATGAGGCGAAGCACAGTGAGTTGAGAATTACAGCAGTGTCTTCTGAGAATTGTGATGCTCTGTGTGATACCTAACATGGCATTAATCCAGTCAAATGACATGCTGATTTTTTAACCTTTTCTTTCTGCTGGCAGGAGGAATAAATGCATTATGTTCGAAAATGAAATATTATCTTTTGTCATTTTGTAAAATAAATCAAAAACACTGTTCACTTACAGAACTCCTCTCATATATTAAATCTACATATATTTGCTTATTTTTTCCTACTATTTCTCATGGTATTTATTAAATACTTTGTGTCTTTAGATGCTTAGGGGGTGGGGTTACCTCACGGGTTATATGTTTTTTTTTTGTGTGTGTTTTTTCCTTTTTGCTGTACAGTTACATGTGTTTCTTTATTATATAATAATTTACTATAAAAAAAAAAGCAACAAGAGAATGCGTAAGACGTAAGTCTCTCCTAACAGCCTGCACTCATTGTTTATACTTAGGTATTAGTATGTAACAATTACAGGTACCATAATGTATTGTAGTATGTTTTTTGTACATTTGGATAGATACTGAAACATACAGTGTGGATGTATTACAAAATCTAAAATGTAAAATATTAAATATTATTTTATTTTGTAAATATATTCATATATAGTTACACTTGTAACACTTTATAGATATATTTTAGATCCTAAAAAAGCAGTACCAAATCAGTCAAAATGACAATATGTTTACTTTCGCAATCCTCTCTGGCATTTTTGCAATAGTTTTTGTGTGAGGTACAGAGCAAAATTTAAGTCATCACACGGCAAACAAAATAAATATTTCAAGATAAGTATGATTAAGCAGTAACAGAAATGAATTGAAGTGCAGTCATGTTTATCATTATGTAATCCTTTGAAACAAGTTGGCACTAGAAGTCACACAGAATAGAACGAAATGTTACAATATCAATTGCATTTGTTAAAAAAAATGCAGCAGAAAACAATCATAATGACAATAAATACAGGATTATCAAGTTGCTCATATGCAAATACCTTAATTTTTAGGTGGAGTCAATACATCAGCAACACATTGTTTTATATGCAAAAGTAAATGTACAAGTGATAGAACCACACTTTATGTAAAATACATATGAACACTCATGAGTTGGCATTGTGCTTAACCATATAGTGCATTGAACCAGCACACTCCACTCAAAAGCTCCCAGCAACATCCTATAGCGTTTGCAATTACCTGCACACACATTTTAATATTAATAAACATGTTAATATTGATTTTATGCTGCTGTATTTTGAATTACACATTGTGTGTTGTGTTTCAGGGTTGAAGGACATTTCTGTAAATAGTACTTTCTGCTAGGACAGTAATTATTTTCTTACATTGCACACACACTCCCACCAACTACATTACGTCCCTCACCTCTTCATTTGCTGCTACAGAATGCTTTGAAAAGCTTGACATTGAACACTAACACTCACTGGACTCAAAGAAATGCAGGGGAGCTTGAAAGTACTGATGTGGCTTCATAATTACGTGCTTAATTGACTTGGCTGCTGTAAAAACATCACAAATATGTTAATTAATCTTTTTGATCCCTCTGGTCACCAGGCCCATCGTTTTGTTCCAGCGAATGAATCAGAGAGATGCAGAGTCAGTATTTATTTATTTTTGTCTTTATATCGGTTCTTCAAGCATGCAGGGAGATGAATGAAATGAAAGGGAAATGATTAAAACAATATACTTTGGAAACGACTGTTCAAAAGGCTCAAAACAAAACTCGCTTTTGTGTGCAGCATTACATCACTTTGTGTTCTCCTACGTCTCCCCCCACAAAACCCCAGCACTTATGCACGCAGGCATTGCTTTTATTCTCTTCACTTCCCTCCAAATTACTGCATGAGAAATTCAAATATGCCTGGGGGACAAGTTGCTCACAGACTGCCTCACAAAAGGTTGGCACTTTAAACACAATTTCTTGTTTGTTTAACTACAGGCTATGCAGCAAACCGAAGCCTCCTTCCATCCCTTTGCCTTGATCAGCCTGATTCATTATGAATGCTCTGAAGCAGAACACATGCTCTTCCCCCAGGTGACAGATAGCATGTTTACAGGTTGTTTGTGCAATGGGCGGATTTCCTTAAATTCAGCTGTGACAGTAAACCATACCCTGGACTCCGCTGGCATTTGGAAAACCGCACACATTCAAAGCTTTGCCTCAAATAGACTTCTCACTTCATAAGGTCAAGACATTTAAGAAGTTGTGTTTGTTTCCTGATGAATATCTCATTAGATGTATGCCTTTACTTCAATTCTGTTGAATCTGTTCACTTCTAATTATAACCACGGTGTAACATAGCAACCTTTTTGCCCTAATTGATTTAGCAGTGATTGAACTCAACAGTAAATCAGGGACATTTTATACTTGATGTTTCTCCTTTTCCTTACAACACATAAGCATTAATGCTAAATAAATGTATGTTCAGCCAGAGTCAGAGGTGAATGTATGCATTTTATTCAAAGCTTCTACTAAGGGGAGTATATAAAAATGCTGGTAACAACGATCCATATACATCTTTCATTAAAATCTGAGTCGGCTGTAATGTAAATTTGCTCATTCATAAGAACAAGGTGCAATTATCATAATGCATTGTACTGCCCTATAAAATTCCCCTGTGCTAATGTTTTGATTCCTTCCATTCCATGAAATTAAAGCATGAACCCGAGGAGGAGCGGGATGGTTTCATGGGGGGTTTGTGATTTGTAGCATGTGTGAGGTGTTATGGGAAGGCTAAAGGAGACTGGCTCAGTGTGTACAGTTCTGTCCGGTGTCAGAGTGATAGTAAGATGAGAAGGAGAGTCAGTTGACGCCTCCTCGTAATGAGCTCAGGGTGAAGTGAAGGGCTAAGACCTCTGTGCTCCATGACACTGCAAAGCTTTGGACCGTGAGGTGATTACAGAAACGTTTGGCTTGCAAAATCAAGCCGATTACCATTCATCAGTGCTTCTGTGTCTTGCTTACTAATTAATATTTTACGTTGTGGTGCTTTCTAATTTTATTGATTGGACATTAAAACACAAACATTACTAATGTTTACAGGGTGGCTACACTGTGATCAGGGCCAATGCATCCCATTTACAAGCAGCTTCGCCAAAATTAGGTAACATCTGTTTGAACATTGTTAGAAAACAAAAGACTGACTTAACCAACTGTTCATCTGCATTATAGGGGAGGCTTTTTAATTTAATTTTCCATTACTCTATAACATTACTATAAATCAGACTACCATCTTTTAGTGTCCTTAGAGTATTTATACTGATGAAGACTAATAATTAGGAGAGAATTAAGAGGGGGACTACACAAGGGGTTGGGGGATTGTTTAAAAGGGCATACAGCAGTGGCTTTCCGTCCATATAAACTGCGAATGCGCCGCATACACAGGCCGTCTGAGAGAATGAGTTCACGGCTAATTAATATAAACATGATTATAAGTTGATACCTTATCATTTGAGATGTGACTTAAAGCTTAATAAAGCATTGGGAATACGTGCGTAAAATTATTTATAAAAAACAACGGTAATTTTCTGTAAATCTACGTCAGTGACGGAAGCTTCCGGGCGAGCGGATTCTCCGCAGCTTTGGCGCTTCCGCTCTGTTGCTATGACTCCTCTGGATTGTAGCGCGTTCTCAGTGATTTGCTTTGCTGATTTCACGAGCGAGGTAAGCTGTCCGCGAAGCGCTTGCCCAAAGCGGAAAAATGCACTGTTGCTGCCAGATCTCGACTGCCGAAAATTACATTGTGTTTGATGCAAAACTAACCCAACCAAATCATATGAAAAAAACATCATAACTCTATATTTTCATGCTTTCTCAAGCAAAGCAAATTTTGAAAGTCCACTAAAAACATATCTGGTCATAGACAATGTTGAAGAAGCGTATATAAAACTTGAATAATAACCCAGGAAAAAAAGAAACCTTTTTTGGTATTACTTTTGGTATTTTTTGGTTTTCCGTATACTTGTGTCGCTTACAGTTAAAGTCTTTCTCAGATTTCATTGTTGTTTGCGACGTTACTTGTCAATATTTGAAATGTATTGTTATTATTTTTTTTTATTATTTTTTTTTGGACTTTGCATGGTCCATTATTGTCACCCGGGTGGGAGTTTTAACTCCTATTCACTGGGAATAAAAAAATAAAATAAAAAATAATTCAGTCGATGCAGACATATAGAGCAGGGGAATCCCCCATCTTTGAATATTATGTTGGGTCTTAATCTTAGCACTCAGCATACCCGGTTAAAAAGTCACCGCTCGCCACTGGCATGCAGTACATCAAAATAATAGTATATTGTGAAATTGTTTTTTTTACCTTTATATAAAATACAGATTAATTTAGCTGTTAGGAGAGATGTATTCATAGTAAAATGTTAAGTGTTTGTAATAAGAGTCCACTGAAGGAGAGCGTAGTGATGAACCCAAGTGCAGTTTTATTTAAACAAAGACAAAACATAATCCAAAAGACTTGACTTGACTTGAACAGACTTGACTTGGCATAAACAGACTCACCGACAGCAGGGTTACAACATCAATACTCGACAAAGGACAACGGCAACATGAGGGCTATTTATATCACAATGAGGGATACATGACACAAACCAACCAATGGGAAACAAGGCACATGACTAAGACAACTGATCACAACAGGTGTGTTGGACTTGAAGCAGTGCTGCACAGAATGATCAGTGTATGACATCAAAGTACCGCAAGAGCGATAAGAGAGCCGACGGATCCTTATGCTTTCGAATCACTCTTGCGGTACTTTGATGTCATACACTGATCATGCTGCGTAGCGCCGCTTCAAGTTGAACACACCTATTAGGCGCATTCGACTTTAAGCGGTGCTGCGCAGAATGGTCAGTGTATGACATCACAGTACCGCGAGAGCGATAAGAGAGCAGACGGTACTTTGATGTCATACACTGACCATTCTGTGCAGCGCCGCTTAAAGTCGAACGCGCCTAATATGACACACAGACAAGAGTAGCACATGACACGATCACATGAGGGGCAAGGAAATCACATGATTAGAACATGAAACAAGGCAAAATATAAAAATAAAAGACATGAAAACATGAACATGAAACAAAACCCAAAACAGGCGTGACAGTGTTTCTTAAATTAATGGGTTAATAGCTGAATAAATTGAGTGTGTTATAGTTGTGCCTATTCTCTCTTACTTCAGCCCGATGTCATTTGACACAGAACTCAACTCTGGCAGATTGAAAAGTCAAGAGCGAGTCAAGAGTTAAATAGATGATTAAAAGTATATTATTAATTAGTGTATGATTATCATAATGTATGGTACTTGTCTTTACTTTCCATAATTTGGTAATACGCTTTTTGTCACTTAAAATATCAAGCACTGCTCACTCTATATTTAAATTATCAGTATCTTTTTTTTTTTTCATTGTACTCCCTTGTTCTAATCTAGTCTAAACCATAATACAAACCATCTTTCTGATACGGATTGTTTCCTTAAAGGTGAAATATCATGAAAATCTGACTTTTCCAGGTTTTAAGTGCTATAATCAGGTCCCCAGTGCATCTACCAACCAAGGAAATGTGAAAAAGATTAACCCAGTAACTTCTGCAAGTGTCTGAAAAAATGAGCGCGTCTGATTTCGCTCCCTTGGTGACGTGGAAAAGGGATCTCATTATAATATTACCGCCTCTTAATCTGTAAATTTCCACCCGCTGCACCTTCATTTTGATTTAGCAAGCGACAACGGTGTAGCACTTCTAATGCCATGAAAGTTTGAGCATAACATGCTAACTGTTCTGTCTTTGGCTGCACAGACGAGCACAGAACACTGTTTAGAGTCCCAGCCTCAGAGGAGACAACAGAGCAGTGGATTTATTGATTTATTTACTGTATGCTGCTGCCACACAGATCTAAAATAATCATGCAAAATTTAAATTTAAATTTAAATTTAAAATTTTACCTTCACAGAAATAACTGACTGTTTTTGTAACTCGTGTGTGTTTTTAACGTAAACTTGTGTGTGAATGAGAACTTAGTTTACTCACATGCTGTGACAGCCGCTTTCTGTCCGTGTGTTTCGAATGTGTGCACTCAGAAAACGGTATATCAGAAGTTTAAACTAATATGGTTTAAAACGCATGATTTCAGCGCTATAAACATGATAATCAGAACCAAAACAGATGTTTTTAGCAGGTACTAGCTGAAATGGCACAGCTCTATTCTGGGAAGTGGGCGGGACTAGCAGCTCATTTGGATTTAAAGAAACAGGCACGAATATCAGAGTGTTTCTGCTTCCACTAAAAATAGGCATTTTCAAAATCATATAATAAATTATCTGTGGGGTATTTTGAGCTGAAACTTCACATACACATTCTGGGGACACCAGAGACTTATATTACATATTGTAAAAAGGGGCATAATATGTCTCCTTTAAAATTTAAACTTGCTCACTGCTAATGCTCTTTGTAAATCCATGAATGGGTTATTCCGGTAGAGTGCATCATAATAAGCCAATAAAACAAACATAGTCACCTGCAGGGCATGTGTAAAACTACATGAAGTTGTTGACATGTAGTTGATGCTGTGATGGTTGTAAATGTAAATTATAGAAAGATTGGTTCACCAATTACCAAAGTGGTTGGCCAAAGCCAAATTCAAGAAAAGCTGCATTTTAAAAGTGTGTACATTAGAAAGGACAGATATATTCTACTACAACTTACCTGGGAAAACTAAACTGGGTAACCCCCCCCCCCCCCCCCCAAAAAAAAAATAAATAAATTACAAATCACTTACCATTTAATTTTTTTTTTTTTTTTTTTTTTTAAATGCTTATATATTGTTTTGCATATTGCATTTATTTAGGTGTTATATTATGTGTTCTTGTTCTGGGAACTAAGGCTTATGTGTTGAAGAGACTGAAATGTCTTACATGTCTGTGCATTCATTCTTTAAGTGCATTTTTGGAAAACACCCTTACAGGAAAAACTGTCTGTAACCTTGCACATGGAAACTGGAGATAAGATACATTGTTATTGAGAAACACGGTCCTAAACGTTGCTTTTTGCTTGGAAATATTATTTCTTTCAGTAAATATATGAATCAAAAAGTACCTGAAATGTACAGAATACAGCTAAAATGTAACTGTTTATTCAGCCTTGTCTGAAATTGAGAAGGAATTTACCTAGAACTGATAAATGCACTGTACCTTCCAACACCGATCACATGAGCAGTCCACAGGCCAAGTCAGTCCAAGAGGCCATATGTCTTCAGCGACTATGTCATTCAGAAGATTTACTACATCCTCTGGCACCACTACTGCAGAGTCCCACTATATGTAACACACTTCCAAAAAATACTGTTGTATAGATCTAAAGATTACTTTTACCATAACTATGTTATTCATGATGCAGAAAGGAGCTCATTTGGATCATTTTATGAGCTGCTTTAGAATACTTAAGAGGCCATCCTACGCTGTGTTACACCAGGTGTAAATCACAGTCTTTGCCAAGCAGTCCTTGTATATTTATGAGGATTGTCAAAAGTAAAGGGTTAAACAATGTGCAGGGGATTTTATTGGCTCTGACAGAGTAATATAAGCCATCTTAATTAATCCTAAAAGTAACACCAAAGAGTGGTCACACTAAATCATTTAGCATTATATATTTTTCTCCCCAATAATTCAATGGTGATAAAAACAGGCTGAGTGTTTGAAGTAATTAATTTACCTTGTTATAGATCAAAGAAAATGTAACAAATGTCTTCTTTTGAAGATTTAATTCGAATCAAGATAAACAAACAATTATTACACAGTTATGCTGATGTTTAATAAAACAACTGCTTTTAATTGAATATATAGTAATTAGTCTGTTTTTAAACCTCTTTGATTTTGTGACTTTAAATCTAGTCCAGCACTGTCAGGTATAATTACTTCTTCTTCCAGAGGTTGTTACAGCTTCACTCCAGGCAAGCCACATATACACATCAGGGTTTACGTAATACAAATATGAGACTAATTGGAGGGTAAGAAAAACACTTCTGTACACCAGGGTTATCAAAGGCAAATTTTACAGATCTCAATGGTTACAGGGCTATTTATTCAAAATAATGCAGTAGCACTAATTTAAGGTTTCTTTATTTTCCCACTTTGTGAGTTGTAGTTTCTGCTTGTTTCTGCAAATGTGATAAAAAAAATAAAGGTAATTACTAATTTTAATATCACAAATAATACTTTTTTTTCTCACAATTCTGAATTGTGTGATACAGTAAACTCAGATTTGAGAAATATTAGGCTTGCAATTCTGTGAAAAAAATAATCAAAATTGGAGTTGAAAGGGGAAAAAGTCAGAAGTATGAGATAAATAGTTGCAATTACCTTTTTAATTTTTTTTATTTTTAGTTTGTGGTGGAAAAAAAAGTCAGAATTGTGAGAGTTTATATCTCACATTTCATATTTTTTTTCTCAGAATTACAAGTTTATATCATGCAAATCTGACCTTTTTTCTCTCAGAGTTGCAAGAATTATGTCTTCTCAGAATTGTGAGATAAAAGTAGTAATTACCTTTTATTATTATCATTATTAATATTATTTAGTTCAGCGTTCAGTGCTGCATTTAAAAGAGCCATTGTTCAGCATGTAGCTGCTAGTGCAAGGAAATTACTGCTATCTTCTCTATTTGTGTAAATAGGCTCTGCCTTTATATGAACATTTCCTGTTTATTAGGCCCTTTGAATATTCACCATCTGCCATAATCATCTCAGAAATTCAGCTATGATGAAACCCTAATCCCTTGCTTTGGTGAACATAATTTGCTTTTATTCTCAGACTCCAGCTTTAATGCATTCTGGTGTGTGAAGAGTTATGGGCAGTTCATGAAGGCTGGGCACCTTCATTACAGGTCTTTATGGGACATGGACAGCATTGTGTGGGGGAATGCGGATGACATTTATGACCTCATTCCAAACCTTGGCCTGGGGGTGAGGCAGTAAGACACATTAAAAGCAACTCTGTGACAGAAACCTGAAGAACGCTGGCTTTACTGCAGCTGGAAGGGTCAGGTAATGTCACATCAATAAAAAAAAATCTAAACAAGCAGGTGCAAAAAAAGCTAACCTGAGCCAGCAGAGGCTCCCCTCGCAAAATGATTAGAGACGAGTTCAGGCATTGGCTGTGGAATATCGCAGACTTCTCAGACAGCTAAATAAAAGGGCACATCTTATCCTCTCCCACACACTCAGGCTGTTTATAATTTACCTAATTTGTGAGGTCTCTAAGGTAGGAGTGACACCCTTTAGAAAGCTGAGGGAAATTAGATATTGCTATTTGTACACAGACAAGGATAGCAGTAACTGAGGGAAGAGGGATTACAAAAGAATGGGATAAAGAATAAATTCTGGTAATGTTCAGGACAGTTTTTTTTTTTATTCAATGTTTGTTCAGAAACCTGTTCTCTTCTATGCATGATTTAACGATTTACCTGGAATCATCATCATGGGTAATTGTTGTGTATAATGACTAGACTAAAAAAATAGCCTACTAGGGAGCTCCGAGTCCAATCCCTTATTTGGAAAGGCACATCATTCAAAACACTAAATTAAGATGCAACCTGAATTCCGGAAATGTTGGGACATTTTTTTTTATTTTTTTTTTTAATAAAATTAAAACTAAAAGACTTTCAAATCACATGAGCCAATATTTTATTCACAATAGAACATAGAGAACATAACAAATGTTAAATGGAGAAATTTTACACTTTTATCCACTAAATGAGCTCATTCCAAATTTGATGCCTGCTACAGGTCTCAAAAAAGTTTGCACGGTGGCAACAAAGGGCTGAAAAAGCAAGACATTTTGAAAAGATTCAGCTGGGAGAACATCTAGCAACTAATTAAGTTAATTGGCATCAGGTCTGTAACATGATTAGCTATAAAAGGGATGTCTTAGAGAGGCAGAGTCTCTCAGAAGTAGAGATGGGCAGATTGTGGAATACTTTAAAAACAACGTTCCTCAATGTCAAATTGCAAAGGCTTTGCAAATCTCATCATCTACGGTGCATAACATCATCAAAAGATTCAGAGAAACTGGAGAAATCTCTGTGTGTAAGGGACAAGGCAGAAGATCTTTGTTGGATGCCCGTGGTCTTCGGGCCCTCAGACGACACTGCATCACTCATCAGCATGATTCTGTCATTGACATTACTAAATGGGCCCAGGAATACTTCCAGAAACCACTGTCGGTAAACACAATCCATCGTACCATCTGCAGATGCCAACTAAAGCTCTATCATGCAAAAAAGAAGCCATATGTGAACATGGTCCAGAAGCGCCGTCGTGTCCTGTGGGCCAAGGCTTATGTAAAATGGACTATTTCAAAGTGGAAAAGTGTTCTATGGTCAGACGAGTCCAAATTTGACATTCTTGTTGGAAATCACGGACGCCGTGTCCTCCGGGCTAAAGAGGAGGGAGACCTTCCAGCGTGTTATCAGCATTCAGTTCAAAAGCCAGCATCTCTGATGGTATGGGGTGCATAAGTACATACAGTATGGCCAGCTTGCATGTTTTGGAAGGCACTATGAATGCTGAAAGGTATATAAAGGTTTTAGAGCAACATATGCTCCCCTCCAGAAGACGTGTATTTCAGCAAGACAATGCAAAACCACATACTGCAGCTATTACAACAGCATGGCTTCGTAGTAGAAGAGTCTGGGTGCTGAATTGGCCTGCCTGCCGTCCAGATCTTTATAGAGAACATTTGGCGCATCATTAAAACGAAAAATATGTCAAAGACGACCACAAACTCTACAGCAGCTGGAAACCTATATCAGGCAAGAATGGGACCAAATTCCAACAACAAAACTCCAGAAACTCATAACCTCGATGCCCAGACGTGTTCAGAAAAACTGTTTTGAAAAGAAGAGGAGATGTTACACCATGGTAAACATGCCCCCGTCCCAACTATTTTGAGACCTGTAGCAGGCATCAAATTTTAAATGAGCTCATAATGTGCATAAAATTTAAAAATTGCTCATTTTAAACATTTGTTATGTTATCTATGTACTATTGTGAATAGAATATTGGCTCCTGTGATTTGAAATTCTTTTAGTTTTCATTTTATTCAAATTTAAAAAACGTCACAACATATCTGGAATTCGGGTTGTAAAACAACATTTTAATCAACATATTTAAAATTACAGAGATGTATTGTTGAGTGCGTAGAGTAGTCAATATGACTAAACTGAGTGAAAATGTGCTGAACTGAAAACGTGCTTAGTGTCCTTTCAGAAATTGAATTCAGAAATTTTAATGTTTCAGGAGTAACATTAAATAAAGCAATAAGCCCCAAGAATCCATGATTTGCAGTGAATTTAGAATAGTTAAGGCACATTGTTACACAGAATAGACACAGTGTGGAGTGAATAATTTAGCTGTTCTAAAGTCACTGTAAACCACATGAAATGGTTAATTCATTAAAAATATGGAGATCACGTGACCTCTCGGCTTCGATACACGAGAGTCTTTCGCTCTGCTGACTTTGTCAAATATTTTATTATCCTGTCAGTAAATTTCGAACCATTTTGCATCAGACTCATCATGAGTGCTTCAACAGTCAAAGGCGATCGGAAAAGAGAGATTGGGCAATCACCGATAAAGAAAAAAATCAGGGATTCTACCATCTCCAGAGAGGATATCGACGAGGCTATTGCTAACGGTATCAAGCAAGCATTTAAAGAACAGCAAAGCACTTTGGATTCGGTTGTGACTTCGGCAGTGAGAGATGCTGTGGACTCTGTGCTGATTCCGGCATTGCGTAAACTGCGTGGGGACATACAGGCGACTAGCAATTCTGTTGAAGAGCTGGGAGAGGAGTTTGGGGCCATGGCTGCTGCGGCGAAGCAGACGCGTGACCACGTTGATTCTGTTCAGACAACTACACGTGAGGATCGGAATGCAGTCACGGACTTAAGAAATCAACTGGAGCGACTCACCGAGAAGATGACGGATATGGAGGATAAGAGCAGACGAAATAACGTACGACTGGTGGGGTTACCAGAGGGGATGGAGGGATCCGATGTGGCTGGTTTCCTCAGAATTAATCTTTCCAAGTGGATTCCTTCCCTGAAGGGTCGTGACATCGAGATTGACCGGGCACATCGCGTATATGATGGAAGGAAAAACTCAGATCGGCCGCGTACTCTCATCTTCCGTGTGCTAAGATGGCATGACAGATCGGAGATTCTGAAGGGTGCTCGGCAGGCCTATCCGGTGAAATGCGCGCAGGACAATGTCACGCTGCTATTTTTTCCTGACTTTAGTCCAGTTACAGCCGCCAAGAGAAAAAGCTTGGTTCCGGTTTTGAGATCGATGGCGGCACTTGGTCTCCAGCCCTTCCTCGCTTATCCGGCGGTAATTAAACTACGGCACGAGGGTGAACAGAGATGCTTCGATTCTCTTCGGAAAGCGGAGGATTTTGTTGGCTCCCTGTCACAGAGTGGGACATTTGCTGCGGATCCGCAGGGCAGCGGGAGGACGGCGGCCGCCCTTTCTTTGACCCGACGGGAGGGGCGTGGTGGCCGGGATGGAGGAGATGGTGGCGGGAGGGATATGGATGATTGCTGATCTCTTTTTTCTTTTTTCTTCTTTCCTCTCTCCTCCTGGGATAGTATTTATATTTTATTCGATACAATTGTCCCCTTGTTGGTAAGACCCCCCTTTTATAATTTTTTTTTTATTTCTTTTTTTTCTGGAGGGGGCTAATGGAGAGTAGGTTTCATTACAATAATGTTTTGGTTATGTGAGCCTTTTGGGAGGCTCGTTGTGGGTTGAAGTGGATCGGTCACAGATCATCACAAAGTTTTGTTGTTCAATCAGACCTATGTTCTCGGTAACGTGTGGCCTGAATTGTTTTTTGTCTATAGTTGTTGGTCATTTCTCTCTGTGTTGCTTTTATTTTTTACAACAGATATTCATGCTTTATTTACTTTACCTTGTTTTTAAGGGGATTTTTCATCTAGGTGTTTTGATATCTAGAACACACACTAACGTTTACATGTCATTTACAGCGTTTGCTTCTCTTCATTTGTTGAATACAATTTTGAGATTATGAATATTTAATGTATACTCTAAATATTTTATTACTGAATGTGACTGGCTTAAATTCTGCTGTTAAACGAACCTGTGTGTTAGAATATTTACACCGTAAGTCTATTTCTGGTGCCCTGATATGTAACACTACGTCATCGGGTATTTTCTCTCCATGTGTTTTGGGAGTGTCCTCTTGTAATGGATATGTGGACGCATGTGGACCTGGTTTTGTCTTCCTCACTGCGGAGTGCGGACTGATTGCTTTGCGAATACAAGTTTGTCTCTTCTTGAAGCCTAATGCAAAGGAGAAGGCTGTTTGCTGGTTTTGCGGCTGCGAGGAGGACGATGATGCAGAACTGGTGTGAGCCGCACGTGTGTGGAGAGGCATATTGGATTGCATATTATTATTACTTTCTATTATTATTATTTTTTTCTAACGTGATTATATAAAGGAAGGACCTGTTTTGTTGTTACTTTTTCCCTCCCTCTCTCTCTCCCCTTTGATTGGACCTTTAAAACATGGAGTATGTGTCTGTTGTTTTGTTTTGTTTGTTTTGAGTGGATGTTATGTTGTGATGTTGTGTGTGAAAAAATAAAATAAAAAATGTTGATAACAAAAAAATCTTTAAAAATATTTATTTAATTGTTTTATTTTGAAAAAAAATTATTTAGCACAGTACTATAGCAGCAACACACAGCCGCAGGGGTGCAGTCATTCTGACATAATGAGGTCACAGGTGTAAATTTCTAGATTAATTTACAACAGCTTTGAATACAGCTCAACCAAACATAACCAAGGACCATAACTATCCATTTGATAAGATATATAACATACAGTACGTGTTGCTTTCTCACTTTTTGAAAAAGGTTATGGTAATGCTTCCAAACAAGATAAATAATAACATGTTTGTTTGTATCAAACAGGTTGCAAGCAGTAAAGGTGCTTTGAATGAATCTGTGTTCAGTTTAACTCCAACCTTAAACACACACCTGAACCAGCTACTTAAGGTCTCTACGTTCGTTCGTTCGTTCGTTCGTTCGTTCGTTCGTTCGTTCGTTCGTTCGTTCGTTCGTTCGTTCGTTCGTTCATTCATTCATTCATTCATTCATTCATTCATTCATTCATTCATTCATTCATTCATTCTTTCTTTCTTTCTTTCTTTCTATGGGTCTGAATTTTGCACCAGTTGTTTCCTGTTTAAACCAGATTTTTGATGGAAAAGAAATGGCTAGGTGGTGGCTATTCGGGTGCAGCTTAGTCTTAAAATGTTCCATTGCATTTACAACCTTTTTTTTTTTTTGTCACATCTATAGTTATGAATGATGATGTGTTGTCCAAATATGTTTATGCATTGATATTTGTCCTACACTATTGATTTTATTATCAGTGTACATTTATTTTGATATTTTGAATGTCAGTGAAAATTTAAGTTATGCCGCCCATTTTTTGTTTGTCACTAACTTGTATGTTTGTGATGTTTGTATTTCCAGGATTTACAGAGTGGGTGTGTTGAATGTGTGGAAGGAGCCTCTAGGCCTGCTGGGATTGTGTCCGCCCTCCTGCCTCTGTGCAATGCAAGAACGCTGGCATCTCTCCCCCATAATCCTCAGCTGTAGGCAAGACCATGATTCACCCTTGGCTGCTGCCAGCCACTCAGGCTAATATGCGACATTGCTGTGTTTGTGTGTGGGTGGATGGGTGGGAGGTGGGATGGAAGCAGGCTGCTTTTGTGTTCTGTTTACATTATTTGACTGAGGCAGCTGTGTCTGTGTCTGTGTGTATATGTGAGTGTGTGATTGTACGGCTGTCAGTATGTCAATACGAGTGTGCTCATATTAACTGATGTGTTTCCAAGTGTCCGTATAGTGTGCACAAGACAATACCGCAGAGTGGAAAATGACCATGTGTGTGTGAAAGCAATCAGAAGTATATCTATCATTGTGTGTGAGTGTTTGTTTGTATGTATGTGTGTGTGTGTGTGTGTGTGTGTGTGTTAAAAATGTCTTCGGTTTGGACACAAGCCACTCACTGGAAATGAAACGGTAGAAGTGACAGTTTTATTCAAGACAAACTGGTTACGAAAGCTTTGTTTGTGTTGTCAGATTTGCCATATCAGAATATTTGAACTCCAGTGATTTTACAGTTGTTTAAGAAAGAATCAGTTGCACTACAATAATGCTGTTGCTTTGAAGATAGCATTGTGGCATAGGAGCGAGGTTGTCAACGCAAATTGTAAAGGTTCAGTCACAGGTTTGTGTAAGTCAGATATTCTGGTCTAGCACAATTGGGTTTAATAGAGTTTTACCCATTGACTGCTTTGTAAGACTTTCTTTGCAATAAGTGATTCATTCAGGGCACTGGCCTATAACGGTTTTAGAGAGGCAGTTGCGGTAGCCCACTGTTTAAGGCCCAAGGCTTGTTAATGCAATAGTCAATCCTTGCTATCCGTGGCCCAGATATTGTGCTCTTCTACAACTAACTGTGACATAATTATTTAACCACTGGTTGCCCCAGTACATTGTCCTTTCAATAAGTATAAATGTGTGATGAATTAAAGGAGCTGCAGTAGTCTAATGCTTAAGAACACTGGTGGAAAATACAAAGCACTTTGAAAAGTGGGTGTTTCTTAAAGTATGCAAACTTTTGGCCCTGTGAACTTTTAGAAAATAAACTCTCTTAAAACATATTTTTCACATTCTCACTCGTTTGTTTTCTGCAATTTGATGTCAAGGTTTTACTAAGGGTAAATACACACAATTAAATACATTTTGCATATATTTACAAAATTACAGCTTGAAGACATTTACCTTGATTTTTTTTTTCTTCACCCAACATATGTCAAGCATACTCATTATTATACATTATATTTGTAAAAACCTAGACTTGGATTCTGGGAGAAAAAAAATAATCATAGTTTTAAAAATGCATAATTCAAATGCTTAAGCTGGAGGTCTGGTACAGAGGTTTATACATAAAAAAGAAGAAGAAAATAATAATAATTTACATTTACATTTATGCATTTAGCAGATGCTTTTATCCAAAGCGACTTACATTGCATTCAAGTTACAGTTTTTACATTTGATCAGCTCTTGCTTTCCCTGGGAATCGAACCCATGATCTTGGCGTTGCTAGCGCCATGCTCTACCATTTGAGCTACAGGAAAGACATAATAAAAACATTAGCCATAGGCTAAAAGTTGAAGAAACACCCACACATAAGAAGTGCACTTTAATGATTTGACTAATTATTGTTTCAGATTAATTTATATTATTATTCCTTAATGGGTTGCTAAATGGTCTGCAAGTGCAAAGTCAGGCTCAGTTAGCCCTCAGACACTTGAAGCTGGTTGCTGAGATGACAGTACTTCTGTTTGTGTGAAAAGAGCCGACACGTTCAGTCTGACTGTCCATGTGAGATGAGCTGTCGTTTTGGTCGTGCGCCTGCATCAGAGAGAGTGTCGAGAGTCAGTGGGTTGTCAGTGGGGAAGCAGGTCACTCTGTGGGTGTCACATAGGATGAGGTGCGTCCTGCTGTGTCTCCGCCAGCAGATGTCAAAGCCGATATGTTTTTGAGCCCGTTTCTCATGAGGGGTGACCTATAATTCACACTCAACTTTCTGTACTTTGAAATCCATTGCTTCTTACAGCTCTCATTTTATTGAGGCTTTTTAATTAGCAGTGATGGTGGATTCAACTCACAAATATCTAACGATTGCGTAACAACCAACATCTGTTTTCAGCTTCTTTATTCCGTTCCATTTTGTCCCTGCTGAAAACAACAAAATAAATTTGATCAGTTTTGCATAGCCAAATGTTTGCAGCTTATTGGCAAAGAACCGCCCACTTTGCCAGGAAGAGCCCATCTGATTCACATTTAAAATGACCAACCGGAGTGTCACATTTTGTTAGTTTTTCCCAAAAGTGCTCATATTATTGGGAACTTTTTTAACATTACTTAATGTTAAAATGTTGTCAAATGTACATTATACAGTAATTTTACAAACATTTCCATTAACCCTAAACACAACACAATGAAGTTAAAAAAAGAAAGAAGAAAATTATTTCGTATTAAAATAGTACATTGTGTCCTATTTTGATGAAATATATTACGGAGCCCCTAAAGGGACTTTGGCAAAAAATGAAGACTTTCGCGTGCACATGAGAAACTATCGAGTGCTCACGAGAAACATTCCGCATGCTCACGAGAAACTTTTTTGTTTAAAGTCGATTTTTCTCGAAATCAGATCTGCTGCCTCTGCTATAGCTCAGTCATTTTTTGGTCCGATTCCAACAAGTCATATATCATTTTTGAAGGTATTTTAATGGAGAATGTGAAAATAAAAATAACTCATTTTTGAAAATTTGCATTCCGACTCATTTTGCCAACACGGGTCACATTTATTTTTTTATAATTATTACTTTATTTTAGTTAGGCTTTCAATAACTGTGTTTCATTTTAGTTTTTCATTTATTTTGACATTTTTTTCTTTCTTTATTTGCCTGCATGCCTTTACTTTCATCAAATACAGTTCTTAATACAACATATTTTACTATTTAAACATGAATTAATACAATATTTATTACATTTAAACTTGTTTAACAAGCATTTTAGAAGTATTGCCTGTTGTCCCACATAAAACTTTAAAAGCCAGTTAAATATGTATATAATCGAAAGCGATTATTTATTTTTTATAATTATTAGGCTACTTTACTTCAGTTAGGTTTTCAATAACTGCTGTTAGTTTCATTTCATTTTCATTTTTTATTTCTTATATACAGTATATATATATATATATAAAGTGCAGTCAGTCGATTAAAAAATAGCTAATTAATCGCACATTTTTTTTCTGAAATCTGCATAGGTCTTTTCGCGATGATTCAATTTTAATTTTCTTCTAAAATGCTTGTTAAACCAGTTTAAATGAAATATTGTATACATATTTAAACGGTCAAATATGGTGTATAAGGAACTGTATTTAACGAAAATAAAGGCATTTAGGCAAAGAAAGAAAGAAAGAAAAATGTCAAAGAAATAAAAAACGAAACTAACAGCAGTTATTGAAAACCTAACTGAAGTAAAGTAATTATCAAAAATAAATGATCGCTTTCGATTATATACATATTTAAACTGGCTTTTAACATTTTATGTGGGACAACAGGTTATTGCCATATCGAAATCTAAAATTTGAGCTGTTTTACTGTAGCTACCAATCACTTCTAGACCTCAAAATGCGTTTTAAATGTCAGAATCAGAAAGAGCTTTATTGTCAAGTGTGTTTACACACACAAAAACACAAGAAATTCGTCTTGGTGACAGGAGGAGAAAGAACAGAGAGAGTGCAGATACATAAATACATTAAAAAAAAAATAACTATATGGTAATAAAAATATAGATAAAATAGAATTATGAATGTGCAAATGTTTTAGGAGGTTATGTACAAAATATAGAGAAAATAGAAAGAATTATGAATGTGCCATTTTACAGATAAAAAGTTTTGAGAAATTATGTACAGTCCTGAGATGTTAGGCTATGTATTGTTCAGGTGGAATATAGCCTGAGGGAAAAAGCTGTTCTTATGCAGTTCAGTGATGATTTATCTGTGTCCGAATGCAAGAACAGAAACAATGTTTTCATATTGAAGGCCAAAATAGATTTCAATTAGGCTAATTCATGCACATGCATGCTCTTGTTTTCTTCTTTGTAAGATGGCAACCGGAAACTGTAATGCCTGAGCTCAAAAAAGTTTCTCGTGAGCACGTGAAAGTCTTCATTTTTTATTTTTTGTCAATGTCCCTTTAGGGGCTCCGTAATATATATATATATACATATGTATATATTTTTCACCTGCTTTCACCTGCTCACCAGAAACTTCTTTGAGCTCAGGCATTACAGTTTCCGGTTGCCATCTTACAAAGAAGAAAACAAGAGCATGTGTGTGCATGAATTAGCCTAATTAGCCTAGCCTTTTTTTTTTTTTTTTTTTTTTTAAAGTTAATACAATTTTGTCTGAGATAAAATGAGGAGTTCAGATGCAATAGCCTCTAAGTGCCATCTGAAATTTTCTTCTAAAATGAGCATTATTATAAGGCTCCTATATTTATGTTTAGTTATTTCATTTTAATTGAATACACTGTAAAAAAAAAATATATATATATATATCTGTATTTTTTTCCTGTATTTTTTACGTTTTTCCTGTATTTTTGAAATATGCAAATATAATTTGAAAAATTACAGAAATAGACTGCAAATGTACATGTTCATTGTAAAATAACATGACAAACCTGTAACTGTGAATAACCATACATTTTTTTTAAAGAATATCTATATATTTTTTTTCACATAAAACACAATCACGAATTTATCAAAACTTATAAATATGCATTTTTATTTTACAGATGACCTTTTATAGTAATTTTATAATTTTTAAATAGTATTTTTACAGAAATAAACACTGTCAACAGTGATATCTTGTCCCAAATGAGTTACATACTTATTTTATCATATCATCATACATTCTTTGTTGAAATAAACAGACATTTATGATAACTATGAAGATTTTAAATATTCAAACTAGAAATCCCGGGCGGCGGAAGGATACCTCTCCTCTGGGCACACACAAAGGACCTATATATTGCCGTTAGAATACATTTACTGAACCTAAACATAGGAGCCTGATAAAAAAGATGCTTATTTTTAGATGAAAATTTCAGACGGCACTTAAGAGGCTATTGCATCTGAACTCTTCAAATATCCTAATGTGCATGTGATGTATTGTCTGTCTACAAGGGGATACAAATAAACGAGAGACGTTTGCTTGTGTTCACAGCAGATAGGATATCAGATAAGTTGCTCCTCACTCTTCCTGTGGTAACGCTAAAGGATATATACAGTATAATATATTGTGAAATCAATCCCAAGTGTGGTGGAGAATTCTCTTTGGTCTCTCTCAAAAGTAAAATGCTCTTCAGGTCCTCAAAGCTCTGGATGGATCTGTTTTTTCTCCTTCAGCAGCAGATAATTGAATTGGATTTGTCAGATGAGCTGATACAGTTACAGCATCCATGAGTATTGATCTCTTAGCAATAGGCTGGACCAGAGCCGATATTGCAGTTAAGTGAACTGTGAAAAAAGCCTGAAAAAGTAAATGCCTTGTTCTCTTCTGGAGAAATGGATGGGTATCTATTTGTAGGCTTAAGAAGGCTATCAATGCTTAAATCCAGATGTCAGATTAAACTAACATAGGGCTGGATGAAGACATTCACAGACGCTAGGAGCGGTTATAACTGATGATCCAAATAGAAGCGAACAAGGAAAATGTGACCATTTAAAATCTCCTTTCCTTTAAAAAATATTTGATTATATGTCTGCCCTTTATTGTTTCTCTGTTCTTTATGTCCCAGGGGTTGGTTTTTATTAAAACAAACAGATTTCAGTTTGCTGTCATTTCCACCACTTCCAGCAATTTCACCATTAAATCAAAGGTTTAGTTACCATGAAGAGTGTCAGTAAAAAGCATGCTTTTGATTAAATATAAAACATATATTTGTGTTGTGCATCAGCTGTAATTATACAAAATGCAAAAATTGGCAATTTTGAAGAGGAAAAGTCCACAGGACCAAAAGTGTCCATAGATAAATAATTTTTTGTACTGCAGTGAATATCCTTTTTTTTATGTGAATCATTGCTGTAACCATAGAGTGACACCTGTTTCCCAAACCAATATGTAGACTCCTCACAACTGCATCAGTAGCGCAGCTGTCAGGTCCAAAAAAAATATTAAATAACATGAAAACTTTCACCAATATATTCAAAAATCTGTTCCTATCACAAAATAATGTGAAAAGGCTGTCCAATATGGAAATTTCACATCTTGTTAAAGTAAAAAAAAAAAGAAAATAAATTCTGAATTAAATATATATATAAAATTATATTTGTTTGAGATTTTAGAAATATGTGCAGGTCAGTGGACTTTGCAGTTACTGGCCTATGCTTGTACTTGGAAACTTAAGATTGCACACAGAAAAGCACTGCAATAAACAGCATCAGTGCGTGCTGTATAGGCTACAGGACCTAGATTTCATCCTGCCAGTTTAGAAAGGAGAGGATGATGAAGAGAAAATGAGAGCTTATTTAGAACACTCTCACTCAATTGAACTTTGTTAACATTTATTTATGTTTGTTTTTTTGTAAAAAGTACTGCACACTTATGTGACCCAAATATGTCAAACTTTTCTTTGCACATTTTCTTGTGAAGCATCTATCATTATTAAGAATGTCATCTCACTTGAAATTAGATGCTTATCAAAGTAGGCCTACATAAAGTTATGCGTCTCCATGTTAATTTAGGCCTATCACATGGCATGGAAGACTGCCAAATAAAATATTGTATTTATTTATTTATTTACTACATATATATATATATATATATATATATATATATATAGCCGGGGATGAAAACTTTTGAACAGGATGAAGATGTCCACATTTGTCTTATTTTGTAGAAATATATATATATTTCCATTTAGTACTGCCCTTCAGAAGCAACAAGATATTTGCATGTTTCCCGGAAGACAAATTAAGTAAAATTTACCATGATCTTCAAATTCAAAAAGTTTTCACCCCTGTTTCTTAATGCATCGTGTTTCCTTCTGAAGCATCAGTGAATGTTTGAACCTTTTTTAATAGTTGTGTTTGAGTCCCTCAGTTGTCCTCTGTGTGAAAAGATGGATCTCAAAATCATACAGTCACTGCTGGAAAGGGTTCAAATATGCAAAAGATGCTAGAAAACTGAATAATCTGCAGGACATGGAGGATGTTTCTGAAGAACAGTGCTCAGTTTAACTGTTCAGAACAAACAAGGGACTCATGAACAACCATCACAAAACAAAAAACAGTCGTGGATCATCCAGGTAACCACACACAGTATTAAGAACCAAGGGTTCCCAAACTTTTGAATGGGGTTATTTTAATAATTTCAGCTATTTTTTTGTCTTGTGGACTGAATTTAAACATATTTTATGTATAATATCTTAGCCAGAACAGTACTAAATAAAAAATAACATGCATTTTGTATGATCTCTCTCATTTTGTTAAAATTACTCACATTTTCACAGATTCTGCAAGGGGTTCACAAACTTTCAAGTATGCATACGCATACACATATATATTTGTATTTTATTCTCTGACATGATGTATAATAGCCGTGCAGTAATTAAAATGCATCAGTATGTATGAAATGTCCCCCTTTGATAAACTGTGGAAGCAATAAGATAGATCTGTTGTACGTATTGCACTTTTGAGTGGTCTTAGGCTCCAGTTAATTTATGAAAGTTTTTACACTCTACTTGGTTAACGATGGGTTTGGGAAACCTGCCGTAGAGATTAAGTACTACTTATGTGCTTCTGGAAACTGAGCCATTGTAATTTTAGGTTGTAAATAGGGCAGAATGTGTGGTGAGGAGAGCAGGTACTCAAGGCTGAAGTCTGGAGTGTAGCCCGACGTGCTGATAGGGACAAAGCCTTCTATAACCTCTGCTGTTACCCTAATCCATCTTAGTAATGCTAAGTGCCAGGTCAGAGGGCTGGGTGTGCTATTTTTAAAGCGTCTTTGATAATACTCATCAGGGCAGTCTGAACCCCTATCCCTTTGGTGTCACGATACAAAAAGATCAGAGAATAGGTCACATATATAAGCCAATATCATTTAATAGCTATGGTACTCTTGAATGTGAGGGGGACAGAAATGCCAAACCCATTGTGTTGTAAAGTTTAGAGTCTTTAGGTGCATAAGCCTTTTAAATAGAGAATAACTTCTAGAAAGTATAAGTGGCATATTCAGTATGAAATCTATTACTGTGATGGCAATGCTGAATTTTCAGCATCATTACTCCAGTCTTCAGTGAAACATGATCCTTCAGAAACCATTATAATATGCTGATTTGGTGCTGAAGAAACATTTCTTATTATTCTTACTCATGATAAAAACACTTTGTGTTGCTTAATATTTTTGTGGAAACTTACATTTATTACAGGATTTTTTTTGCTGCATAAAAAAGTAAAAAAGTAGATATTTTATTTCATTATAAACATCTTTACTGTTTTGATCAATTGAATGCATCCTTGCTGAATAAAAATATTAGTTAGCAATATTAAACAGCCAAAGTATGGAAAGTACAGTATGGCAGGCACCAGCCATTTTATATATAATTAGTGATATGTAACCACCAGATGTTAACCAATCAAATTAATTCAATAAGAACTTAAACTGAAAAGAGTCACTATTAAAAGTAAGCTAAATAATAACACTCAATTTCTAATTATGGTAATGAGGCTCATTATATACTGTGCAGTGCACAAGGTAATAATAGCTACAAAAAAAAATCAACAGGCAATTTAAGCATGTTGCATAATGTTTTTGTTTTTTTTCCATTTCCAATTATAATGTGCCACATAAAATCAGACTTATATACATGCAGCTACACATGGTAACCTAACTTCACCTTATGCACACAGTATACCTGCTGTGAGCTATATATCTTCAGTATTGATGGTAAATTTGTCAATTTTATCTGGAATTTTAATTTTGTTTCTTTATGACCTGCCTAGTGATTCTGTCTTAAAAATAATTATGGTATGTTTTTCAAGTCATCACCCACACTCAAAAGGTTAAATGCAATCCTTGTTTGACAGGTATTTAACTTAATCATTTTTGTGCAAACCCCCATGTTTCAGTGTCTGAACCAGACAAGGTTCATTGACTCCTTGTAACCTGTTTAAATTCAGCTCAGTGTCCTCATGTATACATTTCCTCATAAACACCTCGACAGGTCATGCTTGATCACCTACAACAGAGCCACAGTACTCCTGCTGGAGTGACTGCAAATAACTTCTGCTGAATAATGCATCACCCATCTACAGTTCAAGATCTGAAGGTATGTTGTGAAATAATTTCCAACCTTGCAGTTAGTCTTCACTGCGTTCTGTATGCAAAAAGGTGACCTTATGATAATTCTGTCCATCCAAAAGTTTATGATGTTAAAATGTGAATATTCCTTTAACGGAAAAGTGGTTTAGTAGTTCCTTTATTAAACATCTGCAATTATGTTTTCATCAGTGGACTGCTGGAATATACATGCAGAACCTCCAAGTTGCAAGTGCCTGGATAAAATCCAATGGCGAATGGTAAAATGCGCTCAATAGCGGCATGCTGTCCCTCATAAAGCCTGCTAACCTTCACATGAGATTGAAGGAGGGAAAGCTTTTCTCTTACTACTTATGAGTGGTTCAATATATATGATTGTATAACTTCAAATGCAGCCCACCACAGAGTGATGCTTTATTAAACACCAGGGAAATTGGAGCCATGCACATATCTATTTAAGAAGGCCCTTAAAACCAGGGCTGGTCGTAAAGACTTTAACTGTCTTGGATTGGGCCACAGCACTTTAGAGAAGGATTGTGCAGGAGAGTTCCCAAACAAGAAAGAGGACCAATGCATGAGGGAATGTGTCTATACTGTGCTGTCACTGAGAGGATGGTGATAAATGAACTCAGGGAGCTTACTGTAATGGTGGCAAAGCCGTGGTGGCAAGTGAAAGCATGCGTGGCCCCAAGGTGCATGCTTGGAGAAACATTTTTATGTGTCACTGCACCCATACACATACTAATATATGATTAGAAACATATTCACCTTAAAGAGAACAGTCATGTGGGCTTGGTATTGTATCTGACAAATTATCTGTTCTGGGATTTTGTCTTCAAGGGTATTATCGTCGTAATAATACTGACCATTAACTTTTCACTTAAGTGTGAAAGATCTACTAACAGAGAGATTTTAGTTTCTCTCTCTCTCTCTTTCTCTTCTTCTTAAAGAGATAGTTCACCAATAAATGAAAATGTTGCCATTATTTACTTCTAAAATTCGATATAAACGCAAAAGTATTTTGAAGAATGTTTTTGTTCACACAATGAATGTCAACAGGTTGCAAATTTGTTTTGGTTCCTGTTGACTTTCATTGTACGAACAAAAAAGCATACATTGGGTCTCATTCACTAATCATTACATGAATTATTTCATATTTGTATGCAAAGGAGAATGTCTCATGAAAATTATTCACAACACGTGCATATGCACATGAATTTGTTCTTAACCTCATCGTAATGTTAGTACATTTGAGGTTAGACATTTGCATACATATCTTAACGTATATAGTTAGTTATAGCCATAGGTATATATTATAGTCATGTTATAATCAATTTGACATGATTATGAGACCACCCAGAGTATGTGCTTTTTCCATACGTGTGGCTTCAGTTGTTCCTATATATTTTTGTAAATTTACTTAAATTTAGAATTAATTTTTTTTGGTGAATCATGATTTGTTTGTAACAATGTTCGCAGAACAAAAATGTACAATGTGTACATTTTTCACAGTAAAAATGTAAACAGATTTGACAAATACATTTGTGTGTACACATTTAGTGAATGAGAATCCTGAATGAGAATCCTTATTTAGAATATTTTATTTTGTGGCCCACAGAAGATAGAAAGTCAGACAGGTTTGGAACCACATCGTGATGTTCGAATTTCTATCACTCCATTGTTCATTTGCTATGCTCTCCATCATGCAAATATACATTGAAGGTTTTACATTACATTTTACAATACTTTTTTTCCCCATTTGCATGTGGATGTGGTGAACCGCTAGTTATTCCTGGCATGCTTCAGAATCCCCTTTGTGCTGTTTTTATTATCTGAACGGTCTCTTTGTTGCTGGAAATTGGAGATGGAAGAAGCTCAAAGCAACTTTCGATTTTTCTTGATCCATGTAAATCGTGTGAATCAATCAGCATATCTTCCATTGGCCAAGCAGCTGTCTATCCTTATCAGCCGGTCACTCATAATTCTGAGTGCAGTTGAATGCTATCAGAAAGTCTTGTCTTTCTCTTCCTCCATCATATTTGCATTTTCAATATGGGTGGTTTAAGAGATCAAGGCTGCAGAGAGGGATTTCGTCAATTGATTCCACTGTCGTCATTACCGGCAGACCGTTACAGATAGCAGAGCAGGAACAGGGATTTAGCTGGAGCGTCACACTTCCTTAGTGATTTGGCCTGTTAGGGCAGCGTGAATTTCTTCTTTTTTTTTTTGGCAGCATGTGGTAGCAGAAAAGCCGAGTGACCAACGCTGCAGTGTTTCAGCTGTGAAGTGGCTTTGCCTTTCAATAGGAGACCTGATTGGATCTGTTTAAAGACTGCTCACACCTGCAATCACTGGACACATGGATACTGGTAGACTCGGTTGAAGAAGAAAGGGAAAAATAGCGAAGCAAAATAATAACTATGGTTAAAAATGGAAATACTGCCTACTGAGAGAAAACAATGTCTGCCTGATTTTCTTATTTTTTATGTCCTATTACTGCAACACTGAAATTCAGTTTTAATGTGAATTCATGAAATGGCAACATGCTGTTATTCAGAACTCTAATTAACATTCTTGTGTCCCTGTTTGACATTTTGTGATTATGCTTGAATTAATATGTGGATAACTCACAAATGATGTGTATTTTTAACATGATTCAGACTGGTTACCGTTTATTAAGGTTTTTTTGTTTTATTTATTTGTTTGTTTTAATTTGACTACTTTTTGTTTTCCCTAGGTCATTTAGATTTTCTTGTATGATTTTTTTAAATTATTTTTTTGAGGAATTAAGCTACAGTATTTTGATGCATTGTTTCTAACAGTCAGCCTTCCATATGCTATATTGTTCATGCAAATACTTAAAGATTTAACCTATTTTATACTTATTAATGCTGAAAATCCACTTTTTTTATGGCAAGGCATTACACAGCTGGACTGAAAACTAATGATGCCATTCTGCATAGACCTTACAAATATAATTACAGTAATTAAGAGGTAAAACTCCCTCTTCCTTACATTAAAGATTGAAAATGCCTTGTTTTAAATCCCACTGGGGTCCTGATTAACAATATTTACAAGTGTTTTTTTTGCAGAGGTGGAAAGAGTACGAAAATATTTTACTCAAGTAAAAGTACCATTACATTAATTACATTTTACTTAAGTACAAGTAAAAGTACCAGTCTAAAAATCTACTCAAGTAAAAGTAAAAAGTAGCTCATTTAAAATTTACTCAGAGTAAAAATTACTTAGTTACATTTTAACAGTGGGAGGGAGGCAAAATGGGATAGGCCAAGGATGTCAAACTCAGTTCCTGGAGGGCCACAGCCCTGCAAGTTTAGATATAACCCTAATTAAACACATCTGATCCAGCTAATCTAATAATTTAGGCTTATTTGAAAACTACATGGTATGCGTGGTGGAGCAGGGTTGGAACTAAACTCTGCAGCAGGAACTGAGTTTGACACCCCTGGGATAGGCCTATAAATCTCAAACTAGTTGTTTTTAATTAAAGGAATCAGTTATTTAGAATAATAAGACATTTGGGCTGTTACCAGGCAAATTAAATCAATATCAACAAAATTCATCTTTGAACTTTGAAACATAAGCTTCATCTGAAGTGGCATTTAGATGTATTTACACACTGTTTAATGCAGGACATGAATGCATTTAACCTGCAGTTACAAATGCAGAAATAATGTTTTGATATATAAGACATAAAATGTAGAATACTAATTTGAAATTATAAAAAAAAAATCAAAAGATATTTTAAATGTGAAATTAAAATGCCAGTATGTGTCACCAAGTCACTGTTATAATTGAGTCATTGCGACTGAACCGAATCATTTAAACAGTTGATTCATTCAGGCAGGGCTTTTTCTAGACATTACGAGGCCTTATAGGCAAAATTCATGTTGGAGGCCCCCACCCCCAATAAAAAGCACTTGAAACAAATATTATTCCTAACCTTTTTATTTATACAACATTTAATTTGGAATATTTTTACTTATACAGTACAAAAAATTGGAAACATTACTATTGTAAATGTTTTTAAAAGAAGTCTCTTATGCTCACCAAGCCTGGATTTAGCCTATTTGATCAAAAATGCAGAAAAAAAACAATAATATTGTGAAATATTATTAAAATTTAAAATAATGCTATTTTACTTTAAAATATATTTCTGTGATGCAAAACTGAATTTTTATCAGCCATTACTCCAGTCTTCAGTGTCACATGATCCTACATAAATCATTCTAATATGCCGATTTATTATCAAGAAACAGAGCTTAATGTACTTTTTTCAGAATTTTTTGATTATTAAAAAGATGTTTAAAAATAAAAATATAAATCTTTTATAGCAATATCAGTCTTTACTATCACTTTTTATCTATTTAACACATCCTTGCTGAATATTACTGTTTTTTTTCTGTATTTCTGATCAAATAAATGCAAGCTTGATGAGCATAAGACATTTCTTTCAAAAACATTAAAAATAATAATGGATCCAAACTTTTGACCGGTACTGTATGTACATATTCATCACACTTTATCTAATGTAATCTCTTTCTTGTTTGATGAAGATGTTGTTGTTGTTGTTTTGCTGTTTTATTTCATTTAATCACAGTTCCAGAATATCACTTCAGTAAGTGCTTTTATAATTTTTTCCTAGCTGGTATGGACAGGATTTCCCCCTCCCATTTAATCAGTATTGACTACAGATATTATCATATTATTAATATCAATAATATATTATGTATTGCATTGTTACCTTAAATATGACATTATACTTACATAAATCAAGTGGAACAGAAAGACACGATCGCTAGCAGAAAAAAATGTAGTTAGTTGAAACTGAAATTAGGCTATAAGTGTTATGTTAGAGCAGTAATCCTAATCATCAACCGAATTTAGAAGATACACCTGAGATCCTTTATTTGAATCATTAAAAAAATGTTCTAGTGTGTTTGCTTTTTAACTTTGAATACAAACTTCTCTGCTTTTACTTTTGTAGTCATTTTGCTAGTCAGCTCCCGACGCGATGTCATTCATTGAACGCGCAAATTCAAAGCGCCGCGTCTGCGCGCGTCAACGGCGCTTGCGCTCCTTCGTTTTAAACCAGTGAATGATCTTTCCAGACGCTGATCAACAGAACAAGTTTATATTTAGAATACATTGCAATCACTACAAAATAGATGGCAACAACTCACACACCTGCATTAGTAGCTATACTTCTTTGCGTGCCTATTTAACCGTTTGCATCGCATCGTTCGCAGCACCTGAAGTATGTGTTCGTTACGCAAAGAGAAGGCGGGACCCGCTTTGAAAACTGCAACCTTAATTGGTTGAACTTATTGAACTGTTGTAAAAAAATAAAAAATAATAATCTATATGTAATCATGCTGATTTTTTGAGAAAAACGGCACGTGTGATATTGATTTACTATATGAAATGATATAAATATACATTTTCTGCCCTTATATCTTCAATTTTGTGATTATTCTAAATGCATTTTAACAGACTGAATCTAATCTACTAGACTTCATGGCACTCTGTAGGAGTGTTTTGTTTGGTTTTTGGCTAAATACTGATAATGTAAAATCGCACATGGTTATATTATCGCAGACGATATCGCACACCCTGCACCACTGTCTTTTAGGCTAATTTGTGCAAAACCTTTTGCTAAACTGCCAAAGCTTCATTTTAACCACCAATGCAATGATGCAAGTATTTAACTTACCTCTACATGCTTGCGAAGGGTTGATGTCGAGATTTTATAAGCTGCTAGTTTGGTCTCCCTAGGCAAACACAGCGTACACTGCATCAGTGGTGTAGTGGTGCCAGGAGAAGTGGGTATACTCTTAATTTATGTCCCCAATTTTTAAAAAAAAAAATAGTGACATGTAAACTAGTCTTGCATATTTTGTTCACTATCGTAATATTTGCACACTGTCACTTAACTTCTGCTGCTTGAGTAAGGATCATTATGAAAATAATATTATCCACAGAAGAGGTGCAGATTATGCAATAAATAATTCAAATAAATAAATAAATATATAAATAGACTGCAGCAACTGACATTTTGTCAGAACCTCTAGTAAACTACATGCTATTTTGTTTAGTTGTCTGTTCAGAATTGTGATCTCTATTTGAAACAAACAAAACATCGTGATTCTCAATCAGTTCAGAAGTGATGGGGACAGAAATGTAAAATATAATAACTTTTTTGTCTAATTGACAGGTTTTATTACTATTTATTAATTATTACCTCTTGCTTTTAATTGGCTGAGAAATCAAATACACTGCGACAATAACCAATAATTTATCATATTTTCCCTGTATTTTCCTAATGACAATTTTATGATTTGTTTAGCCTATATAGGCTACTACATTTTTTCCCCATTTTTATCACAGAATAAGGCAGAATATATATTTTATAGCCTAGTATCTATTGCCAAGTGTAATAAATGCTATCAATTAGCACTGCATTATTCAGAATCAGATGCTTTTTTATTACCTGGAGATGACTTGAAAAACACACATAAACCATATATTGTCACAATCATGTGTTTACTGTCTTCACATTCTTTTTTATTCAGCTTAGCTAGCTTTGGCTACAGCAATAGCTGAATTCTTGCACGTCGTGACTCGTAAATTAGTACTTCTATGAAGCCGATTCGGACTTTCTGCGCGAGAGCGCCATCCGGCTTCGAGTAGCCTATACAAGAAACATACACTGCATGAAAGTGTTTACGTCTCGTTCCTGACCGCATTACTGTCTTTACTGGATGTTTTTTAGAGAATATTTGCATTTATTCACATGCGATTGGATTAGCTACTCATATGCTGGACTGTCGTGATTTGCCTAGTGCAGGACGCGCATCAGAGGGGATTTAGAAGTGGGTATACGGAATGCCGACTGATAAAGAAGTGGGTATACGCCGTATACCTGCGTATACCCTCCACTACACCACTGCACTGCATAATAGAGATTAAATATGGCCAGAGGTTCACTTCATTTCCTTCGAGTTCAACTTCAGCAGAATACGACAGGGTTTCATTTTCAGCTGCTTCTGCACCATAACGCCTGTCTTGTCCGTCTGCATCTTTCTTGTGATTTTAGCGCCAGTTTGTTATCCTGTCCATTATTTACTGCAGTAGTTTCAAGGGAGCGATTTTTTTTTTTACTCAGTAATTCATGTGTTTTAAAATGTAGCGAAGTACAATACTTCAAACAAAATATACTTAAGTAAAAGTAAAATTACAGATTTTAAAAATTACTTTAAAAAGTAGAAGTACACAAAAAAGCTACTCAATTACAGTAACGCGAGTAAATGTAATTCGTTACTTTCCACCTCTGTTTTTTTGTGTGTGATTTCACAGAAGTCAATTTTATTTTACTTTTTAAGGTAGTATGTACATTTATTTGTGAAAATGATTAGGTAAAGTTAAGATCTTTGCATTCATATCCATGTTGTTAATTTGTTTAAACCTGTTAACATGCACCAGGACGCCGGCGCACTGAAAGCTCTTTGTTTGCACACGTCATTGTTTTCAAACAGATAAAGTAAAACAGGACAAAATGAATCTTGACAAACTATATATCATTTTGAAGGTCTAAGCCTCTAGCATCGACGACAGATCGCTGTTTTTCGATAGAAAGCTTATAAGGAATGTATTTGCTAAATTTGTGTAAGCAGTACACATCAAAACATGTATAAAAAAAACAGTACATACCATATTCATCCTGATAACGACTCTCAAACGTATCCACTGCTGTAAATCCTGGTTTAGTTTGAAAGATAAGGGTCCACTGAACAACATTCCATCGAGCACTTTTAGTCCAGAGAAACAACAACGCTGTAATTTAGATCGATAATCCTTTGTTTACGTCTCATCTCTTGAGGGAGAGTTATTGTTTGTGTCCGTTATGGAACAAATTACACTCAAAAACAGCGTCTTGGTGGTAAAAAAACCAGCATGATTTTGTAGCAGACAATGTCCCAAACAGAATGAAATCATCCAAAAAAAAAAAAGTCAAAGATACACGGAAGATTGTTTATTTGAATTCTGGCGCTCCCTCGCGACGGCGCGTGACGCACGCTGTGACGCACCTGTCATCTGATGGGGGCGTAACTTAGCGATCTTTTTAGCACAAATAACTTTCTTTTTTTTCTTCTTCAACAGTTTTCATATATGTTTGCGTGTTTTGTGGGTAATGTGCCTGTATCTGTGTGATTAACATCCGTATGGCTGATAATCAGCATGTAATTACTGACTGTTCACAGATATCAGTGTGAATGCAGTCTATATAAAAGGCCATTATAATGTAATTATTGACTATATTGGGCGGCCATCTGTATGATTTGCATCTGTATGAATGATCGTCAGCAAGTGATTACTAATGTATGAGCAGGAGCATCTATCTGTATGTCAGGAAATCAGTATGTACTTAAGTTATTTTTTTTTTATTATTATTGTTTTTTTTTTATCACTCAAAAATTATTATTGTATTTTTCTAGTTCTAATTTATTTTCTCAAATAAATCACTGATACGATGTCTAAGATTCTGTCTACTGTTTTATAATTGAAAAACTGCAGTGGCATGTATAAAGACTAAATAGTTTGTAGTAGAACCCTTCAATAATTTGGTAAATATTTTTCCTCAAACAGAGGGGGGGGACTAGAAAAATGGCTGCATGAATCTCATTTTTCATGGTATCTTCTTCAGATTTGAAATATAAACTCATGAGACATGTGACTTTCAACCCATTACTTTTCTGGATTGCTTCAGGGCTGATTTCATGTATTTTTATATGAAATTAAAAAAAAATTCAGTGTGGTACAATTTTTATCAAGGCACTTCAGTGTCTATAACTTTTTATATTTTTGAGCATTATCAACTCTGGATGATGGATAGTAAAGGCCAAAGGGTCTTCTTTCCAAAGACACCAAAATTGTGTGTGTGGCACACTGAAGTCAGGAGCTGTTACCATTAGGTAAAGTTAAGATCTTTGCATTCATATCCATGTGCTGGTTAATTTGTTTAAACACAGTGTTTCACAAACCTGTCTATTAATTGATGCAGCTTTATCCTCATACCAGCTCACTCACATGATGAGCATATTTGCATATTCTGCAAACTATTTTTAAACTGTTTTATGTCAACATTAAAACTTTTCTTGATTCTGATCTCTCCACTAATGGAAAGAATCATTTTGTGTTTGTTTATAGCACTGATGACTTCATCCACTCCAGGACACACCCACATCACTCCACACTCTGCTGAGTGCCTACACATCATTGTTGGCCCTAGGGACTATTTAACACCTGCATAGCATTCAGCTGGAGCAGGTATATCTGCTAATATCTGTAAATAGTATATACAGTTCATTATTGCAGTAGTACTGGCTGATTTTTGGCAAATTTATGCCACTTTTGTTCATAACATTATTCTACTTTTTTAGCCTTACTCTTTTTTTTCCCCTTTCTTTCTTTTTCACTTTCTTTTCCAAACATGTCAAGAAAGCTTAAAATATGGCTTTGAAAAGCCATATAGAACATTTACAGCTCAGTCATCGGTTCACTAGCCATTTCAGTTTTAAGTCATTATTATATTCATGAAAAATATTTTTGAAAGGTCCAGAGTGGATGACTACTTCAAATAGATATCACAATGTGAAAAGACACTTAAGGACACTTAGTAAATCAGCACATCAGGTTTATTATATTAAATGCTCTTAATCTTACCCTCAAAAACACTACTCTCTAAATCACTTAAAAGCTCTTTTCATTATGCAGACATCTACAGTCTTTTATTTTAGTGCAGGACTATAGAGCCAGTGTTTTCAACTATGGTTTCCACCCAGTCTGTGAAGATACAGGGCTCTGTGTAGGTTAATTAAAGTGTTTATTTTTCTTTTTTTTCTTCTTCTTTTTTTTCAATTTAGTTAAGATTCTTTTTTTCTGGCTTCAGTGTACTGCAGGAGGTCTAACTTTATATAATGGAGGTCCTTGAGTTTGTAAAGGCTAAAAACCCTTGCGACAAAGACAAGACTGTTGTAATGCAATTTTTTATGTTCATTATTGCATATACGTAATTTGTTTGAATGATACTCAAAAACAGTAATTATGGCTTAACCTCGGCATGTCACTCTCTCTTTGACTCGCAACTATGATTCTGGGGCTGAAAACTGGACCAGAGCACTTGATTCATTTCTGTCTGAGTGTGCAACAGTACTGATAATGGTAGCTATTATTAGCATTATGAAAAGTTATGGATCTGTCCTGCCACACACCCTCCAGGGTCACACTATGGAACCACTAATGGTCTGCAACACATACCAAAACATGCTCTCATGGCTGCAGACAGTTCTGTGTGTGTTGTGGTGCATATGGAGGTTTCTCATGGATAGATTATTTTTGGCAGGGCATCACATTGCCTAAAGGAAGCAGAGCATTAAAACCACATCAGAGAACACCTACATGGTGAACTCTGGAAGAATTTACGATTGTTGTAAATAGGTTTGGGTGCCGGTATGACTATAGCCTATATATATATATATATATATATATATATATATATATGTGTGGCGTGTGAGGATATAAAGTGTCTATCATTAAGAGATTTTGCTATATTGCTGTATGAAAATATATCCGATAGCACAGTTATTGACACATTAGAATGATGAAGAAACATGCAAATAAGAAAATAAAGACTGATGCGTGCATCATGTAAAGAAACAAAAAGCTATTATGTGAAATATGCCGAGAAAAGAAAATGCTCTCGTGCTGACGGACACATGGCAAAAGCGTGTGCAAAGAAAGGCACCTTTCTAAGACAGCGTGCAATCTCACATTTAACTCTCTGGCTTGAAAGGTCAAATACAAACACAATTATGCCAAAATGTATCCGTATCGTGTGGAGTATTCACAAAGTAAATACAGTTGGTGATGTAGGATATCAGTGCGAATCAGACAATTTAAGATTTGATCAGAACATCGAAACATGAGGAGCCAAAATTCCACAAAGAGGCCCAAGGCAACAGGATGTTCGTCATAAATCTGTCCACAATACCCTAGAGCCAGCCAGTCTGAAGCAAACCTCTTTCACAGAACAACTTACAACATTAACACAAAATAACACACTTCCCCCAACTAGCAGGACAAAGACCAGACTGAAATTTTGACCTTTGTTCACAGAACACATTCTCATGTCCACAGAATGGCACAGAAACTGCCTTTTCCATATGCACCTAAAATCATCTTAAAAGACTTATGAGCAACTAATGATTTCTATGCATAACTCCATATTATGTATGTAAACCACACATTTGACTATCATGTCATAATCACTCATTATGTATGTATTTTGAATAACTATTGAATAGCTTAAGGGTTTATATTCATGTTGGTATGTATGAGTGTAAAATGTATTGCTTGAAACGTTTCTTACAATCAATACTTTGTCAAATGTATCATATTCTGGTTATAGAAATCATGTCCAAAATTATACTCTGCAAGAGCGGGAAAGTTCGGACCATGTGACTGACCAGATAACATGTTGATTTATGGATTGGGAGGAGAAACAGAGCAACACCCCGAGCTAAGACAGTATCTAATTGGTCAACACACCATTTTGGGATGTATCCAAAAGCCCAGTTTAAAAACTCAGGACACCATCAAACCACCCTCTCTCTCTTTTTGCTTTTAGCTTTTTGCTTTTTAGTCATGGCTTTTAGCGTCTAGCTTTTTAGCCATGCTTTTTGTCATCACTTTTTAGCGCTCTTTGAGCTTGCTCTGGCTTACATGCCAGCTGCTACTTAACACCACGGTGAGAAGAAAAACCACCTAGTCTCGTTACATCCTCTTATTCTTTAACCTTAGTTTCTTTTCTTTCCACTGAGTTTCGTGTTCTAAGTTAAGTTTGCCGCAAAGTCCAGCTCCGACTGCACCCGCTTCAAACTTCAACCAGCAACTGACTCCGAAACCATTCGTCAGCCAACGCCCAACCATTGGCTTTCCAAGACATCATTTCAAGGACTACTGAACTTCCAGCCAATCAGCAACTTGGGAAACCCCCTTTCTGCAAAGATGACAACAAAAGGGAATCCCTTAATACAAAGGCAATGCAAGTACAAACTCCAGATTCTAGCTGAACTGGTGCTTTTAATATAAATTTTAGCCTCATTGAGAAACTCAATGCAAGGGTTAATTAAGTGATTGATGTTTGTTCAGGTATATATGCAATTGCACATATTGCTATAAACTTGGGATTTCACATTTTCATTCTCTAAACTCATCATTTCCTCACTTTATCTCTTTCTGCAACTTGTGTGAATGCGTGTGTTCATGTGTTAGATTAGTTTGCATGTCTTAGGTTTATCCAATAAAGTCTTATTTATATTGAAAAGAGAAGTATCTTGTGTTTTGTGCTTACAAGTTAATGTCTTAAACTGCCGATCTTGTTACTGTGCTATTTAATAATGTTTTCACTATATTTTGGATTTTAATATCCAGTGCAGAGTTGATGTTATACGGCTTGTTCAGTGAACCGCTGGCCGACTCAGTGATCAGCCATACAACTGTGATTCTGTTCAAATTCCCTATAAAATAATAAATTATTCCCGTTGAGCTAAATTGACCTGTTTCCCTTACAGTTATGATTTAAATGAATGTAAACAGTTGTTGAAAACCAGATGTGTCAGTATATTATATTTGTGCATTAGGTCTTAAAGTGACAGCAGCCTAATATACCTGCTGCTGTCTGTGTCATTAATGTTAATCAAACAACAAAGGCAAAGAGAAAACCACTTTTGCAATAGCTTTTGTATCTTTAAAAATAACCGGTTTATATTAAATGCATACAGTGAAGACTATGTCAAACTTAAGTTAAATAAACCTATTGTACCTGAAAAACTTAAATTAATTTTTGTTATTTTTTAATTGTCAATTGTTTGTAATTTGCTTCTTTGTTCTTTTTTTTAATAACAATAAAATAAGATAAATACCTATATTGTGATATATCGTATCACCAAATGACTTTGTTCATATCATCAAATAAGATTTTGGTCATATAGCCAACCCCTAGTTGTAAATCTGTGGCATTTTTAAAAACTTCAACCACCATAAGCCCTACCATTTGAACCTCCCTGGAGGAGCAGGAGGGGATTTCTCTGGGATGCAAAGTAAAGTTGAAAGTCCCTGAAGTGCTGGGGCTTTGTAACCCAAGCGAGGCTTTAGGGCACACAGATCTGATGAAGCCCTGTGCACAAAAGGCCCTTCCTCTACCAAGCTTGATAAAGTAATCCCATCTCATTTATATCTCCTCTCAATTCTATACCTGCTTTGATTTCCTTCCTTCCTCCCTCTCTCTCTCTCTCTCTCTCTCTCCGTCCCTCTCGCCCTGAGTCTTCTGATCTGATTTGCTTGTGATCCTTACCTCACTGGAATTGCTTTGCGACTGTAGCAAAATCCCAAACAGACTGTAAATGTGACGTTTTCCATACTTTAAAGTGTACTGCAATCAGCAGGCAACATGTGAGGGTCACTATGACTGTGTTGGCAGTGTTTACCTCTCCCTCCCTCCCTCCTGCCCTCCCTTCCCCTTACTCCTTTCCCTCAGTCCTTTCCCCTCACTTTGAGGTGTTTAATGCACCTCTTCAGTGAGCTGTATCTGTTACCTGTTTCTAATTGTGCAGTGTCCTCATTCTATCCTGTATACGTCTTAGGATGTGTCACATATTTAGGCCAAGTGGGGAATGATGACAGTCCTGAACGATAAACAAGACTGTTCAATGCCGCCTCCCTCCTTACTAGACTGTGACCTGGCACACCCTGAGCCCATATCTGCATTGTTGCAGGCTGTTCACATCTGCTAAGGGTTATGAACACCATAGGCAGTTTTGCAACACACACACACACACACACACACACACACAAATAACACACACTAAATAAGCTGGTAATATCAGGCAAGAAGACAAGGTAAACTGGATTCTCCATGGTGTGAAAATCATTGGAAGAGTTTGAGAAGTGCCAGTTTACATACATGATATGCTGCGTTTAGTGACTGGGTAATATAAATGATACTACAAGTGACACAATGATCTCCACTGTAGCCACAGATATGCAAAATATTTTTTTATTTATTTATTCATTTATTCATTTATTTATTTATTTTTGGTGAATAATTTTAACACACTCTCATTGCAATTCCTAAATGCTCCATTTACTGTATACTGTATATGATCTCACACTTGTGCCACACTGACTGTTAGGGCTGGACATTCATGCTTAAGTTTTTTTCTAAAATTGTACATTTCCATACAAATCAAATCATATGAATTCATAAAAAAAGCCACTTCATTCAAATTGCCTTTTTAGAATACATTTATTTATTTTCTACAATGTGAGTTGTATGGAAATATATGATGCTTACGTTTTTTTTTTTCTAAAAACAAAATTGTTTCAGTATTACAATATTACGGTATAGTTTTTTTTTTCTTCTTTTTTCAACTGCTTACACGCAAAATCTTTACTTGTCACACAATTTCTGAAACCTGACACTCAAACACCAGAACCACACACCAAAACCGTACTCTAATTCTCAATTCTCAGCCTTTAACTCAGTTTTCAATTTCATAAAACACTTTTTGCAAAACACAACACACAATTCTCTAACACACAGAAATCTAACAGGAATTAATATTATGCCAAAGGTGTTTGCAAATGTTTGCAAATGTGTTTGTGATATTTTGAATGCAGTGTTTCATTTTGCTAGAGATGTGAGGCATTTTGCAGTTTGAAAAAATCTTGAAAAAAAGATTTTGAAAGATTTTGAAATTTTGAAAATGTAAGCAGTTGGAAAAACTGTAATCATATTGTACAAACCAATTCATACATTATATACTTGTGTGTGTATATATACAGTATATATATATACAGTATGTATATATATATATATATATATATATACCATTGGTTTCGTGCAACAGATTGCATTAAATAATATGAAATAGCCACCAGTTTGGCAAAATGAAAATTGTAATGGCAACCCGTACCGAAACGGCTCATGTAATTGCCAAAATTGTAATGAGTGTGTGTTGGAAATATCACGACACTATCTCTTTTCCACCTCTCAGCAGCCCTGGGGCTTTTAACAGCAAATAACTATGTGATGGCACTAAGTCACAGTTACCCCTTTAGATATTAGATTACAAAATGCCTGAATAAGACTGAATATTCTCTTCATGAAATAATACTCTGCCCTGAATTAAAATTCAGAACACACAAATTGTTTAATAATCTTTCATTCACTGGTAGTTTTGGAATCTAAGCATCTCGGGCTCCTTTTTATAACTACCATTTAGGAAAAGAGATAAAACATATTTATCACATTCCTTATTTAGTTTGCAATTTTCTAATAGTTTTTTAATAGCTGGAATGTATGGCACAAAATGATGTTCATCTTTCTGTTGTAATTAAGGTTAAATCATTCACTGGGTAATTCAAATGTCAGATTAAGTTTATGTGGAATGGAAGAAAATCTTTGAGAAATGTATAAAATTATTACTGTAGTTAATAAGTATAGTTCCGATACGTACTGTTTCTCAGTTATGTTGGAAATTACCTCAGTACACAAAAAGTCCAGGTCATTACAGTATGTACAGTATGTATGTGTGTGTATGTATGCATGCATATTAATTCTATAAAAGAGGAATATAGCATTTCTCATGAATAAACCTGCTGATGGTGTTGACAAAACCATTTGATTTACTAAAGGTGGCTGTAACTTTGCACTTTTAAGAGTTGTTAGGAACTGAAACAGCCTGTTGAGAATATGATCCAGCTGAGATTATAAAGCAATAAATGGCATCGCTTGGATAAATGTGAAGTTATTTTGCTGGAGAGCAGACCAATCAAAGTTGTTGACAGCAGGTCATGCCATTTATTGTATGCCTTCCTTCCATTTTCTTGCTTCTTGCATATCAGATGCTGCAGACACACAATGTGTGTTTAGAGAATGCGACTTAAAGGGATAGATCACCTTCAGTTGTTGTTGTTGTCGCCCCCCCCCCATACTATGAAACACTAAGGGGACCAGCAACTGAAGATGAACTATCCCTTTAAATCACTGAACTGCATTCAAATCTTTTGGAGCCGTGGAGTGACACACACTGTCATAAAATGATCAGAATGACATAGAATTTAGGCCATATATTGAAAAAATAAAATAAATAATAAAAAAAAAATACATAAAAAAATTATAATAACAAACAAAAAATAAAATAAATAACGCCTCGATTGTATAAGAAAAATAGGTGGATGACTAATGTATAGTTAAAATTTTACTTTATAACAATAAATCTACAACAACAAAACTCAATACAGGAGTAATTCAAGTGCATATGATTGTGTGTGTGTGTGTGTGTGTGTGTGTGTGTGTGTGTGTGTGTGTGTGAGAGAGAGAGAGAGAGAGAGAGAGAGAGAGAGAGAGATTTATGCTACACTGTAAAAAAAAAATAAAAATAAAATCCCGTTAAAAATCGGTAATATTCCTGCAGCTGGGGTGCCGGAAAAATACCATACTATGGATGTTCTATGATCTCACTGACAATGCACACATGTTTTTGTGGTTTCATTGTTGTTTATCATTCCCCATTGCATTTGCGCAGTGTAAACCATCCATTCATTCATTTATACATTCATTCATTCATTCATTCATATTGCTGTATTTTTTGCAGTGTGCTTGGACACATATGTTCCAATGTTTTGTTTAGATATATCCGGACAGGTTGTTGTCTCAAATGGACTTGAGAGGTCTTGTTTTGTTAATGAATGTTATTTTGGAGGGATTTGATTTTTTTTCTTCTTCTTCTTTTCTGAACGTAGAATCAGGAGAGGAATTGAAAATGGCATTTTACTGCAGGGGATAGCCTGCATAATTTCTTTCAGAGCTAAAACTTCTATGTGTAATTGTTTTCTAAATATTAAGGCCTTTCCATGCTGAGCGCGATGCGAAAAATCGAGGCGAATCGCCCGCGAATGTTGCTTTCACACCGAGCGCAAAATGAATGTTTGCCTTCTGCTGATTCACGCCTGCACGCTAGGTGGCGCCGACCAACAATGCATTTGTTTCTTCATAGCATATGTATCTCCTGTGGTTTACATCGTCAGCTGCTCAATATCATTAAATTAAGATAAATAACTTGTTTCTTCATCAGAAACACAAAATATCCAGCAAGAATACATTTGAAATAATTAGAGGTACAATTGGCATCAAGCTACATTGAAAATGTATGTAATTATTAAAGTTTTTTTAGGAATTTGAATCATTGGCCTCGTTTACACTGTCAGTTAAATGTGACCCAATTCCGATTTTTTGCTCATATGTGACACAGATCGGATCTGTTCTATGACAGTGTAAACAGGAAAAAAACGCATGCATTCGGATATAGCGAGATCGAATTCGGGCCTCATTCATATGTGGAAATAAATCGGATATGTGCCAATGCAACTGTCGTGTAAACAGGCAGATCAGATTTTCTGAGGCATCGCGTTCTGTACATCATTAAAACTTGACAATTTGGTACTTCTCCGCGGTTTAATGACGTTATGTGGGACCCATGCATGCTGGCAAAATGAGTGTAAATGCGCACGGGCTATTTTGAGCTACAGGCAAAAAACAAAAACAAAAAAAAACACTGAAAAATATAGAATTTGAGGTTTTCACAAAAATTTGTTCATTAAGCCCTCGTTTAGCTATCCCAATGCTCCACATAGTAATTAAACATCTAAAAGTATCTTTAATGTTGTATATTTTCTGAGAGGATGAACTTTTCTCCGCTCGCTTCTCATGCTGACTGTCATCTGAAGAGCACGCATAACGGCGCTTCTGACGGCGCGCGATCCCCATAAATACACAGAATTACAGTATTTCAAGTGAACGCTTGGGGAACTGATGGGGAAAAAACATCTGATGAGTAACTTTATATGATTCGTGCATTACAGTAGGACGTCTGTCTCAATGTTATCTATCAATAAAAGAAAAGAGGGAATCACTCGTAGCACTTCATTGAACTGCTTTTTGTAGTTTTAATAATCAATGTATTTGTAATGAACACACTGAAGTGATTTTTACATTTGATATTTTGTTTTTCGCCGGCTATATGAATGCTTTTGTTTATATGTAAAATGATAAAGGTAATGCATTATTTGTTTCTTTCTAGACTATACTGTTTTTTGTTGTTGTTTTTTTTTTGCATCTGTTCTTATTTATAATAGGAAAGATAAAATAAAAACAGCTATATTGTGATTATTAATATAGTAGCCTAATTATTAATAAGAAAAGAACTGGAGGAAAAAAGCACCTGCCCCTTTTCCCCTTGATGCCCAAAGTGCCCTTTTGACAAGGCATTTTTTTTATTTTTATTAAACGCCCTTTTGTGAAGGCCTGCCCAATCTAACTATTAGTAAAATCAATTAATAATAGTTTAGCCATAAATTAAATTATCCACATGATGACCTTTCACCTGACGATCTCATCCGGGATTATCCATTCAGACACCTTTAGGGTGCCTTCAATAACGGTAAGTGGAGTTCTCAGCGGAGTGGTGTGCTTGTAAACTTATATTATTTAATTATTATTATTTTACGAGAACGGCGTGAAGAGATCATGCACCGCTGTTGTTTATATTGCTGTGTGTAGCCTGTGGAAGCAGGGTTAGCAATAATATAAAATAAAATATAAAAGCAATATTTTTGTTCAATGTTTTCCTAATGACAATTTTATGATTGGTTTATAAAGGCTTCTACGAACACCCTTTTCCCGTTTTTATCACAGAATAATTCAGGAAATATATATTTTATAGTTTCTATAAATGATATGTCAATCAGTACTGCATTTTTCATATAGTTTATTTATTTATTACCTGAAGATAACTTGAAAAACACATAAACCATATATTTTCGCAATCGTGTGTTTATTGTCTTCATGTTTCATCAGTAAAAACGTTTCTGCTTTTTATTCAGCTCAGCTTTCCTGCACATCAAAAGTTTCTGCGTGAGAGCGCGCTCTTGCTTCGAGTATGAATGAAACATGCACTGCACGAGAGTGTTCATCTCTCCTGATATTCTTATCTCCTCATTTTGGATACGAATAAAACGCCAGGTCATGTCTCTTTAATTTAAATCTAGAAACCTCTGTGTGAAAACACCTGCTGGAGCTTGAATAAAGTGACGGGTACGAATTTACATTTTATTAAAATTAATTTTAATATTAAATATTAAAAATGCAGCTAACGTAGTTCTACACACAGCAATAAAAACAAAGGTGCTTGTTCTCTTTCGTTCTTGCTGTGTAATTGGGAAAAGTTTAAAGCGTGTCGAGGTGTCTTTTTTATGTTATCTGACTAAAAACTATTCATACTTTATCAACAATTTTTTATTTTCATTTTTTTTTCACAAACAACACAACATAATATCCAAAATAAAACAAAACAAAACAGCAGACACATACTCAACATCTCAAGGTTCAATCAAAAGGGAGGGAGAGAGGGAAGGACAACAAGAACACAAAAGTTACTCCTTTAAATAATCACGTATATTCAGTAAAAAACACTGCCAAGCCTCAATGGTTGAAGGCCTGGCCCCACCGACTCGCGCCGTTGTACATTCACATGAGACAATTTGCAGGAGGCTACGGATCCAATATGCCTCTCTACACATGTGTGGTGTAAACCAGTTCTGAATTATTGTCTTCTTCACAGCTGTAAAACCAGCAAACAACATTCTCTTTTGCATTGAACTAATACAGAGACCAGAATCATCATTAAGAAGACATAAACTTGGGTTAACAGACCAATCAATTCTCAGTAATGATGACAAAACCAGGTTTACATGTGTCCATAGACTGATGACGACAGGACATTCCCAAAACATGTGCAGAAAAGTGCCCGATGATGTAGTGTTACATATATGGCAGTTCAAATTTGACTGCAGTTTCATTTTAAATCTTTTGTAAGGAGTTATGTATGCTCTATGAATGACTTTGAAGTGAATAAGACGATGAGCCAGATTTTTAGATGTTAAGCTGAGATTAGACCACACTCTCTCCCAGTCGACAGATAAATTAAGATCAGATAATTCCCTATTCCAAATAGTTTTAATAGAAAGAGGTTTTGTAATACAATCAATAATTGTATTATATATTAAGGAAACAGATGGCCGACCAGCAGATGGTGCAATCCAGTCCCGCATAGGATGAGAGGAAATGGAAGAAGACCAAGGAACGCCATACGCTTTGAGAGCAGAACGTAATTGAAGAAAAACAAAATATGCAGATGCTGGTAGACAAAATTTGGCTCTCAATGCCTGAAATGAACAGAGGCCCTGGTTATCATATATATCACCGCACGTGTTTACACCTAAAGAGGACCAAGAGGGTTGGACAAATGGACGATTTCCACATACAAAGTTCAAATTGTGCCATAAAGGTGTACTGTTACAGAATTTGAAGGGTCCACCTATCCGACGTTCAACCGTTTTCCAGATTTTAATGGAGTTAGCCACAACCGGACCAAATTTATAATTATCCCCTTTTTTTCCTGTGCCAGTAAATAAAATATCTTGAAGTCTATTTGGTTTAACCTTGTCAGCTTCAATCACCCTCCATGAAACTGTAGATTGAGGATCAACCCAATTATGAAGGGCCTTAAGCTGGAACGACCAATAATATAATTCAAAATTTGGTACAGCCAGTCCTCCTGCGCTATTAGGATGTTGTAATGTGGTAAGTTTAATTCTGGGACATTTATCATTCCAGATAAACTTAGAAATTATGGAGTTGATCTCCTTAAAGTAACCTGGAGGGGGAGAAAGTGGTAGCATAGAGAAAAAAAAAGTAAATCGAGGTAACAAATTCATCTTAACAGTGGAGATTCTTCCTTGGAGAGAGACTTTAAGATTCTTCCATCTTTGAATGTCATTTTTGACCTTAACTAAAATGTTATTAAAATTGTCTCTGGCAATCTTATGAATGTTTTTATATATGGTAATGCCCAAATAGATGAAAGATTCCTTAATAGGGATAAATGAGGGAATAGAAAAATTAACCTTAACATTGTTAATTGGCATTAGAGCAGATTTGCTCTAATTTATTTTATATCCTGATAGGCTACTAAAATTATCAAATTCCTTAATTACACTAGAGACTGAAACATCAAAGTGGTCTAAATATAAAATAATATCATCAGCGTATAATGAAATACAATGATTATGGTCATGAATCTTAATCGATACTTCAGATTTCCTGATGGCTTGTGCTAAGGGTTCGAGAGATAGACAAAACAATAAGGGGGAAAGTGGACACCCCTGCCTCGTTCCCCGCTGTAAAGGGAATGAGGGGGAAATAATATTACCAGTTATGACTGATGCTGCAGGTGAGTGGTATAATGTCTTAATCATAGAAACGAAGTGTTCACCGAAGCCGAAACATTGCAGAACCGCCCACATATAATTCCACTCTAGCCTGTCAAAGGCTTTTTCTGCATCAAGTGAAAAGACCGCACAAGGTGTTGGGTGGGAGTCCGCAAAGTCAAGAATATGAAGGAGTCGACGCATATTGTCAGATGCATTGCGCCCCTTGATGAAACCAGTTTGGTCCTCCTTGATCAGACTGTGAATTACCTTCTCCAAATGAGAAGCAAAAACTTTAGCATAGATTTTTAGATCACATGGGATAAGCGAAATCGGTCTGTAGCTGGAACAATCTAATGGATCTTTCCCTTTTTTAAGAAGTAATGAAATCAGTGATGTTTTTTGATCTCTATGAAATGCCCCATGTTCAATTGCAAAATTAAATGAGTTAAGCATAAGTATCCCTACCAAATCCCAAATTTCTAAATATAATTCAGGGGGGAGACCATCTAGACCCGGCGATTTGCCCTTTTGAAGGCTCTTTAGAGAGACGTGAAGTGCCTCCAAACTTAATGGGGCCTCCAAAGATTCTTTATCCATCTGTGAGATCCGAGGCAGTTCCAATTTATCTAAATACTGCTTACAAATTGGTTCATCAAAATCTGTTTCGGCTTTATACAGATTTGTGTAAAAACCTTTAAATATGTCATTAATTGCCACAGGGTTCGTGGTGACCTGATCATCCGATGATTTTATTGCGCTAATATATGCCTTAGACTCGCATTCTTTCAACCTAAGGGCCAATAAATGACTAGGTCTCTCTGATTCAAAATAATATTTTTGTCTAGTCCTATGTAAAATAAATTCTGCCTTTGAGTGTGAAAGTAAATCATATTCTTCTTTTAAAGAGGACAGCTGTGTAGCCTGTTGCTCAGTAAAATTTTGTTTTTGTAGGTTTTGTAATGATTGGATTTTATTTTCTAATTGTGTAAACTGGTGAGTTCTCGCTTTGGCAAGAGTAGAAGAGAAAGATATACAGAAACCTCGTATAGCACACTTAGTCGTTTCCCACAGTATTTGAGGATCCACATCAGAGGGCATATTAATTTCAAGAAAGTCCTTAATATATTATTTTAGAGAGGTAATACAAGTCTGATTACTTAATAATGATATGTTAAAGCGCCATCTAGGGGACTTGGCTTTGACATCGGAAAGAGGAACACTGCACAACATAGCAGAATGATCAGATAATAAAATTGGTAATATAGATATAGAGGAATTAGATGAAATTAAAGATGGGCTGAGAAATATGTAATCTATCCTAGAGAAAGTCTTGTGTCTATTAGAAAAAAAAGTGAAGTCCTTAGCTTTAGTATTCTGAATTCTCCATAAATCGATTAAGTTGAGCTCAGTGATAAATTTATTCAATAATTTAGAGGATGGATTGGCTGTTGTATCAGATTGAGACTTATCTAAAGCAGGATTTATGACAGCATTAAAATCACCACCCACCACTAGAGGGCAATCAATCTCCTCAAGTAAAGTTTTGGAAATCTGTGTAAGGAATGCACTGTCTGTCTCATTCGGACCATAAATAGAGACCAATGCTAACCTATTATTATATATTTTGCATCGGATAAAAACAAATCTACCCTTCTCATCACTACCAAGGTGTTCAATTGTTAAATTCAACTTCCTGTTAACAAGGATAAGCACCCCCTTAGTTTTATTTTGAGCGCAGGAAAAAGCTATTAATTTGTAATACTTATTCTGGAAATGTGCCACGTCAGATTGTTTTAAATGTGTCTCTTGTATTAAGGCACAGGAGATAGATTTACGGTGTAAATATTCTAATACACGGGTTCTTTTAACAGCAGAATTTAAACCATTCACATTCAGTGATAAAATATTTAAAGTATGCATTGAATATTCATAATCCCAAGATTGTACTCAATAAATGCAAAAAAAAAAAAAAAAACAGAAGCACTTCCATTCCGTAAATAACACGTAAACACTGATGTGCATTTTAGATACCAAACCTCCTATATGAAAAATCCCTTTAGAAATAATGTAAAATAGATAAAAGTATAAATGTCTGCTGTAAAAAACAAAAACAACATAAAAATGTGAACAATCGACAACCATAAACAAAGAACAACTCAGACCGCACATTACCGAGAACATAGGTCTGACTGAGCAACAAAAAACGGTGATAGGTCGTGACCGATCCACTCCAACGCAAGACATGTCTCCCGAAAGGCTCACACAGCCAAAAAATAAAAAATAAAAAAAAATAATAATAATAATATATATATATATATATATTTTTTTTTTTTTTTTTTTATTCTTCCTTTATATTAATTAAACCTACTCTCCATCAGTCCCCTCCAAAACAGAAAAATGGAGTGTCAGTCTTACCAGCAAAGAGATCGTTGTACCGGATAAATAAGGACAATATCCCAGTATAAGAGAAGAAAACGCAAACAATAGGTTTAGCAAGCATCCATGCTCATCCTGCTATCATCCCCTTCTGGGCAGCTAGGGCCAAGTCCATCCCGGCCGTCACGCCCCTCCCGTCGAATTGGAGAAACAGCGGTCGCTGTTCCCCCGTCGTCCCCCCACAGAGCTGCGGCATAGGACTTCTGCTGAGACATGGAGCTGATAAAATCCTCCGCTTTCTGAGGGGAATCGAAGCTTCTCTGTTCCCCTTTGTGCCGTAGCTTAATCACCGCTGGATAGATGAGGAAGGGCTGGAGACCAAGTGCTGTCATCTTCTTCAAAACCGGACCAAATGCCTTTCTCCTGATCTAATGCAGAGTGGTTCAAATTTTACTGACAGGATCGTAAAATATTTGGCAAAGTGAGCGGAGCGAAAAACTAAGCCTGCATCACCGTCGAGGGGTCACGTCACATTAGTTACTATTCATACTTTGAACTATTATTATTACAGTATTTATTTAAAAAACGTAGAGTGCCTTAAAAATAATTATCACAACACTGGTAAAACAGGCTTAAACTGATTTTCTCGTCCTCCGAAAATTATACTTATCAATCCTGTTTTTATAATCATTAAAAAAATGAATAAATTCAGAACAGGATTAGAATAGAATTCTATTTTAAATAAGACAATAATTTTTTTCTACAACAACAACAGTAGTGTTTACAACAGCAAAACCACCATACCCTGTAAACACAATAACAACAACAACAACAATAATAATAATAATATCATTCCAGAGTAATTAAGAGGTGCAAAAATGTCTTTAACATTTAAACTTAAAATGGTCTTTTCTGTTCTGTGTTTCTTTTTCAAACCTGCGTCATGGTATTTGCTGCTGTATCAATACGGAGCATCAATTTCGATACACATATCAGCAAGCAGCACAGCCCTAAAAGCCGTGTTCCATGTGCCCCTTTTATACTTTGAGCACCTGCCCCTCCAAAGGTCTCTGCACGGCCCTGCTCTTTGTATGTTTTATAATGGACTGATCTACCTGCTTGTCATGTGTCATACACTCCTTAGTTTAGCCTTGTAAAAAAAAAAAAAAAAAAATACCATGAGCTGCATAAAATCATATCTTCTTATAGGTCTATTTGCTTTCATATTTCATGTGTAGAAAAAGTTTTCTCTTTTTTTAAATACGGAAGGGTAAGAGATATGAATACATGATTGACAGGTCTAGAGTGAACGAGCTCTGACTCATAAACACTCGCTCTCGTGGAAGATAATGGACGGTGCTCTTCAGATCACATTCAGTTGAGAATTAATAGAAATGTTATTCTGTATAAAGAACATGTGAGAATAGTCTGTTCTTAAATACCAACAATAACAAGAACGCAGCATTCACTCTTCTCTCTTGCGAAAAAAGTCCTCTACTTCAGTGTTTTTAGCTCGTGCTCAATACAGTCTTCTGAGCTTCTAGCGCCATCGCGTCCAGGGTTGCAAGGTTTTCTCAGCAAAACCCGCCCAATTGCTACTCAAAACTAGCCCAAAAGTAGCCCAATTGCTTTTCAGGGGGGATCCCCTGGTAAAAATCATATTCCAGGGGGGTAAAATACCAATTTTTTGGTGGGGTTCCCCTGATAAAAGTCGCATTCCAGGGGATAAATATCACATTATTGGGGTCGCTTCCCGCGGAAAACATCAGAGTGTTAAAAGTAGACCAATTCCTTCTGACTTGGCAAAACTGATTGCGTCGACCTTTTGGATAACAGCAGTTGCTCTGGCCATGTGATGTAATGCTCAAATCTTATTGGACGGCCCTTGTTTTCGCTTTGCGAAACTGAAAAAATTCGTTGGACTGGACGAAAATAAAACATTCGCATTTTCGGTGCGCGAATGTTCGCGGTCTATGTGGAAGCATCCGCAATTCGTTTCGCTTTTTCGCGCTCAGTGTGGAAAGGCCTTTAAAGTTATTGTATTCTACACAGTAATTTTTTACATGTTCTCAATCTGAAACTGTTCTGAGATCTGTCAGGGTGTATTGAGAAGTAACATAAGCTAGCACTTATTTTTAAAATGATTTATTTAATACATTTAAATATTTTAATATTTTTGGCCTTTTCTATTCTAAATGTTTAGCTTTTTCACAGGGAATGTTTTGATTTAAGGTAATGACTTTTGAAATCTTTCATTTGTTGTCACTGTACGTGCATGGAGAGGCAGAAGATAAATTAATTATTTATTGGACAGATAAAATCATCACTGACCCTCCACACACACACAAACTCTTTGAACCTTTTCCTTTTTCCTTCTGGCAGGTGATACAGAGCACTGAAGAGTTAAAACACCCAAAGTGTCCTGAAAGACCAACATCTGAATTAAGTGCAATATAACACCTCTATGTAACTTTATGCATTGTGTAAATTCTGTTTATGACACAAATCCAAGGCCAGATTCCAAGTGTGCATAAATTTGTATTTAGAATATGTATTTAGAAATATGCAGTCTAATGTCCCCTAATGTAAACAGTAACCGATTTATAGTTGTTAATGTTGTAATTTTGCTCATTGTGAGATGAACAGTTTGTATTTGGATCTCTGTACACTGCACATGCTGTTAGCAGCACAGCTCGTGGGTAAACAGAAACACATGGTTCATGGGTTGGGGAAGGACAATTGGTTCCCAGCTGTTCTCAGTCTTATCTCTTTATTGGCAGATTGAAAACAACCAACTTTGAGGACTGTTGACTCCATTATTATTCTAATATAATTTACAGTAGGATATGTGTCATCAAAGTGTCTTCATAAGCAATGTCTTTCAGCATATTTTGTTATTTAATACTGTTTAATATTGAATAGTGTTTTAATACTGGTGATTAATTTATATTAAAAAAAATGTGATTACTATAAGTAATGAGAATTTTCACTTCATATTCATGTCTCTCTATAGGAGGTCTGAAGTCCATTAGTTTGATCAGTGGGGTTTCAGAAATGAACAAACCTTTATATCTCACTCTCTCACTCACTTACACCTCAAGTCATAATTACATATGATTTTATTTCTTTCACATGTGAATTTTTTAGCACTTTCTTCAGCATTTTGGACACCTGCAGTTTGTGTTTTGTCTTGTTCCTGTGCTTTCATTCCAGATACCCTTACTGATATAAATCAGAATCAGTACTATTTGACATAGTTAAAATACACATTAAAAATGTGTATTTTAAACAGTGGACAGTGAACACTGCTGCAAAGATCATCGGTGCCCCTCTCCCATCCATCCTGGACATTTTCTTTTTTGTTATCAAAATTGTTTTATTTTTATTTTTTTCACACATAACACAACATAGCATCCAAAATATAACAAAACAAAACAACAGACACATACTCAACATCTCAAGGTCCAATCAAAAGGGAGGGAGAAAGGGAAGGACAACAAGAACACAAAAGTCACTCCTTTATACAATCACGTATATCCAACAAAAAACACTGCCAAGCATCAATGGTCGAAGGCCTGGCCCCACCAACTCGCGCCACGTCACTATTTGCAGGAGGCTACGGATCCAATATGTTTTTCTACACATGTGTGGTGTAAACCAGTTCTGTATTATTGTCTTCTTCGCAGCTGTAAAACCAGCAAACAACATTCTCCTTTGCATCGAGCTAATACAGAGACCAGAATCATCATTAAGAAGACACAAACTTGGGTTAACAGACCAATCAATTCACAATAATGATGACAAAACCAGGTTTACATGTGTCCATAGACTGATGACGACAGGACATTCCCAAAACATATGAAGAAAAGTGCCTGATGATGTAGTGTTACATATATGGCAGTTCAAATTTTACTGTAGTTTCATTTTGAATCTTTTGTAAGGAGTTATGTATGCTCTATGAATGACTTTGAAGTGAATAAGACGATGAGCCAAATTTTTAGATGTTAAACTGAGATTAGACCACACCCTCTCCCAGTCGACAGATAAATTAAGGTCAGATAATTCCCTATTCCAAATAGTTTTAATAGGAAGAGGTTTTGTAATACAATCAATAATTTTATTATATATTAAGGAAACAGATGGCCGACCAGCAGATGGTGCAATCCAGTCCCGCATAGGATGAGAGGAAATGGAAGAAGACCAAGGAACGCCATACGCTTTGAGAGCAGAACATAATTGAAGAAAGACAAAATATGTGGATGCTGGTAGACAAAATTTGGTTCTTAATGTCTGAAATGAACAGAGGCCCTGTTTATCATATATATCACCGCACGTGTTTACACCTAAAGAAGATCAAGAGGGTTGGACAAATGGATGATTTCCGCATACAAAATTAAAATTGTGCCATAAAGGAGTACTGTTACAAAATTTGAAGGGTCCACCTAATCACAATTTGGTACAGCCAGTCCTCCTGCGTTATTAGGATGTTGTAATGTGGTAAGTTTAATTCTGGGACATTTATCATTCCAGATAAACTTAGAAATTATGGAGTTGATCTCCTTAATTAAAGTAACATGGAGGGGGAGAAAGTGGTAGCATAGAGAAAAAAATAAAATAAATCGAGGTAACAAATTCATCTTAAAGGAAAACGCCACCGTTTTTCCATCTTCCAATATGTTCTTCCCTCAACTTAGACGAGTTGATATGTACCTCTCCCGTCTCAGTCCGTGCACTTAATCCCTCTAGCGCGGCACCACTATGCTAGCGTTTAGCTTAGCACCATTAATTTCTTAGGATCCAAACTGGGATAAATTTAGAAGCCACCAAACACTTCCATGTTTTCCCTATTTAAAGACGTTTACATGAGTAGTTACACGAGTAAGTATGGTGACACAAAATAAAACGTGGCGATTTTCTATGCGGATAAAAATGATAACTATAATGTGTGGCGGAAGAGCACTTCGCAGCACTTCGACCTCGGTGCAGTAATATCATCACTCCTGAAAACTCCCCCTCTCGCTCTCCCTCTCACTGATAGTGATAGTGCAGGCCACATTGGTTGTATTGACGGAAGAGGGAGCGGGAGAGTTTTCAGGAGTAATGATATTACTGCGCCGAGGTCGAAGTGCTGCGAAGTGCTCTTCCGCCACACATTATAGTTATCATTTTTATCCGCATAGAAAATCGCCACGTTTTATTTTGTTTCACCATACTTACTTGTGTAACTACTCATGTAAACGTCTTTAAATAGGGAAAACATGGAAGTGTTTGGTGGCTTCTAAATTTATCCCAGTTTGGATCCTAAGAAATGAATGGTGCTAAGCTAAACGCTAGCATAGTGGTGCCGCGCTAGAGGGATTAAGTGCACGGATTGAGACGGGAGAGGTACATATCAACTCGTCTAAGTTGAGGGAAGAACATATTGGAATATGGAAAAACGGTGGCGTTTTCCTTTAACAGTGGAGATTCTTCCTTGGAGAGAGATTTTAAGAGTCTTCCATCTTTGAATGTCATTTTTGACCTTAACTAAAATGTTATTAAAATTGTCTCTGGCAATCTTATGAATGTTTTTATATATGGTAATGCCCAAATAGATGAAAGATTCCTTAATAGGGATAAATGAGGGAATAGAATAATTAACCTTAACATTGTTAATTGGCATTAAAGCAGATTTGCTCCAATTTATTTTATATCCTGATAGGCTACTAAAATTATCAAATTCCTTAACCCTTTAACGCGTACGATCACACCGGTGTGATCAGTCTTGGCCGGTCCCTGAAGCGTACGATCACACCGGTGTGATTAGAACATTCAGTGCGTCACGTCATCAACTGCTGAATTCAAATCTGCTTTCGCGCTTTGACTGGCGCGGAGCCAGATCGCACGCGCTGAGCGCTTGTCATTATCACAAATATTCAGTGTTTTCAATCATAAAATGCTTATTTTAGGTTTCAGACAGTTAAATACACATAAGTGCTAGCAAAACCATACATTTATAGTTTGTAAAATATGCACTGATATCTATGAAAGCACCAATAATGATCCTTACAAACATAATCTGACGACATGTTTTATTGATATCATATACAGCTTGTGTAAATAACTTTAAAGTTTACTCTGCTCTTCTCCCAGTTTACCGGAGACTTACTTTAACGTGTTTCGGGAGGAGAGGATGAATTTACGTGTTGTTAATCCCACAGCTCGGATTCAGCGCGAACAAACATGGCGGCGCCCATCACCCGGTATAGATCAACTAACATGGTCATTATAAAAGTGTTTAAACTACCAAATACATTTACTTGCACATATTTCAGAATCGGAATATCAGATATTTCATAATATAGTGAGTATGTTTGTGAATATTAATAATAAAAAAAGGAAAAACGAAATAAAAGCGATCCATGTGTCATACAGCGCTATTATGGCTGCGGTGTGTCACATGACAAGCATGACGCGTCGCCATGGAAACAATAATGCTAAACAATCTAAAATAACGGTCGCCTGTGTAATGAATTTAATCCTTTTTACATTGTTTAATTTAGCTCTTTGGTTTAAGCTTTATTTTAGCTTTAGGGAATCTTACGATTTGATATCGATATGATCAATTGATATTACTCAAAACGTCCAACTTATACCTCATTTAACAATCGTCCAGCGAGTTGTTAGATTTCAGTATATCTGAGAAATTCTGTTTATTCTCGTGGCCACGATATAATAATACAGAATTATTTGAATAACCTTATGACAGTTATGAGCTTAGGTAACGTTATCTGAGCTAAGTTTGATTTGAATATTACACAACAGAACACAGAACACTTCTCTATAAATCAGACAAGAGTTTATTTGCTATCTTACTACAATACATGAACTAAGCTAAATAACATAAAACAAAATACATACATACACACACGCACAGGCAATGAATTTAATTGAGAATGATTACAATCTAGCACAGTTTTGCTATTTCCACACGATTTTACCCGTGTCGATCATCAAAAGGAGAACTCTCTTAATTTTGCTTTAGAGATAAATACCACACGATTCAGCAGAATAGAGGTTTTGTTTGGTACTTGCTTTTAAGTTGAAATGATCGCTGATCTGTGGTTTCGTTTCCTGGCTCGAGGGAATTCCGCCTGTCATCGTCGCGTGACGTCACTCTGGGGATGCCCTTCTGTTGGTTTGGCTGCTCGGTGTTGTTTGATGCTTGAAGTTCCTTTCGCGTAGCTTCAGACTTTCAAGAGTTTCTTCAGAGATTTGACGAGATGTTGGTTCAATGTTCAAACTCGGCCTAGATGTTAAGGCTGCGAGCTTCTTCTTGGAGCAGCTCCAAGAAGCGCGATTTTCAAGCAGAGCAGCAGAGAGAGAGAGAGAGCAAGCAGCTGGGAGTCAGTATTTTAGACCGGAGATTTCGGTTCCTCCCACGTGATGCTCTTCCAATGAAAGGGTTCCTGTAGACGGAGCTCCGCCTACACAAGGCTTCTTCCTGTGCATACATTATCTGCCCATTTATGTTGTCACATGAAGAAAATATCTTTTAACACGTTCTAATCACACATTATTATACTCAATATTAACTTCCCATGCACACCAAATTCTTGCATTTGTCCTGACCGTTAATATGAAACCAAATATAAGGTATTTGACATACATTAATAGCTTTCATGCTAAAACTAACCAAAAAAGGGTTCTATTTAAAGATTAGAAATAACACATCATGCATATACTACTAGAAGGTCTAGTAGTTCTTGCACAGGAGAAAATTATACCTCAAAAGATTATAAAAACATACCATTGATTACAATGACACAGTCAGCTTACTTTCATTTCATAAAATGCAGCCTGACTATATATATTGTAAATATAATATATATATTGCTTTTGATATATTGCTTTAATAGCCCAGTAGCTATTATTAATTGTCTTTTTGGAACACTTTATAAAAGTTTTTGAGTCCTTTTAGCAAAGTCAATAAACAGAATCAAGCTGTGGAATGTGGGAGAAACGGGAGGTCAGGAAAGTCACTGTCCAGGTCATAAGAGTGTCCTGTTTGTGGAGATCTGGTCTTTCTTAGCTGAACGTCTGTCGTAAAAACGTCTTTTCGTGTTGATAAAAATCATTGAATTATGCGTTAACGATCAGGGGATCCGTGACATTTGTTGTTGGACCATAAACAGATGTTTCGTCCTGTTTCGGTCGAGTTATGTTTAAGTGATAAGAACCAAGTGAAGTCCTGTTTTAACCACATTCAAGATGCTCTCCTCCAACTTCTTGTTTTAACAACGTCTCTTGTGATAAGGAGGTTTTATGGCAGGAAATCGTACCTCAGGGATGTATTGTTGCACTTAGTGTGTGTGTGTGTGTGTGTGTGTGTGTGTGTGTGTTCTTTTCCTCCACAAAGGCATTACACAACCCCCTTTTGCTCTGTGAGGTTCCCATTGCGAACGTCGGCGGGCACTGGAACAAGAAGCAGGGAGAACAGGCACACACAAGACACAAACAACATCTCCATCACTGACTGAATCCTGGTGTAGGGCAATTTGGGAAAGAACAGGTTAGGAACTTGTTAAGATGTAGGGGTGCATTCTTTAGGATTACTGGCAATTGAGTCATTCCGATTGGTTTAATTGTTAGGGATTCGACGAGGCGGTATAGGCGTGATCTCAAGCAGGTTGGTTGAGTTCTCAGGTTCGGGTTCTTGGTCGGTTTTATCATGTCGGAAAATGCATGGGACGCCTGACGTGCATTTGTTGAAAGACTCTTGAACGGCGTTCACTCGCTTGTGTAGGAGGAAGGCCAGTGTCAATGTCACAACGTACCCTACAATAGTAGAGATGCAAAGTGCTGTGTCAGCGGCAGACCAAGACCGAATAATAGGCGCGCCAGTGGGCGGAAGGCGAGCGATAGCTTCTAAAGCTGTATCAACAGGAGTCAAGTCAATAAGTTGCGTTCCTTCCTCCTTGATCCTTTCTTCCAATTCTGGATCGAGGATGAAGGAATGCTGTTTGAAGAAGGGCGAGATTTCGATTTCAGCCTGATGCTCGTCGTCAGTAAGGTGATACAATGCTAACTCGTCAATATGGAGGATCGAGCCCTTAGGGACAGTGATCCATAAAGTTTGGTTGGGCAGGGTAATGCGTGTGGCTGTGTCGTGTTGATCGTATGTGAGGGTAGCTGTTCGTGCTGGGGTGTTGACCAGCCATCGGTTTCCGATGATTTCGGCTTGCGTTACCTCAACTTGAGAACGTGGTGTCGCTTCGGCGGGAAAGCTAGTGTCGGGTCTAATGGATTCTAGGCCGCAGATGCCCTCAGTATTGTCGCGGACGAAGGGTTTACTCGGGCAAAGGAAGTGAATGTCCTTAGTGAGCGTACACATCCTTAGGTTTGGGGCCAAGTACAACTGCTCGTTGCTATCGTGATACGCAACGACTTCAGGAATGTGGATTTTGACATAGGTGTTCCCTTTGCCAAAATCCCACCTTCACAACGTCTTTTAGCCAGTAAATGCTATTAGGGTCGATAATGGGCAAACTGAGGAGAAAGGCCAAGTCGCCTGCTTCCGGGTCTACGTACAAGGGAATAGCGCTACCCAGGGAAAAGGCGAGATGGGTTTGGATGGGACTAGCAGGGCCCGCGGTGGCCGAAGTTAGGATGTTTTGGACAAGGTCCAAGTAGTGTGCAATCCTACCCATGGCTAAGTTATCAATCGAGGACTTACTTCACATAGCATGTCTGTCATGATTTGGCGGGTCGCCTCGATCGGTTGATAACGGTTCTCACAATGAGTTACAACGACTTATTGGCGGGAGTCAATCTTAATTTTGGGACCTGGATTTAAATAATTGGTAAAGGGAGTTCCCTGATGAGGGGACTAGAGGGGAGAGGAAATTATAGTGAGAGAGGAAGAAGAGAAAAAAAAATAAAAAAAATAAAAACAAAACAAAGAGAGACACAGGTGAAAGGAAACAACAAAACGAGAAATGGCAGCACAAGGACACCGAATGAGGTTAGGCAGCAAACAAGTGTCACATGTGTGAAGTAACTCCTCTCTACTAGAGGTTGGCTCTAGAAGTGCAGCTGAGGAGAGAGTGTAAGGGTTGTGTTTCAACAAGGTCACTATATGTTTTCCTAACAACAGAAATTATGTTAGTGTGGTGTAGAGCATATGATTGTCGGTCTGTGTCAGTGGGTTTGATCTTCCCCCTTTTCCGGTCGGCTGGAGCTCTGGTGCCTCTTTATCTGGTTTTGATGGACCCATCGAAGGACTGGCTCGCTGCGCCCTTGTCCGATTTTGATTCGGTAGGCGACAGGTGAGAGCTTGTCTACAATCGCGTGGGGTCCTGTCCAGTGAGGTAGGAACTTCTTTGAGAGGCGATGGGGTGTCTACAATCGCGTGGGGTCCTGTCCAGTGAGGTAGGAACTTCTTTGACAGGCGATGGGGTGTGTTCTGCTTTGGTTGGGCAAAGCTGTAGTACCACACTTTGTCTCCGACATTGAACCTTCCGCGCTTCGTTGTAGTTGCTGTTGTGCGAAGGCGAAAGTCATTTTCAGGTGCTGATGCAACTCTTCCAGGTATTGGTGAGTGGTATAGGCGGTGACGAGGTTCAGGTCACCAGGTTGGTACAGCAGGTGTAGCGGTAGCGTCATGTTTCTCCCTGTCATCAATGTGAATGGGGGTACGCCGGTAGACTGGTGAGGGGTGGCTCGAGCAGCCATCAGTACCAGCGGAAGTTTAATATCCCAATCCTTTTGATTGGCGGACACGTACTTCTTCAACATGCTGACCACTGTTTTATTGGCCCGTTCAACTTGACCCGAGGAAATTGGGTGATGGCTTATATGGAGCTTGGCCTGTACACCGAGGAGTTTCCACACTTCCTGCATGATGTCGGCGGTGAAGTGGGTTCCGCGGTCAGAGTTGACCCTTAAAGGCAGTCCAAATCTTGAGAAGATGTGGTTCATTAACAGACAAGCTGTTGTTTCTGCTGTATCATTGGGAGCTGGGAGGCACTCTATCCACTTCGTGAATTCGCAGACCACGGTGAGGAAGTATTTGTTACCCCGCGTTGACCGTGGCAGGGGTCCTACCCAGTCTATTTGGAGGTCCGACCAGGGTAAAGTCATTCCTTTCCTTTGCAGTGGGGCTCGGCGGTTTGGGTTTGCCGGTTGAAACTGGCAACACACCAGGCATCCCTTTACGTATTCCGCCACGTCTTGCTGCATGCCAGGCCAGTATGCTACTTGCTTGAGTGTTTCATAGGTGGCCTTGGCGCCGTGGTGTCCTGCGCATGGTGCATTGTGGGCGTGTGTCAGCATCATCCCCCTTTGGCCGTGAGGGACTACGAGCTTTGGCGTAGTTAGGGGCTCAGGGACATACGTGAGCACACCGTCTCTTAGATGCAGCATGTGCTTGATTGAGTGGAGCGTGCGGAGCTCGGAGGAAGCAGCTAGGTCGGAGGTGGAAATAGGATGAGTTAAGGGGTCGGAAATGTGAGTTGCCATAGTTCGCAGTGTTCGATCCGCAGTTTGGAGTGTGAGGAGATCGTTAGCAGCGAACTGAGGTGAAATGGCAATATGGGAGGAGGTGGGGTTTTGTACGCCAGTGGCGTGTTGGCGGCGGGTTATGGCCGCTACTGAAGGGTTGGGAGGGAGGGCTTGAAATGTCCAGGACTCTCCGTGTACTGCACCTGCTTTGGCGAGGGCATCGGTTTGGTCATTGAGGTCTTTGTCTTTTCCTGGTTGACGTGAATGACCTCGAACCTTTTTCCAATAAACGATAATGTCATGTTCAGTGACAATGGCATCGCCTGCTTGGAAGAGTTCCTGGTGTTTGACAGGCTTGTTGTTAGCTGTCTTGAATCCATTTTGTTTCCATCCAGCTAAATGGCATGTGAAGCTTAGACGGGCGTAGTTCGAATCGGTACAGATGAGGAGTTTTTTGATGTTGTGGGATGCCGCCATCTGAAGTGTGATGAGGATGGCTGCTATTTCAGCATATTGCGATGAGCGAGGGCCTAAGTTGAATTGCTGCGGTGGGCAGGGGTCGTTGTTGAGCCAGACCACTCCCGCTCCAGCTTGTAAATTGCCCTTGTGGTTGTAGGAACAGCCGTCGACATATGCTGTGGGCATTCCTTCACATACATTCTCCTCGAAGTACCTGTGATTCGTCAGTTGAGGTTGTGGCGGTTCTTTAGGTTCCGCTGGAGTATGCAGCGGGTCCGTTGAACAGTTTTGGCAGGCCGCTAGCCCGTTTCCAAGTGAGCATTTGTAGTTTTGGGTATATCTTGCCTCGACGTCCCGTCCTTGGAGTGTCATGAGCCAGGTAGCTATGCGTGCGTTGGTCACCATGCCATCTCTGATGCGTTGACTGTTTAGGAAGGTGACCGGCTGATGACAAGTCTCGATGATGACTTTCTGTGCACCGATGTAATTAGAGAAACGCTGGATAGCCCACACAGTGCAAAGCAACGCCTTTTCGCAGTTTGAGTACTTGCATTCTGGGGGAAGCAGCGTTTTGCTGGCATAAGCGACCACTCGTTTGTCTTTGTCATGGAGCTGGTATAGGCCTGCACTGAGGCAATGACTGGAGAATCCAGCGTCCAGATAGAATTATTTTCCTGGGTCTGGGTAGGCAAGGCACGGAGCAGAGCACAGGCGCTGTTTGAGCTGGCCCATTGTTGTGTCCTGTGTTTCCGTCCAAACGAAGGGTTCATCCTTTTTCAGGAGGGAAGTTAGTGGTCGTGCGATGTCAGCGTAGTTTTCGATGAACTGTCGTGAATAATTGCACACTCACAGAAAGCTTTGCAGCTCAGAGATGTTAGTCGGCGTCTTTATGCTTTGGATTGCTTGGGTGCGGTTAGACTGTGGCTCGATGCCGTTTCTTCCGACAAGCAATCCGACATAGTTCACCTTGGTTTTGCACCACTGTCCTTTGTGAAGGGCGATCTTGGCTCCTGCCGTTGTCAGCTGGTTTAGGACGTGATTGATCTCTTTGAGGTGGTCTTCCACACTTGAGCTTTTCATCAAAACGTCATCTACATAGACAAGGTTGCCTCTGGCTCTGGCGTCAGGGCATGCTTTGTTCAGGAAGATGTTGAATTCTGCTGGTGAGTTGGCATAGCCGAAGGGACACCGTGTGAAGGTGTACTGTCGATTGCCAAAGGTAAATGCCAGCTTGTGTTGGTCATCGGGATGGACAGGGATTGTCCAGAACCCGGAGGCGACGTCCAGTGTGGAAAGGATCGTCGAGCCTTTGATTTTTGGAATTTCTTGATCCAACTGGGTCATAGGCCATCGTGACAATGGTACTTGCTGATTCAACTTGCGATAGTCGATGGTGGGCCGCCATTTGCCGTTGGGTTTTAGGACTGGCCATATCGGGGCAGAGTATGTGCTGTTACAGGGCCGGATGACCCCCTTTTCCAGAATGGAGTCAACAATCTCTTGCACTGGCTCGTATGACGCTATTGGAATCTTGTACTGTCGCACAAATGTGGGTGGCAAATTTGGGTTTGTCGGGATGCGCACCGTGTGGATGTTTGTCAGTCCACAATCCAGGGAATCCTTTGCGAAAGAGTCCTTGTATTTGTGCAGAACCTCTTTGAGTCCTTGGCGATCCGCTTCATTGTGGAGGGCATCCGCCTCACTCAGGATCTTTTGAACTTGTGCGTTGAACCCGGCGTAGGGTTCTTCTGCAGTGAGGTCATTTGAGGGGCTTTGGGCCCCGATGGTCACCTGTGTAGGTGATTCTGTCGCAGGCTGTGTTGAGACAGCATAGACAGCGAGATGAGTGTCATCTGTTAGTTCTGACCGGCAGATGCTTTCTCTGGACACCGGCAGAATGGATGTGATGGCAATCACTTCATGGGGTTTTGTAAACGTTACGGTGTCGTCGTATTCGTCTAACATTAGCTGTGTGGGTATAGGGCCTATGACAGGTACCATCAGTTCAAAGTCGTGGAACGCCTGGCTGATGAGCCATCCCAGGTGATTGGCTTTAGGAACGTGGATGTCTTGGGCCGTACAGTTGTTGAACAACACGTACACAGCACGAGATGACACTTCCATGAGAGGTGTGGCTTCCAGAGTCAGTCCGAGTTTTAGGCAGGTCCTGGAAGGTTGGAAGAAGCCTAGCTTACTGTTGAGAGTTTGGCCAGGTCGCATTTTGAGGCGGACGCTGACACTCTTGTTGTAGGTAGGTATTGTGGCTTCTTGCTCCGTGATCATAGCACATGCGTCTGGTATGGTTTGACCGGATTGGAGGTTCTTGAGGTTGACTGACGTTGTCAGTTGGTGTGACAGGGGAGCCCATATGATGTCGTTTACGGTATCAGTGCAAGCATTGAGCCGGACCAGGATATCCGCTCCAATGTAGATGTCATGCGGCAGGTCTGAGACAACGAGGAAGTAGTGAGTTAGCTGTCTGTTGTTCCATCGTATGTCCAGAGCACAGATGATCTTAGAGGTGGCCATGGTTGTCGACCAGGGACTGAGAGGGAAGCGGCTGCGCTTAGCGACATGTGGTAGACACTGATGTATTTGCTTCAATGTTTTGAATAGCTTCAGGCTGATGGCTGAGTTCTCTGCCCACAGGGCTAGTGCCGTGTCGGACACTGATGTGCCTTGGACATCTATTGCAGTCATGATTCGAAGGGGGCCTGCGTTTGATTCAGGCTCCTGCAGTGAGCAGAGGAGAGGGTCCTTGTCCTTGCTGTTTGTGCTTGGTCCAGATCCTGGCTTTGCTACTGCATCATCGATCAGTGTCTTAGGGGCGGTGTCGGTGACTTGACACTGCGACTCGTTGGAGTCTAACGCCTGGCAAGGCAGAGGTTCACGGACTTGTGTCCACATCTTTAGGTGCTTGAAGTCTATTAGAGGTTCGAAGCGATTAAGCAGATCTTTCCCAATGAGGAGTGGATACGTTTTAAGTGGTGAAACGTATACGGGATGGACGAGGTCCATCGATCCCACCGTTAGGTGAATTGGGGCCACATGTTTTAGTTGTAGGCCCGTGTGGGAGTATGCTTGAAGGTTTAGTTCACACCTTTGGAGTTTGAGGGTTCTGTTAGTCCTCTTTGATCTTTCTTGGACTTCCTCTAGGAGTTCGGTAGACATTAGAGTAATGTCGGCTCCCGTATCGAGGAGGGCTTCGACTCTGATGTGTCGTTCGATGATGATGGAGAGGTAGAATTTTCTGGCTATACCTTTCTCAATGAGATCGCCTAGGAGTTGAGGGACTGGAGTTTGGGAGGAAACAGTTAGGATATCAGGGCTGATGTGGCGTTCTTCGGAGGAGTGGCAGATGACCAAGACAGCACTTTCAGGAACTTGAGGGGTTTCGTCAGCAGGTGTTTGTTGGACGCTGCTGTAATTCGGAGCATTACGTGTTGAGTTAGTGTCTAACTCTGTTGCTGGGTTTTCAGGTGGGGTTTCATGTCCATCTGAAGTTAGTGTGATTACGGTTCTCTGAGAGTGAGGTGAAGGAGTGCTGTTCTCCTTTGCTGGTTGTGTCAACTGGTCGCTGCCATCTCGTCCGGCCGTTAGTCAGGCTGAATCTGGTTTCTCTTTCTTTTCCCATTTCCGATCTTCCTCCTTCCGTTGGAAGAATTCTTTCATCATCATTTTCATCAGTTCTTGTGAGTCGAAACACGGTGGTGTCTCTTGTTCCTGTGTGGGTTCAGTTTGAGCTCGGTCAGCTTGGAATCTTTGCGAATTCTTTCGTCGATTCCTTGGGCTGGTTGCTCCAGGGTGAGTTTGTCGTCTTCCCTTGGAGTTTCCGTTGGATTCCCATGAGTTTTTTCCTCTTGAGTTTCCAAATGAGCTTGGCTGGTTCCACGATCTCTCCCAATGACTTTCGTGGGGCCTTGACTGGTCCCATGTCTTTTCCCAGTGCCGTCCAGGTGAGCGTTGACGTCCACGTGGTCCATCCCAGCGTTCGTACCTCTGTTTAGATCGGGTACCAGCATGGGAGTCTCGTTCTTTGTTGGACGAGGGTGCGTTCCACTCCCTGGGTGGCGGCTTGGCATTGTCTTGGCGTTGGGCGCCCTCTAGCGCCAGCCCTTGACTTTGAGTGTTGAATTCAAGAACGGCTGGGGTTTTGGCACTTTTTTCTGAGGCCATCTTTTGTTTGCCGTAGGCTTTCTGCGCCAAGTCTCGCAACTGTTGAGCATTCATTGTCCGTGGACATGCGAGAACGCCAAGATGGTGGCTTACGCTGGGATGAAGGTTTCGTAGGAAGAGAGTTTTAAAGTTCAATTCATCCTCCATGTCAGGTTCGTTGCGAGTTCCAAAGTATGCCTGTCTGAGTCGGCTGTAGTAGGCTTGAGGAGGTTCGTGACGTCCTTGTCTCGTCTCCAGGGCAGCCACGAGGCCTTGTTCGGACTCAGGGTCGGAGAACTCTTTAATGAGGGCTTCTCGGAGCAGTTGGTAATCAGTCTTTGTGTGAGCAGGCTGCCTGTCCAGGAAGCTGCGAACTTCAGAACTGGATGTCGTTCGAAGTAAGTATAGTCTATCTTTGTCCGTAACGTTAGGTTGCATTTCCAGATGGAAATCGATATCTTGGAGATACGCTTGGACATTTGGGCTATTTGGCACGCTTGGGGTGAATTTGCCAATGTTCCTGGCGAGCTTGTCGAGGTCTTTTAGGTCCAAGCCGTGTGATGATCTGTGACTGGCTGCAGCAGATTCTTTTGGCTGAGGTAAAGTGAGGTAAAGTTCTCCAGAGTGAGTTGGTGAATGTTTCAACACCACCCCCTCCATCCTTTTCTCACGTGTCAGTCCAGGAACAGGTGACCCGGTTCTGCTCGGCAGGGGTGAGGTCAGTGCGCGTCGTGTCCTTGATGGCTCACGGCGCAGTTCGTAAGCATGCTTGAGTTCCTCTTGGAAACTGTCAGATTCCTCTTTGACGTAGTCAAGCTGTCGTGTTAGACGGCTGATCTCGTTTCTTGACTCATCCAGGTGAGCTTCAAGGGCTTTGATTCTGCCGTTTTTATCTCTGAAGTCGGCCTTTGCTTTCTCCAGAAGCTGTGCATACTGTAGCTTTTCGGACCGATCATCGTAGTCTGCCTTGACTTGTTCCAATTCTTGGCTAGTAGCTGCTAGGGTTTCTTTTAGCTGGTTGATCTCCTCCTCAGCACCTTGTTCCGCCTCATCCGATCCTTCCCGTCGTTCTTGAGCTTCAAGTTCCAGCTGCTCTATGCATCGTTGAGCGCGTGTCAGCTCCTGCTGGCGTTGTGCAGCGTGCTTGTCGCTCAACTTGAGGGTGGCGATGAGTGTGTGGCTTAAGGAGCCGGTGATATTGGCTAATTCTTTGTGATTGTAGCTGTGACTTGGGTCTTGTGACATTAGGCTTGTTATGTTGTCATCCAGCTGGTCTTGTGTCTGATGTTTTAGTGTTTCAGCAGCCTTAGGGAGGAGACTGTCTGTTGCAATGCTTAGCCATGTTTCCAAATCCTCCCAGTGACCGACATGTCCTGTTGTGTGAGACATGTTTGGGCGTGGTGAGTGAGATCTCGAACCGCGACTGACACAGACCTTGAAAAGAAAAACAAAACAAAACAAAACAAACAAACCAAAACAGAACAAATCAACAAACAAGGGGTGTAGATATGCAATATAGAATGTGTACTAGTGTTGACTGTGTAAAACAGGTGGGTGTGGTTCTCTGTGACTGTGATCCTCTGGGGCGTGCTTCTAATTTGTAGCCTCTGTGGGGGGAAAAATTGAGCACACACACACACAGGTAGCACAGCTAGAGAACAGGTAAAGAGAAGAAGAAGGTTGCTTCTAATCAGAGGATTTGTAAATGACAAATTTTTTTTGTAAGTCTGTGATTGCAATTGGTTTTCTCCAGGGTGAAGGAAAACAATAACAATGACAGCACTGGTCCCGTTAATGACAAAATTGACACCACAAGCTAATTAGAGTGTTTGCGTGCTTGAAGTTTTCCGGAGCCTTTCTTCTGTGGACCTGCTTTAACCTGGCGGGGTAGGATTTCACAAAAGAGGAAGGTAAATGGAAAACAATTTTGACATGTTCTCAAGTTCCACAAATACCTGTTTCGATTGCTAAAGTTCTCCACTTGTGATCTTCACACAGGCAAAAATCTCAGCAACAGCAGCAGTAGTCAAATTAGAGGATAGCAGCAGTAAGAAAAGAGAGAGAGAAGAGTAGGATTTAGGATTAGTAACAAAGGTGGCAGCGCGGAGGCGCTGTTGAGTCGATGCACCTAGGGGTTTTGCTTTGCTAATTTTAGTAGGATAAACACACTTGCCTAAGCATTAAGAAAACCTTATTTTTTTTTCTTTTGGAGGTTTTGCTACTTAGAAGGGTTTTCCTAATTAGAAAGTTATTATACTCTAGGCTTCGTGAGGCATGTAAATTGCTCCAGTGGTGTTCAGCAGCAAGGCCCACCGCCCGAGCGCACCAGGTGAGCTCCTGTAATGGTTTTTCCGAACACTCCGCCCCCACCGTACTGCTGTGAGCCTCTCAGACAGCTGTGGCTTTTGGCACAACCGGGCTGGGACTTGGGTGAGTTATGTCAAACGACTGCTGTCCTGAATAGGGGCGGGGCTAGGTCTCGGTGTCTATCCGTCAGCGCGAACCCGAAGTTCGACGTACTTCGTCAATAGATTAGCCGGGATGGTATATCCGCACCTTCGCCCAGTCAGCCGTTGACTCCTCCTCCGATACCCGATTGCTAGCCTGCTGCGGGCCGTCACTTTGCAACACTAGGACGGAAATATTCGGGTTTCCCCTCCAGCCTGCACCAGGTACAGTCGGAACGGGTGACTCCGCTTGCTGTAACTCACACTGGAGGCATTTTCACTTCACTAACCAAGCACTAGGGGGAGCCCTATCTCCTATCAGGCCTAAGAAAAGAGAAACCTATAAAAGTTAATTTAATAACAGACGGAGAGAGACCAAACAGGTTGGAACCAAAACTCAATTGCAACTGAAATTAGAATTTCAAATTAGAAATGGTAGTTTCTAATTCAAATTTTATGATGTTATCATTTAAATTTGATAGGCTTGATTAGGATTAAATTAATCAATAGGGTATCCTTGAGGTAGGATCCTTATTAGCCAATGCTGGAATTAAGATTTCAGAGCAATGATTGATAGTTAAAAATCTAACTTAACGATGTTTGTCATTAATAATAGAAGACACCTGTGATTATAATAATCCTTAAGTATTGAAGCAGGGTAATACAAGCTCTAATGAGTTGCAGATGAAATTAAAATTTCAGAGCATTATTGGCAGTCATGGATTAAAATCTCAATGATATTTTTCATTAACATTACAAGCGATTACATTTCATTGATCAGCCAATAGTGTTGCCATAGGGAAACAGGAACTGTAATTAATTATTAAATTAAATTAGAATTTTCAATTTCGTAATTAATTATGAAATTAAATTACAAATTCCACATCCCTAATTTTGTATCCCTAAGCCTGACCAATTACTAATTCCTTGTGTTATTCAAATCATTAGAACAAATTAATCCGTATCGTCTCAATTATAAAGGAAATTTAAAAATTTTCCCGGGCCAGACGATCAAACACTTTGATAGTTAATAATTAAGATCTTAATGTTATTGTTAAATTATCAGAGCACACATAATTATCTCAATCAGTCTATGTGGAATCGGGAAATGAAATTATTTTAATGAAATTAATTTAATTTCACATCTGGGATTAGTTATGGAATTAAATTATCAATTTCAAATATTTCATAGCAATTCATCCAATGAGATTCTTAAAATCATGAGAGCGCAATCATAATTAAATTAATTATCTTCCTATCAAAGCAATGAGGCTAAGACCCATCATTAATTTATAATAAACCCCAATAGTTATGAAACTAATATCTGCTAAATATGAAACGAAACAAAACAACCTAAACACAACTACTTGTTAAAACCACCTGTGACATCGCTGGTCTCATTTCCTATGAAAATCAGCTGCCTTGCACATTAAAGGTTTATTTAAATTTGTATTGTTAAAGTCCTTTCACATAAGAAGTTATCAGAATCAGTGAATGCCAAAGAGAGAATTGAGTGAATTCAAAAGAGAGAAGGAACTGATGTAAACAGTTTAGTGTGAGTTAAAGTTCAGCTGTGAAGGGTTAAACTCGTATCAACACTTCAAAAACACACTGCAAACACACACACGCATTCAAACCCACAAGCTACAAAATGCTAATCGCTATGCTTCTAATACAACTAGCTTTGCCTAAGCTCCAATATGCTACTCATTGCTTCAGTTAGCCAAGCTTGCTAGGCTGTTGTTTACAACAGCTCAAAATGGCGCGGGAACGGAGCCTGCGCACTTCCTGAGTTACGCGTCACTATGGTGACGTCAGGGAACCTGTCATCTCAGATGCACAGATCCGGATAATCAATGAAACATCAATGCCTTTCACACTACCATCAAAAAGCAGCTATTTAGATTATTTCTTTATAGCATTAACAATCTCAACTTGTTCAGAGAGATACACATTAATCCATAGATTAATTATCAACACTTTTTGGCCGTGGCGAGCCTTAGTGCATTACTTCTGTCTAACTTCACAGACAAAACACAGTGGATTTATCATCACACAATTCATTTTTGATCAAGATCAATAACTATTCTCCCCAGAACGCGTTTCGGCCACTCTTCCCGAGCCGCGCCTTAAATTCACTGTTTAGTGACTCAGATGGCAGAAAAATCATTAAGTAGCTAAGTTAATGTTTTCAAACCGGGAGACGGCATGGTTATTTCTCAAATTGGGACACGCAATATGAGAAAACCAGCCCTAGGCGTAAAAAGAGATGTAAGTGAGGAATCCGCTCACTTCTCCCTAAGTGCGCCCTTTTGAGCGACTTTTTGTCTTCCAGACAATTCATATACTTTACTGCAGTTAATTTCTCAAACAACTAAGGTTGCACTTTAATTCATTCAAAACGCATTGCCATGCATACAGTACCACAAACACAAACATACTCTGTCTCTCTGTATTTACACTAATTCTTCCGGTTAAAAATAGGCAAAATACAACAATATGTTTTTCTGATTATGAATATTCAAATCTCATTTGCTCGCTTTTATCCTCCACCATTCTGTAATGAATTTAATCCTTTTTACATTGTTTAATTTAGCTCTTTGGTTTAAGCTTTATTTTAGCTTTAGGGAATCTTACGATTTGATATCGATATGATCAATTGATATTAATCAAAACGTCCAACTTATACCTCATTTAACAATCGTCCAGCGAGTTGTTAGATTTCAGTATATCTGAGAAATTCTGTTTATTCTCGCGGCCACAATATAATAATACAGAATTATTTGAATAACCTTATGACAGTTATGAGCTTAGGTAACGTTATCTGAGCTAAGTTTGATTTGAATATTACACAACAGAACACAGAACACTTCTCTATAAATCAGACAAGAGTTTATTTGCTATCTTACTACAATACATGAACTAAGCTAAATAACATAAAACAAAATACATACATACACACACGCACAGGCAATGAATTTAATTGAGAATGATTACAATCTAGCACAGTTTTGCTATTTCCACACGATTTTACCCGTGTCGATCATCAAAAGGAGAACTCTCTTAATTTTGCTTTAGAGATAAATACCACACGATTCAGCAGAATAGAGGTTTTGTTTGGTACTTGCTTTTAAGTTGAAATGATCGCTGATCTGTGGTTTCGTTTCCTGGCTCGAGGGAATTCCGCCTGTCGTCGTCACGTGACATCACTCTGGGGATGCCCTTCTGTTGGTTTGGCTGCTCGGTGTTGTTTGATGCTTGAAGTTCCTTTCGCGTAGCTTCAGACTTTCAAGAGTTTCTTCAGAGATTTGACGAGATGTTGGTTCAATGTTCAAACTCGGCCTAGATGTTAAGGCTGCGAGCTTCTTCTTGGAGCAGCTCCAAGAAGCGCGATTTTCAAGCAGAGCAGCAGAGAGAGAGAGAGAGCAAGCAGCTGGGAGTCAGTATTTTAGACCGGAGATTTCGGTTCCTCCCACGCGATGCTCTTCCAATGAAAGGGTTCCTGTAGACGGAGCTCCGCCTACACAAGGCTTCTTCCTGTGCATACATTATCTGCCCATTTATGTTGTCAAATGAAGAAAATATCTTTTAACACGTTCTAATCACACATTATTATACTCAATATTAACGTCCCATGCACACCAAATTCTTGCATTTGTCCTGACCGTTAATATGAAACCAAATATAAGGTATTTGACATACATTAATAGCTTTCATGCTAAAACTAACCAAAAAAGGGTTCTATTTAAAGATTAGAAATAACACATCATGCATATACTACTAGAAGGTCTAGTAGTTCTTGCACAGGAGAAAATTATACCTCAAAAGATTATAAAAACATACCATTGATTACAATGACACAGTCAGCTTACTTTCATTTCATAAAATGCAGCCTGACTATATATATTGTAAATATAATATATATATTGCTTTTGATATATTGCTTTAATAGCCCAGTAGCTATTATTAATTGTCTTTTTGGAACACTTTATAAAAGTTTTTGAGTCCTTTTAGCAAAGTCAATAAACAGAATCAAGCTGTGGAATGTGGGAGAAACGGGAGGTCAGGAAAGTCACTGTCCAGGTCATAAGAGTGTCCTGTTTGTGGAGATCTGGTCTTTCTTAGCTGAACGTCTGTCGTAAAAACGTATTTTCGTGTTGATAAAAATCATTGAATTATGCGTTAACGATCAGGGGATCCGTGACATTTGTTGTTGGACCATAAACAGATGTTTCGTCCTGTTTCGGTCGAGTTATGGTTAAGTGATAAGAACCAAGTGAAGTCCTGTTTTAACCACATTCAAGATGCTCTCCTCCAACTTATGGCAGGAAATCGTACCTCAGGGATGTATTGTTGCACTTAGTGTGTGTGTGTGTGTGTGTGTGTGTGTTCTTTTCCTCCACAAAGGCATTACACCTGAAAAAACTCACGCTGGGGGCTCAGATAGAATATTTTAAACTCACGTGTGAAAGGGTTAATTATACTAGAGACTAAAACATCAAAGTGGTCTAAATATAGAATAATATAATCAGCGTATAATGAAATACTATGATTATGATCATGAATATTAATCGATACTTCAGATTTCCTGATGGCTTGCACTAAGGGTTCAAGAGATAGACAAAACAATAAGGGGGGAAGTGGACACCCCTGCCTCATTCCCCACTGTAAAGGGAATGAGGGGGAAATAATATTAACAGTTATGACTGATGCTGCAGGTGAGTGGTATAATGTCTTAATCATAGAAATGAAGTGTTCACCGAAGCCGAAACATTGCAGAACTGCCCACATATAATTCCACTCTAGCCTGTCAAAGGCTTTTTCTGCATCAAGTGAAAAGACCACACAAGGGGTTGGGTGGGAGTCCGCAAAGTCAAGAATATGAAGGAGTCGACGCATATTGTCAGATGCATTGCGCCCCTTGATGAAACCAGTTTGGTCCTCCTTGATCAGACTATAAATTACCTTCTCCATACGAGAAGCAAAAACTTTAGCATAGATTATTAGATCACATGGGATAAGCGAAATCGGTCTGTAGCTGGAACAATCTAATGGATCTTTCCATTTTTTAAGAAGTAATGAAATCAGTGATGTTTTTTGATCTCTATGAATTACCCCATGTTCAATTGCAAAATTAAATGAGTTAAGCATAAGTATCCCTACCAAATCCCAAATTTCTAAATATAATTCAGGGGGAGACCATCTAGACCCGGCGATTTGCCCTTTTGAAGGCTTTTTAGAGAGACGTGGAGTTCCTCCAAACTTAATGGGGCCTCCAAAGATTCTTTATCCATCTGTGAGATCCGAGGCAGTTCCAATTTATCTAAATACTGCTTACAAACTGGTTCATCAAAATCTGTTTCGGCTTTATACATATTTGTGTAAAAACCTGTAAATATGTCATTAATTGCCACAGGGTTCGTGGTGACCTGATCATCCGATGATTTTATTGCGCTAATATATGCCTTAGACTCACATTCTTTCAACCTAAGGGCCAATAAATGTCTAGGTCTCTCTGATTCAAAATAATATTTTTGTCTAGTCCTATGTAAAATAAATTCCGCCTTTGAGTGTGAAAGTAAATCATATTCTTCTTTTAAAAAGGACAGCTGTGTAGCCTGTTGCTCAGTAAAATTTTGTTTTTGTAGGTTTTGTAATGATTGGATTTTATTTTCTAATTGTGTAAACTGGTGAGTTTTCGCTTTGGCAAGAGTAGAAGAGAAAGATATACAGAAATCTCGTATAGCACACTTAGTCGTTTCCCACAGTATTTGAGGATCCACATCAGACGGCATATTAATTTCAAGAAATTCCTTAATATATTATTTTAGAGAAGTAATGAAAGTCTGATTACTTAATAATGATATGTTAAAGCGCCATCTAGGGGACTTGGCTTTCACATCGGAGAGAGGAACACTGCACAACACAGCAGAATGATCAGATAATAAAATTGGTAATATAGAGATGGAGGAATTAGACGAAATTTAAGATGGGCTGAGAAATATGTAGTCTATCCTAGAGAAAGTCTTGTGTCTATTAGAAAAACAGTGAAGTCCTTAGCTTTAGTATTCTGAATTCTCCAAAGATCGATTAAGTTGAGCTCAGTGATAAATTTATTCAGTAATTTAGAAGATGGATTGGCTGTTGTATCAGATTGAGATTTATCTAAAGCAGGATTTATGACAGCATTAAAATCACCACCCACCACTAGAGGGCAATCAATCTCCTCAAGTAGAGTTTTGGAAATCTGTGTAAGGAATGCACTGTCCGTCTCATTCGGACCATAAATAGAGACCAATGCTAACCTATTATTATATATTTTGCATCGGATAAAAACAAATCTACCCTTCTCATCACTACCAAGGTGTTCAATTGTTAAATTTAACTTCCGGTTAACAAGGATAAGCACCCCCTTAGTTTTATTGAGAGTGCAGGAAAAAGCTGCTAATTTATAACACTTATTCTGGAAACGTGCCACGTCAGATTGTTTTAAACAAATTGAATTAGGGCACAGGAAATAGATTTACGGTGTAAATATTCTAACACACAGGTTCGTTTAACAGCAGAATTTAAACCATTCACATTCAGTGATAAAATATTTAGAGTATGCATTGAATATTCATAATCCCAAGATTGTACTCAATAAATGAAAAAAAAAGCAGAAGCACTTCCATTCTGTAAATAACATGTAAACGCTGATGTGCATTTTAGATACCAAACCTCCTAGATGAAAAATCCCTTTAGAAATAAAGTAAAATAAATAAAAGTATAAATAACTGCTGTAAAAAACAAAAACAACATAAAAACATGAACAACCCAACAACCATAAACAAGGAGCAACTCAGACCACACATTACCGAGAACATAGGTCTGACTGAGCAACAAAAAATAGTGATGGTTCGTGACCGATCCACTCCAACGCAAGACATGTCTGCCGAAAGGCTCACACACCAAAAAAAAAAATATATATATATACGTATATATAAATATATATTAGGGGTGTCAACTTTAACGCGTTAACGTATGTGATTAATCTAAAAACTTTAACGCGTTAATATTTTTTTAACGCAAATTAATCGTTTGATAAGGTTTGACAATTTTAACAACAGTAAACGACCAAATTCCACATGTGATCGCAAAAAGAAGTTATTACAAACACTCGATGGTGGTTTGAAGTGAGTTCTGAGTAAAAGTGTACTATTAATCTCATAAATTGTCTTATGGAGCATGATGCTAATGTTAGCTCTAATGCACCTGCAGAACAGGTCCAGTTCTTCTTCATAATGCATTTTGTCATAATACTTCACGTAAGGTTGCAAGAAAATGTTTTGTTGTATTTATTTAGAAATACTTTTGATAATAGTTGGGTAAATGTATACTGGGATTGAAGCGATGTGGCTTGGTAAACGTTTTATTGCCAGTATAAAGGCTGATAATGGCTGAATAAAAACAAAAGAATAATAAGGATTATGTCTCATACCTGGCGGAGGTGTGAAAGGTTATGTTTCCTTAAACTAGTTTGTCATGCATTTCTTTATTTCAACACATTTACAGGTAAATCCTAGTATTTTAAATTTGTGAGTAATCATGATTAATCACAGTCCATGACTGTGATTAACGCGATTACATTTTTTAATCGATTGACAGCACTAATATATATATATATATATATTATATGTTTTTTTTAATTAAACCTACTCTCCATTAGTCCCCTCCAAAAAAGAAAAAAGGAGTGTCAGTCTTACCAGCAAAGCGATCGTTGTAACGGATACATAGGGACAATATCCCAGTAGGAGAGAGGAGAGAAGAAAAAGCAAAAAATAGGTTTAGCAAGCGTCCATGTTCATCCTGCCATCATCCCCTCCTGGGCAGCTAGGACCATACCCATCCCGGAGAGCTGCGGCATACGGCTTCTGCTGAGACAGGGAGCTGATAAAATCCTCCGCTTTCTGAGGGGAATCAAAGCTTTTCTGCTCACCCTTGTGCCGTAGTTTAATTACTGCCAGATAGATGAGGAAGGGCTGTAGACCAAGCACTGTCATCTTCTTCAAAACCGGACCAAATGCCTTTCTCCTGATCGCTGTAACTGGACTAAAGTCGGGAAAAAATAGCAGTGTGACATTGTTCTGTGCGCATTTCACCGGATAAGCCTGCCTGGTACCTTTCAGGATTGTTGATCGCTTGTATGTCCTCACGCAGTTCGCGCAATGCTGGAATCAGCATAGAGTCCATCGCATCTCTTACTGACGAATTCACAACCGAATTCAAAGTGCTTTGCTGCTCTTTAAATGCTAGTTCAATGCGGCTAGCAATAGCATCGTCGAGGTCTTCTCTGGAGATGGCGGAATCTCTGAATTTTTTCTTCATTGGCGATTGCTCAATCTCTCTTTTCCGATCCCCTTTGTCTGCCTTAGCACTCATGATGGGTCCAATGTAGAGTGGTTTAAATTTTACTGACAGGATCATACAATATGTGGCAAAGTGAGCAGAGCGAAAGACTAAGCCTGCATCGCCGTCGAAGGGTCACGTGATCCCCCATATCCTGGACATTTTCCTTGCACGATGCTCCAGCAAAACCAACAGCATCGTGAAGGACCCCACCCATCCCTCCCACAGTCTCTTCCAGCTCCTACCATCAGGAAGACGGTACCGGAGCATCAGAGCCCGCTCCGCCAGGCTGCTCAACAGCTTTTTCCCCTAGGCTGTGAGAGCCCTGAACTCAAATCACCCCGCACTCCTCTGAAACCCCATGCAAACCCCTACCTCCTGAAACATGGACCACCACCCCCCTCTCCAAACACCCCCCAACCTTACCACACCAAAGAAACAACTGTATGAAACTTTTTTGTGCAATTCAAAGTGTGCTACACACAGGTGAGTGGGCCTATACAAACCACACTGTAGTAACACACTCTCCTCTATGCGCACTAGACACTTTTCACACACTGCTGTGTGTACACAATCCCACAAAAGACTCCGCAATATACTGTATGTATGTTTACATGCTCATGCACTACAAATCATCTTGTACTGTTCCCCAGCCAGTTGCTTGACTCACAATGTTTCTCTATGCACATGTACAGTATTTATGTGAAGCAATCGTATAGTTTGTATAGTTTGTATTTTTTATTTTTATTTTGTATCTTTCATCTTTAGTTTGTATAGGGTAAACGTTTATATACAGTATACTTATAGTCAAAATCTGTCAGTAGGTTAGTTGTGTATAGGTTTATAGTGTTTTACTTCATTGTTGTATGTCTGTATTTATGTAGCACCGTGGTCCTGTGAGGCACGACATTTCGTTCCACTGTATGTCCCCACATGTAGCGGAATGACAATAAAGCTCAACTTGAACTTGAACTTGATAGACATCTAATAATTCATACAAAAATCTCAGCGCAAAGCATGTTTCTTTGATGGACATCAGACTCTTATGACTAGTACATATGAATGGTAGATCACATGAAGAAACATAAGAACATTTCAGTATGTTATGTAAACCAATTTGTAAGAGGACACGACTACACTTTTCACCCACATATTTCATTAGACTGAGCATGTCAGAAGTCTAATTTCACTCCACACTGCAGACATAAGAGTGTGGGCTATGCATAAGAGTCTAATGGTTAAACCCACAAAGCCAAATTCAATTGGAAAATATACAATAATTATGGGGAAAAAGAAGAAAATGACAATTTACTTAAGGATTTTAACATTCTACATTTGAGTCACGGTGAACATCTTAACGAAAGCCTGCCATATATCACAGTTTAAGACAATCTGTTGAGTATACAGAGTAACAGATCTTCCTTAATTGTAGGTTTAGCGTAAGGAAATGTGTAGTATTTATTGTTGGACATTAGGAGCAAACTATTCAGTATTTTAATCTTGATCTCAGTGAACATAGCCTGAATAAAGTAAATAAAGTGGGCTACTGCACATCTGTTATTGTATTGCTTATAAATAAGGCATCATCAGGGCTTACTAAGTTCCCCTAAATTATCTTGCAACCTATTGGTTTTTCATTAGCATGGATCTGCTGAGGCATTTTGAAAATCAGCCAGTCATGTTACTAGGACACCTGACCTGAATCTCACAAGTACAATTAATCTTTTCTTTAATGGTGTCCATCCCATTCTATTGTCTAATTGTATTGTCAGCCTAGTTTAGGGTATTCATCAACACTGAGGGTGAAACACTTAACGATCTGCTTTTTCAAAAAAAAAAAAAAACGCATGAAATTGACAGCAATTACAATAAGCCAAGATTAACTGTCCACTCATTTACTGAAATGTTAAGTTAAACAAACAAAGTAGGTTATAAAGGTCCATTAGCTGGATATAGGGTTAGATTTACAACATGCTTTCATATAAGACATCTGAAAATATATGTCTTTAAGAGTTAATTTACTTCACTTGGTCTCTTGCATAATTTCCTTGGCAGGAGATGTTGTTATTGACGGTTACTTAGTCAATCCACTTAAAAATGCATCTGCAATTAGCTGTTTTTTAATTGGTTCTGGTCCTCCATTGATTCCATGTCCTTCCAAACTTCTTCTTTAATTGAATGAGGTCACCTTATGAGTAAAAAGATAATCATGTCTGTATCCCCAAGCTAAAGAAATATAATAGAAATGCTTGCACATTTCCATTCCGGGGGCTTTTGATAATTATGATGATGATGATTTAAAAAGACAGCACTGCTCTGGTGGGACCAAGAGCTTTATTGTCTTGAAGGGGTTATTTTATATTTTACAGGAGATCCTTGCTTTGCTGCAGATCTATGTTCAGTAAACTTATTATAAGATTTTGAAATGATTCATTAATTCCTCATGGTCATCACAGCTCACTTCCTTTGCTTTTGTATGTTATGTCGGTTTGAAAGGTGACAGTTGTAAAGTAACACATTCTCACAACTTCAGGGGCACAACAATCACAGTCTTTGTTATTGATTCTTTATCAGTAGCATTTAATAGTATTTTGATTTCAGAACATCTCTAGTCATGGATGATGTAAAGGAACTGCATATATTGAGTTAATGATTTAATACTAGATCAGTCGATGTTGAACTAAGGAAAATGTGCATCATTTTAAAAAGTTACAATGGCTGGATAGACAAGGTGCAAGTTCATATTTTTGGCAGTGCATGGGTAATTTGTATATTGCTAAAATATGTTAATTTTTACATTTTATTATGAATTCAACTAAGGTTTAATACTGTTCATTTATATCATTCAATGACAAGAAAGTGGATTGCAATGAAACATGCATTAGATATAGTTAGATTTGTATATATAAGCTACACAATATATATATAAGTGAAAGTGAAAGTGACGTGACATACAGCCAAGTATGGTGACCCATACTCGGAATTCGTGCTCTGCATTTACCCATCCAAAGTGCACACACACACAGCAGTGAACACACACACACACACACTGTGAACACACACCTGGAGCAGTGGGCAGCCATTTATGCTGCGGCGCCCGGTGAGCAGTTGGGGGTTCGGTGCCTTGCTCGAGGGCACCTCAGTCGTGGTATTGAGGGTGGAGAGAGAGCGCGCTGTACATTCACCCCCTCCCTCCCTCCCTCCCTCCCTCTACCTCCCTCCCTACCTCCCTACCTCCCTACCTCCCTACCTCCCTACCTACCTACCTACCTACTACCTACCTACCTACAATCCCTGCCGGACCTGAGACTCGAACTCGCAACCTTTAGGTTACGAGTCCAACTCGCTAACCATTAGGCCACGACTTCCCCATGTGTATGTGTGTGTGTGTGTGTGTGTGTGTGTGTGTGTGTGTGTGTGTGTGTGTGTGTGTGTGTGTGTGTGTGTGTGTGTGTGTGTGTGTGTGTGTGTGTGTGAAGCATTTTAAAACTCAATCAATCAAATCAAAGAAGTGCTAAAAGTATTGTTCACACTGATCTAATACAGCAAGGCAGGACTGGGGCTCTTGAGAAAACATTCACCTGTGATAGAGGATAAAACCTGGAGTAACAAGAGGAGGCGGGATGTGCGGCTAGTGTTGAGATGTGTTAGGAGAAGAAAAGGAGTAAACAGACACTGGTGAAATAGAACAAATGGCCCCTGAATGATGGTTTCATTACCACTGTCTGGTCTCTGGACTCAACTCCTCTCAGCATTTTAACTTCCTCCCTTTACCTCTTTCTCTCCTTTCTGTCTTTTTATTTTAGCCATTCCAGTGAGTAATTTGATTGTTCTTTTCTACTGCTTAGTGTCTAATATTTTAAGTATATTACAATTATACCTGATCGATTTTTGATTTCCATTAAAACAACCATGTCTTCCATTGATTCAACCAAGACGTGGTATTCAATGGATTTATTGATTATGATGGTGGAGATCGAGGGGGAAGCTCTTTGGATGGATACAAATTAAATGAAAATGTTTGATGCTAGACAGGAATATGGCTTGTTCGCCTGAATGTGGAAGGCTTGCTTTTCTCCAATTAGTTAAGAGGGGTCACTGACATCCATTCCCAAAAAAAAAAAAGTAAATGGCTTCATCTGCAACCCTCAAAACCTACAGCCAGCAGGTACAGTGCAGCAAAACTCAAAAGTGATAAACTCCACACCATCCACACCAGCTGGGCTGTAAAGTGTTTTCGTGCTTGTCTGACTGTGTGTGGTTTTGTGTTTGCAGAGGAAATCTAGTGGTATTATCTTAGTTGTGATTTTCCACACCACTACTGAGGATTGTACCTATCGTTGTGCAGCATTGCTGAGTAGCCTAGATACTTTACCATTACTCTACCACTGCCCACAATAATAGAGCCACCCAATCGAATTATTCAAGTGTTATTTTTCAGTCAAAAACAGAGACATATGAACCAGCAGGTGCCTCTGTTCAAGCATTCACTCCAGAAAATCAATTACAATGTACTGAATGGCTGTATGAGCCAACCAAGCATACAGTCCCATAGGAGATGTGAAGCACGATCAGTTCATAAGACACACTATGACTATGCAATGCTTGATTTAGCTTGTATCACAGTTTTGTAAGACCATTAGCTTGTCCTTTGCTCTTGAAACTATACAGCATATTTGCATGGTGCTTATTTATGTACATTATATATATATACAGTGGGAAAAAAATATTTGATCCCCTGCTGATTTTGTACGTTTGCCCGTGAAATGATCAGTCTATAATTGTTATGGTAGGTTTATTTGAACAGTGAGAGACAGAATAACAACAACAAAAAATCCAGAAAAATACATTTCAAAAAAGTTATAATTGATTTGCATTTTAATGAGTCAAATACGTATTTGATACATACATACAGTATATATATGTATAATTATTTTTTATATATATATATACATACAGTGTATATATATATATATATACATATAGTCTGTGTAAATGAAAACAGTTCATCAATATGAAGAAAATAGAGCACAGACAAGTAACATTTATGGGGAAGAAGATGGAAGAAGCTGCCCCCCCCCCCCCGCCCCTCCTTGTGCATTCATGTGCATTTACCTGTACATAGTAGTGATTCACAGTTATTAGAAATATGAGAAAAAAAGGGTTTACCACAGTGAAAATGCTATACTAGAAGCTCATGCAGCACTGGGATTTTATCGGAAATATGTCTGCAGGATTCTACTAAAATCAAATTAATAAATCATATAAATTATTAGTAAATAATATATTAAGTGGACATTATTGTAAACATTAATACTCATTAAAATTTTCCTCAAACAATGTATTGATATCAGTACTGGTGTTCAACAGCTTTCATATTTAATATTCTAAATTGTATATAACCCTGATGGCTCCTGGCATATGTTTCAGCCTTTAATTGTTTTTAAATGATGTCTTTTATTGCTTATGTTCATTGTCTCTGTGTCCTGAGGAGTATGAAAGCATTTTCTGCCTCTTTGCTTTGAACTACACGGTCATGGGATGATGTTAGATTGTGTGTGTGAACTGACCTTGGATATATATACAATAAAGAGCATCACTGTGTCTCCATGGATTTGAAAGAATACATGATATAATTGAAATCATAAGTGTTTAGAAGATAGCAGAAATCCTTGAGACAGACATTTCTATGATTCCTTGAACGTTCTATGAGGTGCTATGTTTCGATTTGGTACATTTGTGCAGGAATTGTCTAGATACGTAGACTCTTTGTTGTTATTTTGTGCTAAATATGATTTGCAGACATATTCTTTGCAGAACAGAAAACAGGAATGCTGACTGTTTTATTAATGTTGAGCTGGAGAAATTGTATCTTGCCCATGACTCTGTGAAGGACAACACCTCCTGCAGTTTCAGACCATTGCTGCCAATCATTTGCTTTTCAGCATTATCACCTCAGTAATGAACTTCCTTCTTCCTTCCTTCCTTTTCTTCTTCTTTCTTTGTTTTCCCATCTGCAAACCTTTATCCATGACAGCTATGTGGAGAGCCAGCAGAGCGTTTCAGAGGTTCAATCTCACAGATGAACAACGGCAGGAAGTCAAGCAGAACATTAGATGAAAGACAAATAATAAAGGAGAGAGAGAAAGACAGAGAGAGCGAGATAACCCAAAGCCTGGCCCATTTTTAGCTCAAATAGAATTCCACTGGTACCTTAGTGATATCTTTGAATCCATGAATCTATCCGGAGACCCACTGCATGTCAATACCCAATCAGATTCTTAGCTTTCGCATAGGGCCACCAAAAAGTGCCAAGGCCTATTCCTGCTTTAATGGTGCAGGGTATTAATCCTCGTCTACCATTTCAAAGAGACAGAAGACTATTACAAGCTTGACACTAATGAGCTGCACATCCATGAAACAAGGCCCAGCACTGCCAACTTCATTATCTGACTGAAGTGGTTGTGAAGCAGCAGAGAGCCCCACCAAAGTGAAGGGCCTGTCACAGCAACTTCTTATTACACAGATGAATGATAAGCTCTCATGCCATATTCAGTTTGGTGGTTTGCATGTCTCCTGAAATGACAGTATCCCAGCTGTTAACAGGTAAAACCATAACAAAAGAAGGTTGAAGCTTATTTATGGCCAACCACACCACAGCTATTACCCGAGCTTTCAATCGAACCATATGTTCTCTGCTTATGTGAAATAAATTATTCTGTTTTCAAACCACAATATATTATTTTACCCGAAGTTAAAATTTTACCTCTTCTGTCTTCTGAAAATTGTCTTTTTTTTTGTCCATATAATAAAAATACATTTAGTTTTGGACCCCACTGACTTATAAAACATCTTCAGATGGTCTTTTTTTATGTGTTCAACAGAGGAAAGAAGGTTATACAGGTTTGGAATAACATGAGAGTGAGCAAATGATGACAGAATATTATTTTTTGCTTGAACTATCCCTGGGTTTCTCATGTTTCTTATATTTACATAAGTAGAAGCAATGCACAGAGAGCAGAGTTTTTGTCTGCAAAAGTGTGACTGGCCTGGAGGTTTGCGCAGCTGTTCTCCTCGGCAACAGGAGAATTTGATGGTCTGTTTATCCCAACTACGAGATCTCAGCAGCCGTTCACAACATACGCCATTCACTGTGCACAAAGACAACACGTGTGAACTAGACACGTGTGTCAAGACATGTGACACAGGAGATGTGTGCTCTTACCTTGGGAACTGAATATAGCATGCATCAGTGATAATGTATATTGTCTACAGTCTATATAATGTTACTTATTCCTGTCACAAGGAAATAACAGGTTTATAGCTTTCCTTGTTCCATAGTTTGAATGCAGAAAAAACCATCTCTTTGTATCCTGTCTCACTACAAACCAACGTTTATGGGTATCTTTGGTAGATAGAAGGAACACAGTAAACAGAAACATCCTTGATAATGAAAGAAGTGACTAAAAACCTATCATTTCAGCTAAGTAGTAGTTTTGGTGTTAAACCAAGAAAAAAAAATATGAAATGAATGTTTGTGTGCTTATGGTTTGTGCAAGATAGCACCAGGAAGGGAGGAGGCAGGAGCAAGTGGTGTCAAACTGTGAAACACCAGCTGTTTTTCAAACAATCCTGTTGATTTGCACAGTAGCCGCCCACAGGGGCTTTGCTTGGTGCTGGTTCCGCTGGTGCGCCGAACGTTGTTATTACCTAACCATGTCTGTGGAGAACTTCTGGCCCTGAATTTGTGTTGCGTGGTGATCACAGCTGGAGATTTTTAACGCTGGAATCTTTTTTCATCACTTAAATGGCACAGACATTCAGTTAATTAGCCATCCAGCTCTTTTTCACATCTAAATGTAAAGAATGCCCCTCTAAAAATAAAGGTACCAATTTTCACCCCATGGTGGCCCAAACCAGGTCCACAATCACACAGCCCAATGTTTCATCAGTTACCTACTGAGAGAAAAAGAGGCAGGGGGGCTTTCAACGCGTCTTCTGGTGTGAACACCACATACAGTACACACAGTGCATGATCGGCTTAACTTGAAAGGACTGCACAAAGAGGTGAACAAAGAAGAAATAGGCCTAAAAGCTGCAGATTTTGTAAGAAAAACAAACTTTAATGTTCTAAAATACTCTAAAATGCAAGTAATTGTCACATCTTACGAATGCTACATATCATACTTTCTGACCTCCTCGCACATCTATTGTTGTTTCCACCTTTGTCATCTTTTGTTGTATTAACATAAGTACTTAACAGCAGTGGCCCAACTATGAGTGCTGCCACCTAGTGAACTCACCAATTAGTGCGGTCAATTCCAGGCACACGTGTGGAAATGGACACAGATGATGACATACTTTTGGGTTCTTGTTATAGTATGATACCGGACCTCATTGTATATTTGTTGTTTCCTATCCCTCATACTACACTGTAAAAAAAAAAAACAGTTGAGTCAACTTAAAAGTTTAAGGCAACCAGCTTCAGCAGATTTTTGAATTCTCTCAAATTATTTTTTTTAGGAAATTTCTCCACTTTTTGTTGTATAAACTTAAAACAAGAAGTTGAGAAAACTCAAAAATCTGCTGAAGCTGGTTGCCTTAAACTTTTAAGTTTGCCCAACTTTTTTTTTTTACAGTGTTGTTTTTTTTATTAACAGAAATTTCACTGTTCATCCTTTTGGCATCCTTTTGGATACACTGGTCACATTGTGACACTGTTGTTTTTTTATTATTATTATTAACTGAAATTCCACTGTTCATCCTTTTGACAACACAGCCATACTGCCCTACAAAGGCAAACGACCTTAACTCGCAAGAGTGTGAAACTGAGAAAAATGAAAATTAATTATAGGTAGGACACTGGAAATTTGGCAATTAGAGGTTTTAGTAATGAAAATGATCTACATTAAAAAATTGTGAGCTCAAACTTGATTTTTACCCCTTTTTTGAAGTTACTGTACACTGCCTTTGAATTTTCTGCAAAACGTGAGAAGTCACACCAAGGCAAAAGACAGTAACTTCCACATTATCAATATTTGGTTGCTGATCACCATTTACAAAATCGTTACAGTACACCTGTATAAAATCTAGTGATCATAGGCTATCTCATATAGGCTATTGCATATAGAAATGCAGAGGTGGGTAGTAACGAGTTACATTTACTTCGTTACATTTACTTGAGTAAATTTTTTGGGTAACTAATACTTTTAGAATATATTTTAAAATGGGTACTTTTACTCTTACTCAAGTATATTTTTAGAGAAAAAAAAGGTTCTTTTACTTCGTTACTGTGGGCGACGCTCCTCTCGTTACTTTATCTTAATGAAATACAAGTTGAAAATGCTTCAGTTTATTCCAAACGCGCCGTCTACTTTTCTCTGGGCAATGAACGATGCCCATTTGCGAATTATTCATTCTTTTGAGTCGATTCTGTTTAAAGGCTTTATCAAGTTGGCAAACCAGTGAATCGGTTCGCGAATCAGTTTGAATGATTCGTTCAGTTCCCTGCCGCACGCGCTGACTGAGTCGTCTGAAGCGGTTCACTCAGATAACATCACGAGCGATGAAGACGTGGCTTTGGATCTAACTTACAGTCTATTGAAAGCAAATCTGCAAAGCCTATTGTTTGCTAGAGCTATATGAAGATATTGTTGTACATGTACCTTATACCTTAAATACAATGTATAATTTATACATTAAATAAGCTGTCACAGAATATGAAATGAACACCCGCCAAACCTGAGTTAGCTCTGTGCAGCGGCGCGCAACCTGTTCTAGACACAATTAATATTCATATTTTTACAATATTTACGCTTGCAAAAATATAGGCTATGTAGCATTCCCAGCTGAACAGATGCACTTTACTCTCAGGAACTGATGTTTATAAAGGGTTTAATCTTCAAAAAACACCGTAAGAGCTGAATAAAAACAAACAAACAAACATTAGACATCTGTATATACGAATTGTATATAAATGCCCATACAAGCCTATACATTAATGAATACACATTTACAATATAATTGGACCACAAAATAAATCACATTTTTAGTATACAGGCCAATTTAATAACCTTACTATACTGTAGTAAGAATAATATGAATTATTTTAACACTTGACGAACTTCTTTGAAGTGCTGCCTGTATGACCTATATGATTTTATAAATTACAACCAATCTCCCTTTAGAGTGCAATGAGAACTAAATTAAATACCTGAGTTAAACTATTAATTAATTTTGGTACAACTGAAGATCTCAATTTAGAGAGAAATACATAAAATAACCAAATAAAGACCTGATTTACTGTAAACAATCTATCTGTAGTGCAAACCAAGAGAAACTATAACACTGATGAGAATAGATCACTGTTCTGCTTAAGACAGTAACAATGAATCACACTCTCTGAATAACAACATTAGCAAATAAAATGGTCATCACTGATATTCGAAACGTTCATAATGCTAACGACGACCGCTAAACGTTAGTTAATAGCTTCAGAGAGATCGCTAAAATAAACACTTCAAAGACTTTCAAAGTTTACCACACAGCATAAAATAAAAACGGTAACCTTGTGCCCTTCATCAGCCAGGAGCTAAGAGATAGGGGAAACCTTTAAAACGTATACTTGTACAGCGTGTACCCAAACTTAATCTTTCTTCTCTGGTAACGTTAATCAGAATGACGCTTCACATACGAAAAAGTGCGCCAACATACACTCAGCGCCGCTGTACTTCCTTTTCCCAGATTTCAAAATAAGAGCATTGGCAAGAAATGCAAACACTCTTGAAAAACAAATAAGAATACAATGTCCACACTAAGCACTCTGCGAAAATCACCAGAAACCAAAACATAAACAGTTATTTAGTAACTTTTGGCTCGAGTTAATAATAAAGTCCTTTTGAGACTATTCCATGGCAAACACCCCCTCTATGGCTGGAAGTAAAGGTGACGACCCACTTCAATAAATTGGGGGATTAATGGTCATTTACACACTCCCACCAAAACATGAGTGATTTGTATGACATTAAGGAATATAAATCACAAATGATTTTCAAATGAAAATTACCTTTAACTTTAAGAAACGGACGTAAAGTGTCCATACTAAAGCAATGAATTCTAGAATTTAAGTTAATATGAAGAAAGGATACACTTGGTTGCTCTTGGTAGCAGCTAGATTGGTCTCTAGCAACAGGATCAGCTTCGGACTGGGCGTTCAATGACAGATAGCTTGTTGAGGCGACGACCATCCCTTTCCAGATTTCGGTCACCAAGGCATACCTTGACTCTCTCACAAGTCCGTCTTTATCTGTAGTAGTCTCTGTAACTCTGGCCAGCGCGCCACTCATTTCTGGGCAGATCATCAGTCTTTTCCATGACAATGTCTCCTACTTGCAGGTTTCTCTTTGCTGTGTGCCAGCGCTGTCTGGTGCAATGTTGGATAGATACTCCTTACGCCAACGACTCCAAAACTGCTCTGCAAGGTACTGAACATGACGCCACCTTTTCCTTGCATAGATGTCTTCTCTGATGAATCTGCCTGGTGGTGGTATGCTGTAACGACTTCATAGTAAGCAGGTTATTAGGGTGAGAGGTGCAAGCTGTGGGGGTCGTTTAAGTTGTCAACTGAGAGTGGTCTACTGTTTACGATCGCCATAGCTTCAAAAAGAATGTCCGCAGTGATGCGTCGTCCAGTCTGCCAAGAAGAAGTGAGAGAGTGAGCGAAGTACATTCCTCACTGTTCTGATTTGTCTCTCCCATACCCCACCAGCATGACTTGAATGGGGCGCATTTAGGACAAAATCACACTGCTTTTCAGCTAAGAACACTGTCAGTCGATCGGCGTCAATCTCCTTGAGAGCATTTTTCAGCTCATTCTTAGCTCCTACAAATTGGTTCCTTGGCACATTGATTTGGCGCACTGCTCCCCGCAATGCAACAAAACAGCGCAAGCCATTGATGAAAGCATCTGTAGACATGTCATCTAGCATTTCTATATGAATAGCTCTGGAGCTGAAACATGTGAAGAGGAGGCCGTACCTTTTAATGATCCTTCCGACCCCTGTTTAGTGACAAAAACCAAAGCAGTCCATACCAGAGTATGTGAACGGTGGGGATGGATTTGTACGCTCTGAGGAGGTCGGCCATTCTTTGTTCTTCTGTGGGTCTCCTGAGCTTCCGACATGTCACACAGTGATGCACATGGGATGCTACTGCTCTGCTCATTCCTGGAATCCAGTAGCCTTGTGATCTGATCTCATTAATTGTAAGACCCTTTCCTTGGTGCTTGACATTCTCATGACAGTGAGAGATGATCATCTTGGTATATGATGATCTTTAGAATGATCACTGGGTTGTTTGACTGAGCTGGGTAAGGACGCGTCGCAAAGCCTTCCTCCCACCTTGAGTACTCCTTCTTGATCTAGGAAGGCATCAAGATGATACAGCCTGCTGCTAGGTGACAGCTGAGCTTCTGCTCAATAACTTGATATCCTCTGGATAGGTGTTTTCCTTTGTAAATCTTTAATGATGATGCATTTGCATCTTCTCGTTCAGCTACCGTACTGTGACTGCTAGACTGTCCCTTTTGGCTCGGCGAATGAGGCGAGCCACAGCTTGGACAGCTCCAGACCATGAAGACAGCTTTGTCAAGCGTCTGAGAGGCTGACTTCTGTTGTTTGTGCACTCAGTGTCTGAGCCTGTCTCACTTCAGGATCTCCAATCGTTAGTGCCGTGTCAATATCTGAAACAGGAGGTATATCCTTCTTCCATAAGAATCCTGGCCCTGTCAACCAATTAGATGTAAGAATCTCACCAGCGTTTAAACCTCTTGACGCATGGTCAGCAGGGTTTTCATTAGTGGAACATATCTCCACTGTTGAGGAGTAGTGCTGAGATGTATCTTTTGCACTCTGTTCGCCACGAATGTGTGAAAACGCGCGCTTCGTTGTTAATGTAGCCCAAAACCACTTGGGAGTCAGTCCAGAAGTGCTCTTCTATGTCCGCATATACCAGCTCCTGTTTAAGCATATTGCTCATGGCAACTGAGATGACAGCAGCTGTCAATTCAAGCCTGGGAATAGTCTGGACCTTAATGGGCAACTCTGGATTAACCGATGACCAGGGCACAATGGATGTTTCCTTCTTCGTTTGTGAGTCTCAAATAGGTACACTGGCCATATCCACTGTTGCTCGCATCAGAGAAGTGATGAAGTTCTCTTTGATGACCTTTCCAAATTTTGTAGGCACATAGCAGCGGTATGCTGATCTTTTCCAAGTTCACAAGATCAGCTTTCCAATGTCCCAGTTTGGCTCCAATTCTTTAGGAAGGGGTCGTCCCAGCCTGTTCCGTATCTACACATTTCCTGAAGCACTAATTTTCCACTGAGCAAGAAAGGAGCAATAAAGCCCAGTGGATCATACAAAGATGCAACTGTGGATAGTATGCCACGGCGTGTTGCTGGCTGGTCTTTGAGGTCAACAGAGAATCTGAAGTTGTCAGAATCAATGTGCCAGTGATCCCTAAAGCTCTCTCTAAGGTGTGTCATCGAAGTTGAGGTCAAGCGCCTTTACCTCAATAGCTCGTTCAGAAATTGGAATGCTATCCAGGACAACTCGGTCATTTGAAATAAATTTGTGCAGTCTAAGACCACCTGAGGCACACAGTTGACGAGCTTCTCTTGCTACCTGGATAGCTTCTTCTGTGCTGGCTACACTGGTGACACCGTCATCTACATAAAAGTCTGTTGTGATGAATTTGGAGCCAAGAAACATAACACACTCATTCTCCTTAGCGAGATGTTTCAGACCATAGTTGGCGCATCCAGTGATGAGGTTGCACCGAAAAGGTGGACCTTCATGCAATATTCTTGTGGCTGTAAAGCTAAGTCTCCGTTTTTCCACCAGAGAAAACGGAGGTAGTTTCGATCTGCTTCTTCTACATGAAATTGGTGAAACATCTTTTCAACATCGCACATAAGGGCCACGGGATGTTGTCTGAATCTTACAAGAACACCAGTCAGATTATTCATTAAATCTGGGCCTTGAGCAAGTGGTCATTGGGCTGGTTCCCTGGTACTTGGCGGAGCAGTCGAAGACAACACGGAGCTTGTCTGGCTTCTTAGAGTGATACACCCCATGATGAGGGATGTACCACTTCTCTCCATCCTTTCCTTCATCATGCACTTCTTCTGCATCACCTTTCTCAATGACCTCTTCCATAAACCTCACATAGTGTTCCTTGTACTTTTCATCTTTCAGCAATTTCCTTTTAAGATGATTGAGCCTTACAATGACAAGCTGCTTATTGTTAAGCAAATGAGGTCTCCTTTTGAAGGGAAGAGGCATCTCGTAATGCCCGTGGTCATTCTTCCTTATGCCTTGCTGCAGCTTGGTCAAGAAAGGATGTCATCCTGTGACACAGTTTTATTATCTTCACCAGCATCTTTGAAGTCAGACTCCAATACTTTAATAACATCTGCTGGGGTCACTGGAGGGAGCTCTTTAATGCTGACTCTATGACAGATGGTGTTGAAGCTTTGTGATTCATGGTGTGAAGACAGGCGACCAACGATGCTCCATCCTAGGTCTGTATGGACTGCATAAGGTTCATCGTCTCCTCCTAGAATCACCTGTTTTGGTGCCAAAGCCTTTGGACAGCTGTAGCCTATCAGAAGACCAACCGCACAATCCTGCAGAGGTGGAATTTTGTCCACTATTGTAGAGAGATGCTTCCAGTGCCGTGCTGTGTCACAGGTAGGGATGTGAGTACGGTTAACTGGAATGGAGTCCTTGGTGTAAGCAGGGGGCAGGTTGAGACAACAGAGGAGCTGTAGCCTCTTACTTTAGACCTGACACCCTTTCACTTGGCATGACAACACCCTTTGCGGTCATGGTTGTCAACTTCAGTCTCACAGGACAGGAGTCAGCTTGTAACTTTTCGCTCAGCTCTTGGTCGACAAACACAGTATCACTCTGGTGTCAAGCAGAGCATAAACAAGTTTTTCAGAGCCTGGATTCCTCTCGGTTGACACCCACACTGGCACGATCATTGAAGTATTGGTGGATGGCTCATCATTCTCTACTTTGTGAGACGTAGCAGTAGTTGTCTCTGTGTCACCTTGGTTTGAGACTGGTGCAAAGTTGACTTTCTTTGTGTAGTTTTCATCATGTAGACACGTTGGATGTCTACCTCTACAAGTGTCACAGGATAGACGGTGACGGCAGTCTTTTTGCACTGTGGCCTGGTTTCATGCAACCATAGCAGAGTTTGTTCTCCTTCACATATTTCCGTTTCTCTTCTAATGATTTTGCTACAAATTTAGGACAGTTGTGAATCTTATGCTTGCTGTCCTTGCAGAAGAAACACATTTTGAAATTTCCTTTAGTGGGCCTTTGTTCATTTTCATAATTTTGTTTATTCCATAGCTGTTTGAATGTGAAAGACGTAGCCCTGTTTCCTTTTACTGTCCTTAATGTTCCGTTTTTCTGAAGTGGGGTCAGAGGCACGAAGAGCACTGAAGGAGGACAGGATTACAAGTAATCTCTGCTTCCATTGACATGAAGGTCACAAAATCTATAAACTTTGGAAAGTCACGAGTCTCAATCAGTGTCTGTGTGACCTGACGGTTCCACCGTGCTGCTGCCCAATCTGGTAATTTGTGTACAAGTTTCTGATTTTCATCACAATCATTTAGTATTTCAAGCCCTTTGACATGAGCATAGCTTGATGACATGCATTCAAGAAGTCAGAGAATTCTCTGAAATCTTCAGCATCCCTAGGCTGAATCTTAGGCCATTTGGCTAGTTTTTCTCTGAATGCCTTCTGTATGACAAATGGCTGTCCATAACGTTGGTTCAGCTTGTTCCATGCATCATTATAAGCCTCCTCGTCATTCCTGTAGAAGATACCGTCAAGAGACTTACGAGCTGGCCCACCAACATACCTTTTTAAATAGTGCAGCTTGTCAGCAGAAGAAATGGCCTTTCCATCAATGAGTGACACAAATGCAGCCTTCCACTCAATGAACTGGATAGGATCACCGTTGAACACAGATGGTTCTGTTGTAGGCAGCCTGTTCAGAGCTATGCTATCTTGGACAGCTTGAGCGAGATAAGATATTCCGATTTTGGAGGTGTGGATGCTGCTGTGATGTTGGTAGGACACGTTGCTGTGATGTTGGTAGGACATTGAATAGGAAATGGAACCACATGCTGTTGTGGCGTTACACTTACATCCCGCTGTTCCCTTCTATTTGAGTCTGAAGAATGAATGCTGTCTTCCTGTGCCATTTCTTGATCATAGGCCTTCAGTCTGGCTCTAGCTGCTTTTAGATCCTTCTCTGCCTTTAGTTTTTCCAGTTCACACTTCCGAGCTTCGATCTCTTGTATCACTGAGTATTCCGCTTCTTTGGCTGCTAATTCAGCTGCTGCATCTGCTCGCTTAGCTGCAATGGACATAACTGTAGACCTTGATGATGTGGGACGTGAGACTGTGGATCCGTAGACAGAGCGAGCATAATCGTGATGGAGTAACTCACGAAGACTGTCTTTTACATTTTCTCTGTCAAAGTCCTCAAGGCATGCCATTCTGTCAAAAATGATCTTCAAAATATCTTTTGTCACAGCTTCACAAGTATCAATTCTGCGTCTAGTGTCACTGATGGAGCGATGTAATCTCTGATTTCCAGGTAGACGTGCATGACATCATCCCTTCCCTTCTCAAGTGTATTAATAAGCACTACAAGTTGTTCTCACTAACGTCTGTCTTTAGCTCTTCCCTTGTGTTGCGAGCCAGGTCCTTCCATTGTTCGTACAGCTGAATCAATCTTTTCTCTTTTTCAGGGCCTCCTCCTTTTTATATGCACGCATCTTCTCCGTAGGGTTCCGTTGTCGATCAGAACGGTGAAGCTCCTCCTCTTCCGTTCCATTATGAGGGCCTCCACCTGCTGGTCGAGATCTTTATTTTCAGAAGCATCCATTTTCTTTAAAGGAGAGCCACAGACTTAAATAATTACATCAAGTCCTTTGGTTGTCATCAGACAGCCTTCAGATGTGTGGCAGACCTGATGAGGTGAAGCTGTTGTTTTTTGGGTAAAGCGCTTACTCTCCAGAGTAAGGACTAAGCTCTTACTGTAGCATTCCCAGCTGAACAGATGCACTTTACTCTCAGGAACTGATGTTTATAAAGGGTTTAATCTTCAAAAAACACCGTAAGAGCTGAATAAAAACAAACAACAAACACATTAGACATCTGTATACAATTGTATATAAATGCCCATAACAAGCTATACATTAATGAATACACATTTACAATATAATTGGACCACAAAATAAATCACATTTTTAGTATACAGGCCAATTTAATAACCTTACTATACTGTAGTAAGAATAATATGAATTATTTTAACACTTGACGAACTCTCTTTTGAAGTGCTGCCTGTATGACCTATATGATTTTATAAAATTACAACAATCTCCCTTTAGAGTGCAATGAGAACTAAATTAAATACCTGAGTTAACTATTAATTAATTTTGGTACAACTGAAGATCTCAATTTAGAGAGAAATACATAAAATAACCAAATAAAGACCTGATTTACTGTAAACAATCTATCTGTAGTGCAAACCAAGAGAAACTATAACACTGATGAGACAATAGATCACTGTGTTCTGCTTAAGACAGTAACAATGAATCACACTCTCTGAATAACAACATTAGCAAATAAAATGGTCATCACTGATATTCGAAACGTTCATATATGCTAACGACCCGCTAAACGTTAGTTAATAGCTTCAGAGGAGATCGCTAAAATAAACACTTCAAAGACTTTCAAAGTTTACCACACAGCATAAAATAAAAACGGTACCTTGTGCCCTTCATCAGCCAGGAGCTAAGAGATAGGGGAAACCTTTTAAACGTATACTTGTACAGCGTGTACCCAAAAGTTAATCTTTCTTCTCTGGTAACGTTAATCAGAATGACGCTTCACATACGAAAAAGTGCGCCAACATACACTCAGCGCCGCGTACTTCCTTTTCCAGATTTCAAAATAAGAGCATGTGGCAAGAAATGCAAACACTCTTGAAAAACAAATAAGAATACAATGTCCACACTAAGCACTCTGCGAAAATCACCAGAAACCAAAACATAAACAGTTATTTAGTAACATTTGGCTCGAGTTAATAATAAAGTCCTTTCTTGACTATTCCATGGCAACACCGCCCTCTATGGCTGGAAGTAAAGTGACGACCCACTTCAATAATTGGGGGATTAATGGTCATTTACAGGCTACATTTGTTTACATTTTGCAGAACAGAAGATCCGTCAATGTGCAGTTTTTTCGTTATGTTCAGATGTCGGTAGCAGTCATGTGAGGAGTTTTCAGAGGTTTCAGTTAGTGATGTCCGCTTCGCGAACGAATCGTTCGATTTAAACGGGATCTTTTTAGTGAACGTCGAACCAGTTCACCAAATCGAACTGAATCGTTTGAAACGGTTCGCGTCTCCAGTAAGCACTAATCCACAAATTACTTAAATTATTCACTTTTTTACGTGCCTGACACTCCCTCTGTCTTGAAAAATAAACCAATATCCGGAGTTATTAATTTACTCAAACAGTACACTGAGTGAACTGAGCAGCAGCATGTGTGCAGCGAGCCGGGTAACGAACAAACACGCCCACTGCTAGAGCGGTTCTCGTTCTCGAGTCAAGAACCGTTGCAGCGGTTTTCGGATCACCAGTACACTGAACCGAGACCGTTTCTTTTGGACACGTCCGATTTGAGAACCGATGAGTGGATGATACTGCGCATGCATGTAATTTTTCAAGCAGACGAAAAGCATGTTATCCAAGTATTTTGTAACACTTCAGAAATTGTGATAATAGAAAACATATTTATTTTATTTTTTTTGAAAAAAGATGAATGTATCTAATCGGTGTACTTTGTTCAGTAGAAGATTCTGTTAGGTTATAGGACAAAGGGGTTTGTCAGGGATGTTGGACCATAATTAAGACTCTATGTTTAATAGGAATAAGGGATGATTTATGAAATACCTGTGCTGTAATTATAGTTAATGATGACACATTCACAAATTAAGTTTGTATGAAATAGAACTGATGATGAGCCCGAGCAGAGCAGCTGATACACTGAACGTGCATGCAGTGTGCCGGTTAGAGCGGTTCTCGTTCTCAAGTCAAGAACCGGTTGCAGCGGTTTTCGGATCACCAGTACACTGAACCGAGAACTGTTTCTTTCGGACACGTCCGATTTGAGAACCGATGAGCTGATGATACTGCACATGCGTGATTCAGCGAACAGTGATTGCTATGACTGACACAGCACGTCTGAACCAAACTTCTTTTGGACAAGGGATTCTGTGATATGGCGCGGGTAAACCGACGACTTGAATGAGGGCAAAATGTAAGTTTATTTAATAACAAATAAATTGCAATGGATTATGTATAGTAAATGGATTATGGTTTATGTGCTGATGACAACTAATTTATTAACTTTATATCTTCAAGACTTAAATCCTTGTATGCACATGCCTGTACCTGTATTTGGGTGCTTGCAAAACTTAATTGTAAACTTTAAAGATCATGATTATGATGTTTTAACTGACTGAAGTTATGATTACTGACTTTATATATTTGAATGTGTATTTTCATCCCGGCCCGGGACGATAGATTATCATTACGTCATCGCGAATGACGTCATTACGTTAGGGTGTAAAAGAACCGATGATCCGTTTTTTTGAACCGGTTCATTGAAACGAACTGTCCGAAAGAACCGGTTCGCGAAAAAGAACCGGACTTCCCATCACTAGTTTCAGTGTCAGAGGTTATAGAATAATACATCATTAATTTACTTTAAAATATAATTTAATTCAGTGATGCAAATCAGAATTTTCATCAGCTGTTACTCCAGTTTTCGGAGTCATATGATCCTTCAGAAATCATTCTAATATATTGATTTATTACCAGTGTTGGAAACAGTTTTGCTGCTTAATATTTTTTGGAACCTGTGACATTTTGTTCAGGATTCTTTGATGAATAGAAAGCTAAAAAGAGCAGCATTGATAATAAATTAACATACTGATTTTTGAAGGATTATGTGACACTGAAGACTGGCGTAAAGGCTGATGAAAATTCTGATTTGCATCACTGAAATAAATTACATTAAAAAATAATAATAAAATATTTTGAACGGCAGTGTGTGTGTGTGTGTGTGTGTACATACACATTACATAAATGTAATCTATATATCTAAATAAAAATATACTATATTCAGTATATGATCCAAAGTAACTAGTAATATCCTTTATCCTATTATTTTTTTTACTCTTACTAAAGTAACTATTCAGACTATTAATTTTACTTTTACTTGAGTAAATATTTCTAGAGTAGTACTTTTACTTTTACTTGAGTACAGTTTTTGAGTACTCTACCCACCTCTGAAAATGTGACTCTATTAATTGTTTTTTGACCATAACAAGCGGACTAAAAGTTAAACATGCGAGTGGATACCGTTTTGCAACCAATTTATTTGCTATGCTCAGTAACGTAAAAGAATGCTAGACAGTTGCTGTGTCCCAATTCGTAGGCTACATCCTCTGAAGTGCGTATTTGTAGGCCGATTGCGTCATGGCGAAGCGACGAAGGCTGTCCAAATTCAAAGAACGCGGCCTACGAAGACCTCATTTGTAGGCCGATTGCGTCACGGCGAAGACCGTCCCAATTCACGATGCGTCCTCAGAAGGCTGCATTCCAAGGCCGATTTCGTCACCGCGGCGAGACGAACGCTGGCGCAATTAGAAAGCGACATCAAATGCACCCTCCGTTTCGCGAGAAAATGAAGGATACATCAGATGGACACTTCGCAGCCTACCCTATCCCAGAATTCACAGCGCGCCGGTGAAGACAGGACTTTTATTCAAACAAAATAGCGGGTGATGGTTCTGTTGCGGCCGACGAATGCACTTATAAATGTAAGTATTCCGTTTTAATTTACTGAAATAACTAGCGAAACAAATGTTAAAAGCCAGGTATTAAAAAAATGAGAACTTAAACTAACAATACCACTGCACAGATTCCTTAGGTGGTCTGAGGAATAAGTTCTTGTATTTATTAAATTGAGGGCTGAATATGATCATTATATTACTGGGGATAAAAACTCTGTCAGTCCACAACAATAAGACAAGAAGTAGATAAGACTACTTAATAATTAGATACGTCTTTCAGTTGTTTATTTATTTATTTATTAAGTAAGTAGTGCTGTCATGCTAGATATGTCCACAAATGTTTTAGGCAAACTTGATGATCCAGAAATATGATGTCTGGACCTATTTTGTATGCATGTCTGTTTCATATTTTGTAACCTTAAGATTGCAGCCCTGTCTTAATAATTTTCACAAGTCTTTCCTTTTTCTCTTCTTTTAGGACAGTTCTGAAGAAAATGGGGCTGCTTGGAAACGTAAAAATATAATGAATGAAGCTGTTCTGTACATTACTTTTGTAATTTAAGTTAGCCTATTTGTAAATGAAGCAAAGTAATTTCTATGCATTGTTTTATTTTTGTATTATAAGTTGAAACTTGGAAATAAAAGACAAGTAGTAGTTCTGGAAATTGTTTATTTTTGCAAAGCAAAAAGCAATAAATTGGTCTGTACTTAAAAGTACTTTTTTACAACTACTTTACTACTTTTATTACAAAACTTCAATTCAACATCAGAAAAACAACAAAAATTTATAACAAAAATAAATTAACAGTACATAAAACAGATTGGAAAAAAAATATATAACATTGTTTATATGCCTGGTGGTGCTGCTGGACCTGGATGGGCTGTTAATAGAGAGCTGGTGCAGCCTCTATCAGTGGAACATCATCTGTTGGGCTCCAGAGTGTTTGAGTGCATATTTCCACTGTCCAGCACTGGGACGTTCAGGGTTATCCTGCAGTACAGGGGTCTTGTCTGATTTAAGGAAAGGAGGAAAAGACTAATTGTGTAGAGCTATGACAAAGTAATTGGTGGAAGAAATATTAAGTTACTTTAGTAAAGTACTTTCAGTAACTACTAATAGCGCATTGAGGAAAAACTGCATACATCTAAAACCTTAATTATAAGTATTATATTTGAATGAATGAATGAATGAATGAGGCATTTATAAAGCGCTTTATTGTGTATGGTTGTACACCCAAAGCGCTTTACAATCATGTGGGGGGGGGGGGGGGGGTCTCTCCTCAACCACCACCAGTGTGCAGCATCCACTTGGATGATGCGACGGCAGCCACAGGACAACGGCGCCAGTGCGCTCACCACACACCAGCTACAGGTGGAGAGGAGAGAGAGATCGAGCCAATCAAGTGGATGGGGATTACTAGGAGGCCATGATTGACAAGGGCCAGTGGAGGGAATTTTGGCCAGGACACCGGGGTTACACCCCTACTCTTTTACGAGAAGTGCCATGGGATTTTTAATGACCACAGAGAGTCAGGACCTCGGTTTTAACGTCTCATCCGAAAGACGGTGCTCTTTTGACAGTATAGTGTCCCCGTCACTATTCTGGGGCATTAGGACCCACACAGACTGCAGGGTGAGCACCCCCTGCTGGCCTCCCTAACACCTCTACCTACAGCAACCTAGATTTCCCAGGAGGTCTCCCATCCAGGTACTGACCAAGCTCAACCCTGCTTAGCTTCCGTGGGCAACCGGTCTTGGGCTGCAGGGTGATATGGCTGTGGCCATACTGTAATGTATTTAAGGTATAAAGTGTAAAAGTAAAGGTATGTATTCTGCAGAAAAAAAGTTTATATGATGGTCTTGCTTTAATATTACTGCTGCACTACTGTGTACTGTACGTTGCATTTTAATTCTGAATATGTTCAAGGTTGTTACATTTAAAATACTTTATATAGGCTACTGTTGGGCAGTTTAATGTACAACAGTGCATCATATTGTAAAATACCATGTTTTTGTAGTGTTGCTGTCCTGTGAGGGAAAAAAAACTCAGTACTTCTCATTTGTATGTGAATACAAGGAATGTATTTCGTTACACTCCACCACTTTGTTATTTTGCAAATGAAAGGAACAAAGTTTATTGCTACAATATTAACAAATTACAACTTACAAATTACAATTGCTTATTACAACTGCGGCCCATATCGAAGGCTGCTTCCGAAGGACTCGGACCGGTCTAGCCTATGGAGGACTGTTCTTGTTGCCTAGCAACTGTGACAGCTGCCGTTGACGAGCGGCAGTAACGTTTGTAAGTAGACATTTTATATTCCGCTGCATAAAACTAAATAGGGTTTGAAAACCTGTTTAAATATGTTCACCATGGTCCATTTGTGTACATAATCAATAATAGAATGCATAAAATCGCATTTTGGTTAGATATAAGTCAACATTTAACCGCTTTATATTTTGTATTTTTTCATGTCATTACTATATTCAAGTAACTCTAAACCCAATATTTACATTTAAAGTGTAATTCGGAAATTAAAAGTCAAAAACTATACAATTCAGGCTCATTATTTTCTTTTTCATTAAAAAAATAACATCAATGGCAACTCTGTTCTCGAAGAAAAACTTTTTGAAAATTGGCAGAACTTGGAGTTGAAGTGTTTTCTGTTACTTCTTTGTTTGGACAGTGACAACAAGCATAAACTGATCTCTGAGGCAGTTCTTCAGTTCTTGCAGCTTCAGGGCTGTATATAAGAATTTAGTTCAAACTTTGACCTGTGGAGGGCAGTAATACGGCCAGTAGCGGAAACATATAAGAAGAAGAAGCTCTGTTCCTGCACCGTTGCTGCGCTACAGGAGCGGCGATCGGAACACCTGCTGGTGCAATCAGGAAATCCTGCAAGGCTAGACTCGGAGTGGCCTTGGAAGGCCGCGTCGGCCGCATCCTTCGGAGGATCCGTCCTACGAAGGATGCAGTCTTTGAATTGGGACGCAGCTAGTGCGTAATGCTTTTATGTTGACTTGAATGAAAATAGCCTAACCTGAAAGAACGACTTGTGGATTGATGTGAATGCCAGCGAGCAGGAATGCTCAGAATGCTTGTGGATTAAACATCTCCGACGACGTTCATCGCCATAGATTGATTTTATCGGGTTAAGAAAAGGTAGGATATGGATTTAAATGCGAACTGTTAGTAGGATACTGATTTTATGACTGATCGTGCTACATGCTACGGCATTCGAGTCCATACGCGTCCAACTAGAAGCGACAGCCTGGTGAATAATCTGCATTACAAAAAGGAAATAATAATAATAAAAAAAATATTTGAAAGGTTATTCACGATTATGTATTGTTGCCAAGGTATAGTCTTTACAGTGCTTTGCTATATGGAGCTGTTTGGAGAGATCGCGATCTAATTCGTTTGTCTAATAAAGTGCTTCATTGGACAGATCAGATGTATAAAAGTATACAAGTTACACCGTAATGAAAACGCGGCCAGTCCTTTAATGGTCAGTAAAACAAAGGACAGAACACCTTTATAACTCCAAGGCAGTGTTGTGCTGAATTCTGACCCCCACCAGATTACTACCCCCCTAGTATTGGTAGGTTTAGGGTTAGGTGTGGGGGAGGGTTGGGATTAGGCAATCAGATAGTGATTTCAACGAGAGGGGTAATAATTTGGCAGGGAGTCGAAAATGGGCACAACACACGGCACCGTAACTTCATATTGATGCGTGCGGCTAAACAAAGGCAGAACACCATAACTCATTTCGAGCGTTCCAAACAAAGTGAAAGAGCTGTAACTGGTGTTATACGGTGTTCTGCCTTGGTTCTCCCGGGGATTTTCGAAGTTACGGTTAAGACGACCCATTATTTTCTCGGAAAAAAACACATGAAATTGACTCAAGATACTTATGTACATGATAAAGGATGTCTTGAATGGCCAAAAATATCAATAACTAATTTTCGACCAAAATCGAAGTTACAGTCTTTTGCTTTTGCATGGAAGCATACTAATATAATGATAACTTATTTCTAATTACCCGAATGATGCATGCTGCAGTATGTATTATTCAGCCAAGTGCATCTTCCCTTATGAAAATTAACCATGGTTTTATTGTAGTAAAAGTTGTAGTAACCATGTTTTTTTGGCATATTGATTAACATTTGTATAACCACAGTTTTACTACAAATACTGTGGTTCAACTATGGTTAGTGTAGCAAAACCATGGTTAATTTGTGGTTACCATGGTTTAAATAGTAACCATGTTTTTTTGCTATTGCAGCAGTTATCTATCCGTGCTGGATATATTGGTCCGGGTCGCTAATGACCCATATATGTAATAATGATTGGTGAAACATTCATGCATTTAAGGGTTAATTCAGTCACTTCTCAGACATCCCACAAACCAACAAACACTTATTGAACATGTTCAGGTGGGGGAAAATACACGCCAACCAACAACAACAGATGCCGAAGGAAAACACACTGATCCAACAAAACCCGCCAAATGTGCAGTGTGTATTAGCCTTCACTTGTTCACCATCACATTTTAAACTATCACTAAATATGTAAAGGGTTAGTTCGCCCAAAAATAGAAATTCTGTCATAATTTACTTACTGTAACCTCATGACTTTTGTTAATCTTCAAAATATTTTTAATGTAACCTAGGAGACTTTTGTCCCTACATTGAATGTCCACACAACCACATTTTTAACAATTCAATAAAAGAAATTGAAAAAAATCCATATGAAGTGAGCAGATCTAAGTCTTGTTAAGAGACATGATGGCTTTATGTAATGAACATATAATTTAGGCTTCATATATAAACATTTATCAACACACATAAATAGAGATTGCCAAATATGGTAAATGGAGGCTCAAACATGCTTGATTGATTGTTGAGGTTAGTACTAGCACATCAAGCAAGTATGATTAAGCTTCTGTTATTTGATGAGCTCTATGTATGTACATTAATCAATGCTAATTAATGCTCTTCTGGATACTTGGATTAAACTGCTATTTGGATTATTTTACAATGTCTTTTTGGTGGGGTGGACTTTCAGTGGACAGACAAAAAGAATGAGAGAATATTAAAATTATCTTCATTTGTGGAGATTAACAAAGATGAATGAAATACTTACGGCTTTGGAAAAACATGAGGGTAAGAAAATTATTGCAATTTTTTAAAATTTTTTAGCTGAACTATCCCTTTCAGAAACCATAATAGATGTAATGTATTATGCACCTGTTGTCAGCATTGTGATGATAGTGACTCTAACCAAGGATGGCTGCTCTCTGAACACATACTCAAAACATCCCCAGAGATGCACACACACGACACACGCATCCTCTAAAAGTGACCCAAATCTATCAGTTTCTCCATTCACTCACTCAGACAGATTCTGTACCTCTCACTCACTGTTCTCAGCCAACTTTGTCCGTTTCGTCAGACTTCCTAAGTAGTTTGCATACAGCTGTCAAAAGCTTTCAGTTCTGCCTAAAGTCAAACTCGGTGTGCTCCGGTTCAATTTGTATTCAAATTAATTAATGCCGTCACACATATTTCTGGATTACAAATATCACATAATTTTTCATAAAAAGAGGGACGTGTGCTTTTTAACATACAGAGAGCTCAACCACTGAGTGCAGTGCCTCAAACAGGAAATATTCTTGTGCATAAAATGGATTTTCTTATTCAAATGAATTCCATGAAAAAAGATCAAATTTCACAGCGGCATCTGCCCGCATGCATACCTTTTGCTACCATATATCTGGCTGCATGTTTGTGTATAAAAAGGAATAGGTTGAGTAACTGGCTTTTGATCATTTCATCTCATCTCAGCAGAAGCACGAACATCTCTGAATCCTTTTTAGCAGCTCAAGCCAATTCGAGCAGCAGATCCATCAGTCAGACATGTACATCCAAATACATTAACATCACTGCTGCAATCTCACCTTTTTGTGTCATAAATCATTTGACATATGTAGCACACTGGATCTGTCTGAACTCCTGAACATGTTGCATTCAGGAGCTGGAGAATGAAGTTCAAAATGAGGCTCTTTTCAAGTTTTAAAGGTACATTTTGACAGATTCCAACAAAAATCAGACCAGGCAGCAGTACAGTGTAAAGTCTATATTTCATTAATGAAGGACTCAAGAACATGCTGATGATATTGCTTCTTATGAAGAAAAAAAGCAAGACTCCATGGAATAGAGAGTTTACAAAAAAAAAAAAAAAAATTCTGTCATCATTTACTCACCCTCATGTCGTTCCTGTAGAAGATATTTTGGAAAGTGTTTGTCTAAAAAATGAACATCACTGAGGTCCAAAACAATATTTATTTTCATTTAGAGAAACAAAAAACTGTTTTTTAATACAGGTTTTGAATGACATAAGCGTGAGTAAATAATGACAGAATTCCATTTTTGGCTGAATTATTCCTTTAATGTTACCACCCAATTAACATAGAACGTTCTCAAAACTTTGGCAAGGTTCTCTAAAAGTTATGAGCAAAAGTTTTTCCAGTAATCTCAAAATAATGTTTGTTCAAAGTTATCTGTTCCTTAACAATGTCCTCAAACATTAACAAAAAAATGTTATTCATACATTGCTTTTCTTCTAATAGGTTTGTCTAATGTCTATTAAATGTTATTACTTGTTTCAGATTGTTCAGAGAACATTTACAATTAACATCGCCATAATGTTTGCAAAATAATGAAATGAAATGTTTCCTTTACATTCGTATAATGAAATGAAAAAAAAGAAAAAAAAAAGAATGATAGCCTTTTCCCAGTTTTTGAGTTCTTAGCTCATGAACGCATTACTTAATTAAAAGTCTTCTAAATCTATTTAGACTTGCTTGAAGTTGTCCCAAACCTTCATCACACAGCCTGTCCAAGGTCATAGAGGGGTGACGTCCTGGTCCTCTGGTCTTGATTATGACTTGGTGCCAGATGTTTAGGCACCTCCCTTTGGAAAGCCCATGCCAGAGCGATTTGAGTATAAGGAACAGACATGTGCCAGGCCTAGGCGCCGAGAGTGCCGGCAGGTGTGCGGGCAGATGGATTGTGAGGTTACCTCTCATGTCTGCCCTGATTAACGGGCAACTGTTTCTCTTAACTTCTTGTGCTGAGGCTGCAGTCTGGTAAGTAGCACAGGCTGTCCTGTGGATGTGGAGCGGCCTCTCTCCACAGGACACATGACTGTTCCTTAAAACAAATTCTCAGCCTCATTCAACCCCTGTTATGGCAGTAGTCTTTATGAGTTCTGTCAAAGTCAATTCAGAGATATTAGGTTTTTTGGCATGTGAAATATTGCTCATCGACCACACTTTGAAGTTTGGAATTGTGTATCGTTTAGTGGTGCTTAAGAATAAAATGCTTTTTGTCTCTGGGAACCATTTCCCCAAAGCCCTCAATATTTTCAGTCATATGTCTGTAGGATGGAAGAAGAGGCCCAGCTGCAGCAAACGGTGGCATGGGATCAACAGAAAATCTATCAGCTTTTCACTCAGCAGTATCCATCACACTGTCAGACTGTGCTAGCATCAGCCCTGCTCTGTAGTGCTCAGATCAGCTGAGCCTTGCTTTACCTGACCCAGACTAGGGACCTCTTCTCGTTTGCACTGCCTTGGGTTGACAGACAGACTGTGGGGACTTGTAATGTGAATGCTGTTTGCCTTTTTTATTTCTCTTCTGCATTTTCTCCAAATGCAGCACATTTAGAGTAGAGCCAATTGATTCATTGCACTGAATTACAAATTATAATTTTGTTCAGTGATTATTTTTATTGCAAAACCGTGGAGCTCTCAGTTATGTATACATCTCAAAATCATCAGTTTCTCTGGTTTTTACTATTTATAGGTATTCCAAATAAACATATTGTCATTTAGAGCATTTATTTGCAGAAAATGACAACTGGTAAAAATAGCAAAAAAAATATGCAGTGTTTTCAGACCTCAAATAATGCAAAGAAAACAAGTTCATATTTTTAAACAACACAATGCTAATGTTTTAACTTAAAAAAGAGTTCAGAAATCAATATTTGATGGAATAACCCTGATTTTCAATAACATTTTTTATGTGTCTTGGCTTGCTCTCCACCAGTATTTCACATTACTGTTCAGTGACTTTATGCCACTCCTGGCACAAAAATTCAAGCAGCTCAGCTTTGTTTGATGGCTTGTGACTATCCATCTTCCTCTTGATCACATTCCAGATGTTTTCAGTAGGGTTCAGGTCCAGAGGTGTAAAGTATTGGAGTAAATGTAACTAATTACTGTACTTGAGTATATTTTCGGATACTTTGTAGTTTTACTGAGTATCAAAGATATTAGCAACTTTTACTCTCTACTTCACTACACTTTTGAATGAGTATCCGTACTCTTTACTCCACTACATTTGAAATGAGTGTTGCAGTTACACATTACATTTCGCTTGGCACCTAGCTTTTCTGAAGCAATTTATTTCTGCTACAAAATATGTGATACTGCCTACTACAGGGCACATAAAGTACTTTATCTTGTGCGTTTTGGCCTTATGCCGAGTTCACACTGCACTATTTGCAAAGTCGCCGGATCACCGTTGTTTTCACACTGCACGACTGTCTGGGGTAGCATTCATTTGCTGGTGTGTTCACATTGCACGATGAATCGCTGACACGTCCAGATATTTAGCATGACAAATATTTCACAGGCGTCTGCGATTCTCTCAGATTGCGTCTTTGATAATTCACACTGTGTGACTGTCACTCGTGTGAACGAGCACCGATTTGACTCAAAATCATGCAGTGTGAACTCGGCATAACTCACCCAAACTTGTCAACAAGGGGACTTTCTGTGAATGTGAGCTCCTTAGCAAGTAGTTGTGAATCACAGGTGTTTTAGATGACTGCAGCTGGCAATGAGGCTGAAATAGCACATCCAGTGCAAGAAGACTTTGACTTTTTATTAATATTTTTTTTATTTATTTATTTCTTGCTTGCTTGCAATTTTGAGGTGCTCAGTTTTATTTTGGTTTTAGAAAATAAACGTGATTGCTCTCCTCAAAAATCAACTCTTTCTTGTTTGTGTTACATATCTTAGTCTCTGTGCCTTGCCTTAACTTTTATGTCACTTCCTGTCTCCCGTGGTGTTTGAGATCTTATCTCAGCTTGTTAGCCCCCCCCAGTGTTTCTTTAGTTGCGAAAAACTGTTTTTCATTCTGTTCATTGTTATTGGTTTTTGGCTTTTGGCATTTTTTTGGCCATTGGTTTGTTCTGTTTTTCCATGAAATGTCTGCACATAGATCCTTGCCTCTGCCTGTTTTCCCCAGCTTTTCCACAATGTTAATTTTTGACTGGCATGTATCTTTGACTAGTGCACTTTGAGCCTATATTTACTATAAGTAAAATCTTAAGACTGTTAAAATCGATATCTAAGGTGACTTGTAACTTGTAGTGGAGTATTTTCACTTAAGGATCTGTACTTTTACTCAAGTATGGTTTTCCGGTACTCTTTACACCTCTGTTCAGGTCTGGAGATTGGGCTGGCCATGAAGGGTCTTATCTGGTGGTCCTCTATCAATACCTTGATTTTTTGAGTGTGGTGGCATGAAAAAAAAAAAAATAATAAAAAAAAAAAAATCCTCAGCAACCCAGTTTTATTGAAAATGCATGCTTGTGGCGAAATTTCTGCCACAGCGTTATTACACTTCACTGATGTTTCCTGAGTTTCAAAGTGAAATGTCCAATAAGTTTACTGCCTCTAATGTTCATTTCAACTGGAAACTGCAGTGATTTGTCATATAGCCTTATGTTTTTTGTTTTTTAGATTTCTATTTTGTCACTCAAAACTTTTCTTAATTTTTTTTTTGCATGGTGCAATTACTTTTGAGATAGCATTGTGTGTGTGTGTGTGTGTGTTTTTAATTTGGGAAACATCACTTATTTCATTGATGCTATTTTATCATACTGATGGCCGCCCAATATTTAGAAAAAAAAATACTTGTTTGTTTTCATTATTTTGATCTGAAGAAATTAAGACCAGCTCTGAGATTTTTTTTTATTTCTTTTTTTTGCATATTTGTGCAGAACTGCATTCTTTTAAAACAATTCTGTTTAGTGAATCTGCTGAACAGCCACAACTCTCAAGTAAGAATTACACTGATTCAATCATGATAGAGATGTTCCAAGTGTGGAACATACAGATACAGTAGAAATACTTGTACATTCTCCACATAACAGAAACATTACTAATACTTGACTACATGCAATTTTACTGAAGAAAACATTTACAAGGAGTACATTTACATTTAGTCTTTTGGCAGACACTTTAATCCAAAGCGCTAAGTTACAAAGTAGAAGCAAACAGACCAATGAGATGACAGGTGCAACAATATACAGCGTGTGACAAGTCTCAGTTAGCTAGCCAGTGCACACAGCGAGGTTTTTTTTTTTTTTATTTTTTTATAAATAAATTAGAGCGCAAAACGAATAGAATTCAGGTAAGTGCTAATCAATCTGGTCAGGTGATGGCAAAAAAAGTGTAGTCTTTAGATGTTTTTTTTGAAAATGGCTAAAGACTCAGCTGCTCGGATTGAGATAGGCAGGTCATTCCACCAGCTGGGGACAGTCCAGGAAAATCGTGCTGTGAGAGTGATTTTGTGCCTCTTTGGGATGGCACCACAAGGCGTCGTTCATTTGCAGAACGCAAGCTTCTGGAGGGGGCGTAGGTCTGAACTAGCGAGTTTAGGTATAATGGTGCAGCGCCAGTGGTTGTCTTGTAGGCAAGCATCAGTACCTTGAATTTATGCGAGCGGCTATTGGCAGCCAGTGCACTGATGAAGTGTGACATAAGCTTTTTTATTCGGCTCGTTGAAGACCACTCTGGCTGCTGCATTCTGGATCAGTTGCAGAGGCTTGATAGTACATGTAGGAAGGCCCACCAAGAGAGATTACAATAGTCCAGTCTGGAAATTACAGACTTGGATAAGGAGTTGTGTGGTTTGCTCTGTTAGGAAGGGTCTAATCTTCCTAATGTTGTATAAGGCAAATCTGCAGGACCCTTATCTTTACAGAACTAAACCAGGATTTACAGAGCAGTGGATACGTTTGAGAGTCGATTATCAGGATGAATATGGTATGTACTGCGTTTTTATACATGTTTTCCCGATGTGTACTAGGCTTATCGGCCGATACAGCTGTAATTACTAGCAATTGATACATTCCTTTATAAGCTTTCTATCGAAAACTACAGCTGTATGAATTGATCTGTCGTCGATGCTTGAGGCATATATTAGACCTAGATAAAGATAGATATAGATAGTCTGGCAAGTAAACAAATATAATGTTTGGAAAATGGCACATCTTTTTAAATATCTAAAAGTACACTCTTAACATCAGTCAGTCAAGCATTATAAATATATTATGAAATCAAGTATTATTTAATGATAGAACTATAGCAAATAAAATTAAAACTTGGTAACCATGTATGAATGCCTTTTAGTTATTTTAACTGAACTTGTGGTGGACGGGTGGTGGGGCTTTTTTGGTCATTCAGTGTTTCTGTAAAAAATGGGAAATAAACTATAAATAATACTGATAAGATAATAATCATACTATGAATTCTACTAAGAACAATATAAAACGCACTAAGGATTAACGAGCTGCTGGATTCATGAATATTAATCACGTTGTGTGCGTTCGCTCGAACTTATTCGCTGAAATCAAAACAGGGACGATAATAGGTGAGCGCCAGCCAATGAGATTGTCATTTGCGCATTAGCTCCGCCTACTACCGGAGAACCCGGCAGTTCTTAAAAGCTGAAAAAATCCAAAGGAACTCAGTTATTTTGACAGGAAAATACAACAAAGAATATCATTTACATACCATGCAGAATTTGTCACGGTTCATAGATTCACTGTCTCATCCTTGCGTGTCTGTGTGGTGTGCTGCGTGAGTGGGTGTGTCCGAGCTCCTCATTACGGGTTATCAGCCCCAGCTGTGGCTCGTTACTGGGGCTATTTAAGATCAGCTAACACTCCTCTCATTGTCAGATCCTCATAGATTCTCTGGGTTCCTGTCTTGCTTCTCGTGCTGGCTCCTGGGGTGTTCCGATCTCCTCTCTGGCTTCGGAGGATTCCTCCGTTGGATTTAGCTGCCCATTGCGTCCCTGTGCCCATCTTCCATAAACGCTGTGCACGAGCTCTGAACCTACCAGCGACTTTGTTTGATCTATCAATAAACTGTTGTTTATCGCAATTGAATCCTTCTCTTGATTTCCTGACAGAAGGATCTGACCATTCATGGATTCAGCGGAAGCCTTAACCTTTCAAGGAGTACTAGAAAACAACAACTCGCGATTGGATCGTCAGGAGGAGCAGATGCTCGCGACTGGACGAGCCGTGCAAGCGTTAGTGGCGCAGGTGTCTGAGCTCACCACTCAAATTCAACAACTGAGGATGCCCACTGCGCCACTCCCACCGCCTGTTCCCCTGGCTCTTCTTAACAGCGCAACTCAACGCGAGCCGCGGCTACCGGCACCGGAGGCATACAACGGTGAGCACAACTTATGTCGAGCTTTTCTTGTAAAATGCTCAATGTTTTTTTCTCTGCAACCGCAGACTTTCGCCACAGAGGAGTCCAAAGTGGCGTTAGTTCTCACCCTGCTGTCTGGGAAGGCGGCTTTATGGGGAACGGCGGTGTGGGAGAATCATCATTCCTGTTGCTCTTCGTTCCGCGCACTTTCTGAGGAGATGAAGAGGGTCTTCGACCGCGCGGTAGTCAGGCGCGAAGCGGCACGCAGGCTGGCCGATCTCCGCCAGGGTGAAAGATCTGTCTCGGACTTCTCCATCGAGTTCCGAACCCTGGCGACTGAGTGCAAGTGGAACGAGGAGGCGCAGTGGGACATGTTCCTGCATGGGTTAGCTGACCGGATCCAGAGGGAGATGTTTGCCAGGGAGTTGCCTACCAGCTTGGATGGACTGATTGATTTAGCTCTCCGTGTTGACTCACAGTTACAGCAACGTGACCAGCGAGCTCATCATCAGCCATGGTCACCTATTCCTGATTATTCCCCTGTCGAGCCTGGACGTACGGTCAGCCACCTGTCCGACAGCGAACCCATGCAGGTTGGTAGAGCTCGGCTTTCCCGGGTGGAGAGAGAGCGTCGACGAGCTAGAGTATTGTGTTTATACTGTGGTGCGTCGGGGCACTTCCTGGACGAATGCCCAGTAAAAGCGCAAGCCCGGCAGTAGAAATGAGGTTACTGTCGGGTGGAGTATCACTGAACCAATCCTCAAACACCACTCTCCTCCTGGTAAGACTGCAATGGGCAGCCGGAAGACATGACGGTTCGGCGTTGCTGGATTCGGGAGCAGAGGGGAACCTTATGGACCGAACTTTGGCTCACCGGCTCAATATTCCCACCACCTCACTCCGCCACAAGATCCCGGTCAGTGCACTCAACGGACAACCACTTTGAGACATCATTCACTCCACCATACCAGTTACACTCATCACATCTGGCAATCATACAGAGACAATGGAGTTTTTTATCACTGACTCACCTATGGCCCCGGTGGTGCTGGGCCATCCCTGGCTCACCCGGCACAACCCAAGAATCAATTGGGGCCAGAATTCCGTCTCTGCATGGAGTGACAAATGTTATGCGTCTTGTCTTGTGTCTGCTTGTCCCCCTGTGTCTTGTGTTTTGTTGCAGGATAAGGCGGTGAATCTGTCAAACGTGCCCAAGGAGTACCTCGACCTGAAGGAGGTGTTCAGTAAGTCCAGGGCTGCTTCTCTTCCTCCACATCGTCCCTATGACTGTGCTATAGAGCTAGTACCAGGTATGTCTCCGCCTAAGGGCAGGTTATACTCGCTTTCTGTTCCTGAAAGGGAGGCCATGGAGAAATATATTTCTGATTCTCTAGCAGCCGGGCTCATTCGTCCTTCCTCTTCTCCCGCTGGGGCAGGGGTTTTTTTTGTGAGGAAGAAGGATGGTTCACTGCGACCTTGCATTGATTATCGAGGGTTGAACAACATCACGGTAAAGAATACTTACCCTTTGCCGTTGATGTCTTCAGCTTTTGAGCGGTTGCAGGGAGCATCCGTCTTCACCAAATTAGATTTGCGCAATGCTTATCATTTGGTCCGCATAAGGGAGGGGGATGAGTGGAAAACCGCATTTAATACCCCTAGGGGGCACTTTGAATATCTTGTTATGCCCTTCGGGCTGTCCAACTCCCCTGCGGTTTTCCAAGCACTCGTTAATGACGTGCTGAGAGACATGGTCGATCAGTTCATATATGTCTACCTGGATGACATAGATATTTTCTTCCTCTCTCCAGGAACATGTTCAGCACGTCAGGCGAGTGCTCCAGAGGCTGCTCGAGAATGGGCTTTTTGTCAAGGCGGAGAAATGCGCGTTCCATGCACAGTCAGTTCCGTTTTTAGGTTACATCATCTCGTCCGAGGGGATGCGCATGGATCCCGACAAGGTTAAGGCTGTGGTGGATTGGCCAACCCCAGATTCCCGTAAGGCCCTACAGAGGTTTCTGGGGTTCGCCAATTTCTACAGGCGTTTTATTCGCAATTTCAGCCAACTAGCCGTTCCTCTGACTGCCTTGACCTCCACCAAGACGACGTTCAGGTGGTCTGGTGCAGCTGAGGCTGCATTTACCAACCTCAAGAGCCGCTTTGTTTCAGCTCCCATTCTCATTGCCCCTGATCCCACACGTCAGTTTGTGGTGGAGGTCGATGCGTCAGAGGTGGGGGTAGGTGCGGTTCTTTCCCAGCGCTCCTCCTCGGATGACAAGATGCATCCTTGCGCCTTTTTTTATCATCGTTTGTCGTCCGCCGAACGCAATTACGACATTGGTAACAGAGAGCTGCTGGCAGTCAAGTTAGCCTTGGAGGAGTGGCATCATTGGTTAGAGGGTTCGGGGGTACCCTTTATTGTCTGGACTGATCATAAGAACCTCGAGTATATTAGATCCGCTAAACGTCTTAACTCCAGGCAGGCTCGGTGGGCACTTTTTTTCGGACGTTTTGATTTTTCTCTTTCTTATCGTCCGGGTTCCAAAAACATCAAACCCGATGCGTTATCTCGTATTTTTGATCATTCCGAGCGCCTGTCCACTCCCGAGTGTATTATACCTGAGAGACTCGTGGTCTCTACACTCACATGGGAGGTCGAATCGAAGGTTCGCACAGCCTTAGAAGGGGTAACGGGTCAGTTATTTGTGCCGGAGAGATTACTGTCCGACGTTATTCGGTGGGGTCACTGTTCCAATGTGGCTTGTCATCCAGGAGTGAATCGTACCAGCTTTCTTGTTAAACAGCAATTCTGGTGGCGTTCCATGGCTCGTGACATCCGAGGTTTTGTTTTGGCCTGCTCAGTTTGTGCTCGTGGTAAGACTTCCAATCGACCCCCAGAAGGGTTACTTCAACCGCTGTCTGTCCCTTCGAGACCCTGGTCCCACATCACGCTCGATTTTGTCACTGCCCTCCCGCCCTCCCGGGGCAATACGGTCGTTTTGACCATAGTGGACCGGTTCTCGAAGGCGGCCCATTTCATTCCCTTGCCCAAATTACCCTCTGCCAAGGAGACAGCGGTTACTGTCGTTGATCACGTCTTTCGCATTCATGGCCTCCCGATGGACGTGGTTTCCGACAGGGGACCCCAATTTGTTTCCAAATTTTGGAGAGAGTTCTGTCGTTTACTGGGGGCGAGTGTCAGTCTGTCCTCTGGTTTTCATCCTCAGAGCAACGGCCAAACTGAGCGGGCCAACCAGAACCTTGAGAGAGTGTTACGATGTTTGGTCACTCAGAATCCCGCCTCCTGGAGCCAGCACCTCTCATGGGTTGAGTACGCTCACAACTCGTTACCAGTGTCGTCCACGGGCCTCTCGCCTTTTGAGTGTAGTTTAGGTTACCAGCCACCTATTTTTCCTAGTCTGGAATCCGAAGTCGCGGTCCCCTCTGCCCACGCCTTCGTCCAGAGGTGCCGTCACACTTGGAGAAGAGCCCGTGAGACTCTCCTCCGAGTGGGAGCGCGCACTAAGGCTCAGGCCGATCGCCACCGGTCGAAGCCTCCCGTATACGTCGTTGGTCAAAAAGTGTGGCTTTCTTCTAAGAACATTCCGCTCCGCTCCGTCTGTAATAAACTCGCTCCCAAATTCATTGGCCCGTTTCCTGTCACCAAGATCCTTAGTCCGGTGGCAGTCCGCCTCAAACTTCCTCCAGCGTACAGGAGAATTCATCCTGTGTTTCATGTCTCTAAATTAAAGCCCGTTTTTCGTTCAACCCTTAATCCGCCTGCCCCGGTTCCTCCACCGCCGCGTCTTGTAGACGGGGAACCAATGTATTCGGTCAATCGTATTCTGGACTCGAGGCGGAGGGGACGCGGATTCCAGTATTTGGTGGACTGGGAAGGTTACGGTCCGGAGGAGAGAAGTTGGGTCCCTGCCAGGGACATTCTGGATCACTCCCTTATTGATGATTACAATCAACAGGTAAGGTTGGCTGGGAGCGCCAGGGGGCGCTCCTAGGAGGAGGGGTACTGTCACGGTTCATAGATTCACTGTCTCATCCTTGCGTGTCTGTGTGGTGTGCTGCGTGAGTGGGTGTGTCCGAGCTCCTCATTACGGGTTATCAGCCCCAGCTGTGGCTCGTTACTGGGGCTATTTAAGATCAGCTAACACTCCTCTCATTGTCAGATCCTCATAGATTCTCTGGGTTCCTGTCTTGCTTCTCGTGCTGGCTCCTGGGGTGTTCTGATCTCCTCTCTGGCTTCGGAGGATTCCTCCGTTGGATTTAGCTGCCCATTGCGTCCCTGTGCCCATCTTCCATCAACGCTGTGCACGAGCTCTGAACCTACCAGCGACTTTGTTTGATCTCTCAATAAACTGTTGTTTATCGCAATTGAATCCTTCTCTTGATTTCCTGACAGAATTGACACACTACATGTAAGACTCTCTCTCTCTCTCTTTGCGCATGAGATGAAAGCAAAGCGACGGCGAGTCGTGCGCTTCACACTAGAGCTTACTGTACGTCAAACACAGGTGTGCTGCGCATCCATTCAGATGATCTGAAAAATAGCACAGATCACTTGACGGAGAGTGAAACTCTGAAGCGCTCAGTCAGTGTGTTCGGCGAGTGACAATATATCTGTGCTAAACTTATAGATAGCCTCCAACTCACACACTGGTGAATAAAATCTGAGTATTTATTAGCCAGTGGCTAATGTTAGACATCATTTAGTCGCCCAGGGTGAAGATTTGCGAGTGATTTACTGGCAATGTACTAGCACGTTTGTATTTCTTCTTCGCTGCTCTAAATAATGGTTGCTTGTGGCAACAGCACGACTTCCTGTGTTTGCATTCTGAGCAGAGAAGAAGAATTGATTTCTGATTTGCAGCGTTAAGCAAAGCTAGCGGGCATAATTAGGTCTTGTTTAAGAAAATGGTATCGGATCGGTACATGGGTTCAAGTACTCACCAATACTCACTAGAGCTCTGAGCACCAGAACGACCAGACACAGGAACAGTTTCTTCCCCCAAGCAATCCATCTCATGAACACCTGACATTAACGTGGAACACACAACACTATTTTACAACTATTTATTCACCACACATACATATATAATATTTTTTTTTTTTTTTTTTTCCATTTCAAATTTGCACATGTCAGACCTGTACACACATGATTGTCTGTATTGCATAGTGTTTTTGCTATTTTGTACATTGCTTATTTGTATATTTGTATATTGTTCTCTTGTTGTCTGTGTCCTGTCCCGTTGCTGTCATTCTGTTGCACTGTGGAGCTTTGTCACTATAACAAATTCCTCGTATGTGTAAACATACCTGGCCAATAAAGCTCATTCTGATTCTGATTCTGAATACCGATGCCAGAATTTTTTGTGGTATCGGTGGAATTTCCGATACTAGTATCGGAATCAGAACAACCCTAGTTAGTAGTAATAGTAGAGATTTGAAAGCACATATCGAGTACAATTAGAAGTAGATGAGAACAAGTTATACAAAAAGTAAAGAAAGTTATACAAAAAGTAAAGGGGGGGGGGGGAATACTCAGGTGCCTTGTCGGTGTCCTTGCTTGGTGGAGTTGCAAAAGTAGAGTCGATGGTCTTTACAATCGTCAGTCTTCACATGAGGGCTGCCGCGGTGTACTGAGCAAATATATACTCCCCTGTAATTGAATGCAGCTGGCCATGCCTTACTACTTATTACACCGAAACTGCAAAGCCACGTGATATGCATGAGAACAAACGCAACTTGAGTACGCGTTTACCACGGTAAACACAGTAAACAAACAATGTGTCCTAGCAATGACAACCGTGCTAAAATCTAATGAGAAAAGATACAAAACACTTACAGACTGCTGTCCTCTTCTGCAGCTCGACTGCTTCTACTATCAAGTACTTGCAAACAAGGTAAATTATACCTGGCTTTGGCCACGCCTTACTACTTATTACACCGAAACTGCAAAGTGACGCGATACGCACAAGAACAAACGCGACTTGAGTACTTTTACCTGGAGCAATAATTCATCAGGGTATCTTTAACTCAAGTACAAGATATTTGTTCTTTGTCGTTGACCATTTTATCCAGGTCAGTGAGTTCACTGTATAAGAAGAGTATGACAAATGGATCACAGTGCAATATCATGGTGAAGAGGTGAAACACTCATGAAATAAAGGTGTGTGGCCTTGGTTTAATCCATTTACACAAGGAGCATTGTGGTAAACACTGTGCAGCATATTTGCCTGCTCTGTGCTTCAGTGAAGTGTTGATGGAATTGAATTCATAGCACCATACTCAAGCTTCTGGTTCACTTGATCTTATTGTAAATTGATATGCATTCTCACGATCTCCTAAACCAATCAAGGTAAGCTCTTAGTGGCGTCTTTCCAGAACGACTAGTGTTTCAGCTCTAAACTTTTGCTGTAGTGTTTTCCTGTCTCTTTAACTTAAACATTTATGGTTATACGAAGGAGAAATGGCTGCACACTTTCCAATCACTCACCAGCCTCTGGCTCCTCTGCTCTTAATAAGGAATTAACAGTACCAACTGAGACTCACAGAATAAGATTTATGCAATCTAAAACAGGCACAAATAAAGTTACTTGGCACTTAATGGACCCATTCGGTGCAAATGTGTCCCAGCTCTCAAAACGGCACTCAGAGAGTGAGAAGTATTCCTAAGCGCTGCGCAATGTGTCCAATAACATTAGAAACGAAGGGATTTCATAATCCAGCCGGTCTGATTTATTTCCATGTGCGTATGTGACCTCAATTTCAAGAACGAGCTCAGTGTGGGTTTGGAAACATGTCCGTATTTGTTACCGTAATGCTTTCCGAGGCAGGTTGATCCGAATTTGTGTAGACACATTGTAGAGGAATCGTTCCACCCTTCTTTCACTCCTGACTTCAGGCCTGTGAGCGGATGTCAGAGAGAGAAAATGTAAAATGAAAGGAAATAAAAGATCATAGAGGGGTTTAGCAGCAGTGAATCACAGTCACTTCGATTCATCCGTCTATGCCTACCATACATCTTTCACTGCCATGGGTCCTCCCTTGGGTGGCCCGAGAGGACGGGCCTACCGGGCCAACGTAATACTCCACTATAATATAAATAAACCGCTCTGGCTCTCTAAAGTAAAACACGTGTTTGGAAAGGCCTTCATCTGTAACACTGCCAGCAATAAGAAATGTTTTATCAAAGTCTATATGAAAACAGAAGAAAAAAATAAGGTGACTATGGGGAGGAAATGGAACAATAAGTGGGGGAAAAAGAGACAGAGATCTGACTTTTATTTCTTTGAAAGTATCTTTCAAGTCTGAGCTTTATAATATAATAAACATTAGAGTGTCTCACTCAGTCCCTCACACAGAATAAAGAGCAGCAGGGGAATATGGGTTCCTTCTGCTGCCGCATACTGACAGAACTCTGAGTGAAATCCCACAGAACAGAGACGACTCGTCATTGAACTGTGGAATAAACGTTATACTGAAGGCACTGGAGATCACTTTTTTCCTGGAGCCGAGGGAATATGTTTGACATGTCTACATTTAACTACAACAAAGACGAGAGAAAGTGTAGAACTGCGTGACTTTTCTCTTGTGGGAGTGCATGAAAGAGGCATCCACTTAAAGTACATCAAGGTGCTAATAAATAATTGCACAATTTTAATGAGATTTACATCATCAAACGGTTATAATGGCTTTTTTCCCTGATAGAAGATTAGAATATGTTTGTGTTCTGTAGCGTGGTTCAGAGGAGAGTAGTTGAGTGATGTGAAGACGGTGAGACAGCAGACCACCTCACAGCAGGACAGACGACACACTTTGTAATCATTGTGTATACTGTGTTCTAGCTGGAAATGATTCCAGCTCCTGTTAGCTTTTGTCCTTCATGTATCAGTGTGAGAATGGAAAGACAAAGCTCAGACCTAACAGTGCAAATAGGTACAGTATGTGGCTTAGGATTTATGTATAAACACACATATTGTAATACTTTTAGGGTTGAGGTAATGGTGGGAGATAGATGCATCATCTGTAATCCATGTGGCTGTTTCTGGCTTATCTTGGACTTGCAGTAAAGACAGCAACAAGCCTCAAGCAGAGGTATCACTCGTACGGATTGTTAGTGCCACTCATATCAAATATGCCAGGCTTGGACTTTGTTTATCATAAATGCTTTCAGGAAAAGAGAAGAAAACTATGTTCTAACTTTAAATATAGTATCTTCATATCCATAGCATCTCCATACTCTTAGACTGTCAGGGGATCTGGGGTAAATCTCTGTTCATTGTGAGTAGCCTATTTGTGATATAAGAAGGTCGCAATGGGTTATGATGTACCTTGTCACTCCAGTGTTATTGGTAGAAGATCCCTCACACTGCCATTAACACATAGATATGTCGCACTGGTCATTTCAATAAATGAATGTGTAGAGAAGCTGTGAAACAGGTTGGCAGAGGTAAAATGTCCAGATGACCAAAGCTAGTGAAAAACAAAACAAAACAAGAAATTATTTGACTACAAATGTTGTTGTATGAAAATATTTCTGTGATTTCACTTTTAAAAAAATAATGAATAAAAATACAAAACCATAAGTGACTAAGTGGCTGTCTAGGTGGTAACAGATGGGATAGTTCACCCAAAAATAAAAATTGTCATCATTTACTCACCCTCATTTCCACACCTATTTGACTTTTCTCTTCTGCTGAATACAAAAGATGATGTTTTGAAGAAGTGTTGGTGACTACTAACTTCCCTTGTAAGAAAAAAATAGACATCAAAACATCTTTCATCTGGCGGAATAAAGAAAGTCATAAAAGTTTGGAACTACATGAGGGTGAGTAAACGATGACAGAATGTCCATTTGAGTGACAACTTTTGTTCTGGTGCAACCACATTATGAGCCTGTCTTCTACACTACAAAAGCAATGTAAAATAAATACTGTCTTTGAGATTTAATAAGTACATTTATTTTGACAAACCTCGCTCTAATTTTCAAAAGAATGTTGTCTTTGGGGAGGAAAACAGTCTCTCGTTTTGCAACCTTTGAAATAAGCTCTCTTGGTCTCTGTATCTAATCTTTTTACAAAGAGGTTTTGCGTGCCATTTGAAGTGCTGATTAAAATCAGTTAATATAATCATGCTTTGATCCCAGCAGTCAGGGTTTCCAAATGAAAGACAAACACATTCACCATAAGTACATAAGAAGATACTGTCAAAACAGATTCTAATTTGATTTCTTGCTTGGACAAATATGTCTCTAAGAGCAGGATGATTGCAAGTTTATGTGAAGCAGGGGGAAGGAGAAACAGCCAATCAATGTCAAAAGCAACACAGATCAAATCTAGTCATGTCACCACCATACAATGTTGTCACAATGGATTGTTGTTTCCGCTTTATATCTCGGCCCTATGCAATCTATTCAGTTGCCGAATTTCAATTCATTTTTACCTCTGACCTTGTGAGGAATCACAATGACAAAGTGTTATGTTGCTCTTTTGCGTGCTTGCAACAATCCCATGGTAAAATCTTTGGTGTGCCCAATTTCACATACAGCTTAAAGATCAGTTCACTCAAAAACAAAATATAATATATGTATATACTGTATATAATTTTATTTTTTTCACCCTCATGTCATTAAAAACCTGTATGACTTTACTATTTTGAAGAATGAATGTCAAACTGTCTTGGTCCTTAAAGTCAATGGGGTCAAAAAAAAAAAAAAAAACCTAGCACATTGAACCCAACTGAATTTCTCAAAATATCCTCTTTTGTGTTACACAGAAGAACATAAAGTCATATAGGTTTGGAACAACATTAGGGTGAATGAATTAGTTAATTTTTGAATAAACTATCCGTTTAAGTTGATGTCGTCTAACCTCTAAAGCTGCCTTCTTACTATCGTCGGACATCCACATACGATTGGAGCTTTTTCCCCTAATGGCGATCACACAGAACTTTCAAACTGGTCATGAAGCAGCAATTACTCTCTGCTCATTCATGGTAAAATTAATAAATGATGAATGTACAGTATGAATACATTAAACAAATAAACATCAATGTGTTTAGAAGAAAAACATAGAAGGTTTTCTAGTGTTTAAATAACTTTTTACTGGAAAAAAAATATTGGTGACTCTAACAGTACCTTGCTCTTATAGTTGTCATTAGAATACATCACATCCTGTGTGGCATCCATATACAGTTTGCCCACAAAATTTAAATATTTCAACACAATCAAAGCTCAACTCAATCCAAAAATTCCACATAGACCAGGGGTGGGGAACGTTGATCCTGGAGGGCCGGTGTCCCTGCAGAGTTTAGCTGCAACCCAGTGGTGTAGTCTAGTTTTTTGTAGTGAGTTTACTGTGATTTTTTTCCTTCCCAGCCTCATACTCACCCGTCCCAGAGCAGCCTCTCATAAGCACCACCACACTCACTAAACAGGGCTCTACGCTTACTTTTATTTTTAGGAGCACTTGTGTTGCTAATTAAAAAAACAAATTAGGAGCACAGTAGAAAAAAAAATCAGGAGCACCTTCTTCTCAATAACAAAAAATAGCCTTCCCATAACAAAGTAATATTGGACTCCTTAAAGTGATTTACAGGGGCATTTTTTTCTAACTTTATTTGAAGTGTTATCTTTTATGTCAAATTCAAAAGTGTTTTTTTATAAGCTTTTTTTCAGAATTTCTAATTAAAACGAAGAGGTTATCGATCAAATAAAATCAAAATTAACAAAATTAATTTGCACTACAGAAGTGGCACAGAAGAACACAAAACTGGCTTGTATGTATTTACAGACATTTAATGAGGCTCAGAGGTGGCATGAGTGCAAACTTCATAAATTCATGTTGAGATTTATGTTTTAAATATAAAATTTTGAATATAGAAATAGTCAATGATTTAAATAACTGAAATTATACTTTAAAGATGAAACTACAACTGCCATTAGGTGGCGGCAAGTTACTGATTTTATCACTGAATCATTCATTCAATTGATTCGTTCGAACGAACGGCTGATTCATTCAAGAATAAAGCAAGTGCCTGCGTCCCAATGTGCATACTATCCACCCTATCTGCCATAAATAGTATTGGAAATTACTAATATCACATTTAGGATGGATAGTATGCACATTGGGACTCAGGCAGTGACTGGCTGTGTTCGAAATGCCATACTACTCTTACTATTTCTGCAGCATGCAGTATGTATGCTGCGTATAGTATGCAAATTTTCTGTATGCATGAAATACCTGGATTACCTACTATATTTGACAGAATCTGCTAAATATAACTCAAGTACACTGAAATCAGTACAGAAGCTGTGTTCCGAATGGCATACTATCATTCAACTCCTACTATATTGCAGTATGCTGTGTGAATACTGTGAATAGTATGTGAATTTTCTGTATGCATGGAATGCCCAGATTACCTGCTACATTTGCTGAAATTTGATGTATGCATCTGAAGACACTGCGTGGGATACTGTTTCCCAGAACGCAACGCGCTCCATGTGATGTTTCATCTTCAAACGCGTGACTGAACTGGAGGCGGGGAATAGTAATTATAAATGTTACACTTGTATATGTACGTATACATATACATGTAAACTACAAACTATCGCTGTGCATCTAAAAACAATATAATTTGTAGGACATAAATTGTACTTTAATCTCTACGGCGCTTTTCCGATCAAGTCGAATGAGGTCACCGTTATCTCATAGCGCTTTTGAAGTGGATCAAAAAAGTTAATCAAAGTTGTCCTAACACAAGAACGCATTTTGGTTTTAGGTTTTAGGGCAACTTTGACGAAAGGTTTTGATCCACTTAAAATGTTGACTACTGTACATTGTTTCAAATATATTAAATAATAATATTAATATTGCAGTAATATAATAGCCTATATAAATAAAATTAATATTTTAGTTATGCAAGCAGAATTAAATTCCACTGTCAAGCAGCTCTAATAAGAAACGGAGTGTTTTAACTCAAAGGAGAAATAGACCAATTTGTTGTCAGAGGCTACATTAACTCCGCTCACCAATGCCTGGCTGTGATAAACAGCACTGCAAAAGACACGTGTATTTTTGTAGAACCAGTGGCGCAGTGAGTAAAAGACGCGAGATGTGTGCTGCTGATGCAAGCGATCTGAGTTTGATCCTGCCTTTTATCAAACTCGTGCAACTCCTTTTCCCATCACATACCAGATCAGAAAAGCATTTATTTTCAATAAAAAAAAAGTAAATATTTGAAAAGTGGAAAATAAATGCCTCATTAATAATACAGTGTGCTTAGCTATAGGTCGTTTTTTTTCCCAATAAAGTGGCGTTCATCAAATAAAATTTATGATAATTTACACTCAATATGTTATTGCATACTGTTTTATAATGTACTACGGTATAAATATATGCCACCTAACTACTATTTACACACCCGTTGCTAAAGAAAATGCTGCTATTTTAGTGTAAACATAAGTTATCATTATTTGCACTTAGTGTAACTAGAATATTTCACTTTTTCCACTTAGTGTAACTGCCAAAAATATTGTTCAGTTAAAGACACCTCATTCAGTTCAGTCCATAGCCTATGTAAAGTTCTTCAATTATGAAATGAGTTCAATTGGCCAATATTGTTTACTAGTATGAAGCCTTAATAACAAGCCTTTTGTAAAAAGAATAGTGTGCACATTTGTTTGTAAGGTAACAACCTTCACAGCTGTGCTGAATTAATGTTTGTGTTTGTCATGTGACAATTAAGCATACTACTCTGAAATATTTGTTGCTTATTGTATACTGTTTCACACACTATTCTTTAAAAAAATAGTAGGGAGTATGCACTGTGTACTGGGCAGCAAGCTGCAAGCAAGTATGCCATTTCGAACACAGCCACTGTCTTTATGAATGAATTGACTCACTAGATTCGTTTAAAACGCAGATTCATTCATAAACTAAACAAAGCTGTGTTTGAATGGAGATGGCTCAGTTGTGAGTTTATTTGAAACTATTTTAGTTGACGAAATAGAGCAAAATCAGGCAATACTGTTATAGTCAGACAATGTAAGTCACTAAATATAAACTTTTTGTTTATTGAAATAACTATTTTTTCTTATATGCCAACAATCCCCTGCTGTTACAGTTACGTTAATGACAGTTTATACTCTGCCACTTACCAGGTAACGTTACGATAGCATCGGCCTCGTTTTCTGTACCGTGTAGGATAGTGTCAGCCTTATCTGGCTCATTTTCTGTAGTTTCTATAATGTTAACGTTCCTGTCATCTGTTTGCAGTGTGTAGTGTGTAGCAGCAGCAGCTTCAGGTGCAGGCTTACGAAAACACTGAAACGGTGTTAGTTCATTTCATATCTCTTTTAGTGATTCACATTAGTTATTTCAAGCGTAGCAATAGTCGTCAACAGAAATACGGCGTGATTATCAAAAAGACGGTGCTTTGCAACACTGGGTGAATTTATGAATGAAAGTGTGAAAGGTCTGTCAAAAAACAATGTTGTTACGTATCCGCGTGCTTTTTTAAGTGGGTATACGCAAATCCTTTACCTTCCCTAGTGGGTATATGGCGTATACCTACGTATCACTTAGACTACACCACTGCTCCAACCCTAATCAAACACACCTGGACAAGCTAATCAAGGTCTTCAGTATACAGGTAGGTTTTTTTTTTTCAGTGATGGAGCTAAACTCTGCAGGACAGTGGCCCTCCAGGATCAACGTTCATAGACATATGGTCATAAATCCACACAGTTCCCGTTGTACATTGAAATGTATGACTTCCAGGAGCTAGAAAGGGTTATGTGGGTGATTTCAATCACTCTGGTTGTGTGCATCTCGTTGGAGGTTAAAATTTCATCCCAACAAACCACATACACTTAAAATGTGTACATTTCCCTGCACAGCAACCGTATGTTGTACACTGTCTCATACTTTGCAACACATCTCACCTGACAGGCACTGCAGGATAAACCTCTGAGATTGTGAATAATATATTGCACAATATGATTTTGTGTCTTTGAAGCTGGCTCCAATGTATCAGCACAAACAGTGCCATGAGCCTCCTCATGCTCTTTGTGCTGTGGTGTAGGTAGGAGGGCTCCATGTGCTGGGGTCATCAGCCCAGGTATGAATATTTCATCAGGTGCTATCTGGCTTCCATTTGCGCAGGGTCACATTTATCAGGTATTGGATGTCCTCATGCTCAATTATTCAGACCTGCTTGTCAAATGCATGATCACAGAGACCTATGGTGACTTTTTCTGTAATGCCTAACTCATGAGTTACTATCTTCTACTTCTCTCCTCCCTTTTTGTCTGGCTTTCCTATTGTCTCATCTTTACATTGGAATAATGGTATTTATTTAGTGTAAGAAGCGCTCTATAAAAATAACCTAGTCACCTACAACAGTATTAATAGTTACAGATCCTGTTGTTTCCATTTTTAGAATGAGTTCATTAATCTTCAACCCCATCTTATAGAGGAAGTAAGTGTGTGCAATACTGGGCAGTAAATGAAGCGGAAAACTTCAAAACATTAGAATTGGTAATATTATGGGGGTTTTTTCAGGCTATGGTCCTTCCGTTGTTTACAGCAGGGCAGAAAGATTGGAGAGTTTCAGTGAATTACTCTTGTAAACATGCCAAGGGCTAATATAATGTGGACAGTTTCAGGCTATTCAAGCTATATGTGTTGTGTGTATTACTGGAAACTACAGCCTTTGCATCACACCACAGGTGTTATTTTATATAGAAAAAGTTTCCAACTAAAGTATGCTTGGACATTAGGAAGATGCTTGTGCATGGTTTATGCATAAACATTAGGCTGTTTCATATATTTATTTATTTAGTAACTTTGTGAGTGCACATTATTTAAAAAATATATATATATATTTTCTTTGTGTAAAATTGAGAGGGGGGACTGTAAAAATGTACTCACCCTCAGGACATCCAGAATGTAGATGAGTTTGTTTCTTAGTCAGAGAAGTTTTGCGTTACATCACTTGCTCACCATTGGATCCTCTTGCAGTGAATGGGTGCCGTCAGAATGAGAGTCCAAACAGCTGATTAAAAATGTTGCAATAATCCACATGACTCCAGTCCATCAATTCAACATCTTGAAGTGAAACACTGCTTGTTTGGGAACAAATTCACCATTTAGACATTTTAACTTTAAACTGTAATTTCTGGCAAAAAATAGTAATGTCCCTCAAAAGGTCCCTCTGGCAAAAATGTCCCTGTTGTCCTCTCACATCAAAATCCATCGATATGTTTAGAACTGCTTTGGACTGTTTTCGCTTGTAAGCGATGCTTGATCTGTGTATATTTCTCTCCTGATTCAGAAGAGACAACTTAGATATTATGGAAGATTCATATTTTAGCCGTTGAAGTTAAAACACCTTAATGATGTATTTGTTTATTACAAACGCAACTTTTTCCTTCACAAGATATTAAATGATGGACTGGAGTTGTGTGGATTACATTCACTGCAGAGGATCCATTAGTGAGTAGTCATGTAATGTTAAATTTCTTCAAATCTGTTATATATCTGTATAGATGTTGAACCTTGTTTCAGACTATTTTAAGAATTTAAGTGCTCGTGTTGTGTCTTTTATTGAAACCACAGCCTTTACATCACACAACAGGTGTCATTTAGCACATATAAATGGTTTCCAAATAAACTATGCATAACTATTAGAAAAATTTTGTCAAAAATGTTGCTTTTATACTTATTTATAATTCAAGATAGAGACAAATATGCTTTAGATATGACCATTTCAATCTAATATGTGACCCTGGACCACAAAACCAGTCAATTAGTAAAGAAATTTACTAATTGATAAGATACTGGACATTAGGAGATCACGTGACCCTTCGACGGCGATGCACGCGTAGTCTTTCACTCTGCTAACTCTGTCAAATATTTTATAATCCTGTCAGTAAATTTCGAACCACTCTGCATTGGACCCATCATGAGTACTTCAACAGTCAAAGGCGATTGGAAAAGAGAGATTGAGCAATCGCCAATAAAGAAAAAATTCAAAGATTCCACCATCTCCAGAGAGGATCTCGATTGTGCTATCGCTAACGGTGTCAAGCTAGCATTTAAAGAGCAGCAAAGCACTTTGGATTCAGTTGTGGCCTCGACAGTAAGAGATGCGGTGGACTCTGTGCCGACCCCAGCATTGCGTGAACTGCGTGCGGACATACAAGCGACCAACAATCTTGTTAAAGAGCTAAGAGCGGAGCTTGAGGCACTGGCTAGCGTGGTGAAGCAGACATGTGACCGGGTCAATTCCGTTCAAGCAGCTGCACGTGAGGATAGGAGGACAGTCACAAACTTAAGAAATCAGCTGGAGCGACTCACCGAGAAGATGACGGATATTGAGGATAGGAGCAGGAGAAACAACGTGCGGCTGGTGGGGTTGCCAGAGGGGGCGGAGGGCTCCGATGCAGCTGGCTTCCTCAGAGCTAATCTTTCCAAGTGGATCCCTTCCCTGAAAGACCGTGACATCGAGATTGACCGGGCCCATCGCGTGTATGATGGAAGGACAAACTCTGATCGGCCGCGTACTCTCATCTTCTGTGTACTAAGATGGCATGACAGATCGGAGATCCTGAAAGGTGCTCAGCAGGCTTATCCGATGAAATGCACGCAGGACAATGTCACGCTACTATTTTTTCCCGACTTTAGTCCAGCCACAGCCGCCAGGAGAAAAAGCTTTATTCCGGTTTTGAAGAAGATGACAACGCTTGGTCTCCAGCCCGATCCTCACCTATCCGGCGGTAATTAAACTACGGCACAAGGGTGAGCAGAGAAGTTTCAACTCTCCTCAGAAAGTGGAGGATTTTATCAGCTCCCTGTCACAGAAGAAGATATATACTGTGGCTCCACAAGGCAACGGGAAAATGGCGGCCACCATCTCTTCTGCCCGGTGGGAGGGGCTTGATGGCCGGGATGGAGGCGATTCCTGCTGCCCGGGAGAAAATGGTGGCAGGGTGGACGTGGATACCTGTTAAATCTAAAATGTTTTCTTCTTTCCTCTCTCCTCCTGGGATATTGTTCCTATTTATCTGGCACAACTGTCTCTTTACTGGTGAGACTAATTCCCCCTTTTTTTCTTTTTTTTCTGGAGGGGACTAATGGAGAGTAGGTTTAATTACAATATTTTTTTGGCTATGTGAGCCTTTTGGGAGGCTCGTCTTGCGTTGAAGTGGATCGGTCAAGTATCATCACTAGTTTTTGTTGCTCAATCAGACCTACGTTCTCAGTAATGTGCGGTCTGAGCTGTTTATTGTTTATAGGTGTTCTTGTTCCTGTCTCTGTGTTACTATTATTTTTTATAACAGACATTCATACTTTTATTTACTTTACCTTATTTCTAAAATTATTTTTCATCTAGGTGGTTTGGTATCTAGAATGCACACCAGCGGTTACATGTCATTAACAGAATGGGAGTGCTTTTGCTTTTCTTCATTTACTGAATACAATTTTGGAATCATGGGTGTTCAATGCATACTCTAGATATTTTGTCACTGGGTGTGGGTGGCTTGGGTTCTGCCTTTGAACGGGCCCATGTGTTGGAATGTTTACACCGTAGATCTACAGTGCACAGCATAAATGAGTACACCCCCTCTGAATAAATATAAAATATGTATTTTCTTAATGATCACAAATATAATTCATGGAAAGATGGCAAAATTGAAATGTATTAAACATATACTTAATAAAAACGACAAAATATATGCCAACATTTTCTGTAAGATAAGTAAATTACCCAATTTAGTTAAAATGAAGGACTGCAGAAATGAGTACACCCTAGATTTAATTCAGCAAATGTATAATATTCTAGTACTCAGTATGTCCTCCAGAACTTTAAGTATACTGCTCTGACCCTTCTTGGCATTGAGTGTACAAGTTCATGACAAATTTTCACATCTGTCCTGTTTAACTCCTGGAGGACGACCTCCTTAAATGCTCTGGTCTTTAATGGGGAGTTTTGCTCAGCTCGTCTCTACAGAATCCCCCACAGCTGCTCAAGAGCGATAAGATTGAGTGAAATACATGTCCACTGAAGGATTTTCACCTTGGGAGAATTAATATCTTCATTGTCATGCTGAAAAAATGCCCAATAATGCAGGGAATGAGGGGAGGGTAGCATCTTCTGTTTCAAGTTTTTGTATTCCATCACACAGTGGTGTGTGAATTCATGACAGCGTTGATAAAGCACAACTCCCTCACACCTTCAGCACTCATTCATCCCTCTATAAGAGCTTTACTACCACTGAATGTCACTGTGGGTACCAAACACTTCTCACTGTACTCCTCCTCTAGCAACAACAGAACATTTTTGATGCTTTTGGATCCGAAATGATTGACTTGGTCTCTTGAGACCAGAGTATGGATTCCCAGAAGTCTCTATTTTGTAGATATGGGCCTTGGAAGAGGTTAAATGAGTTTATTGTGCTTTGGCTACAGTAGGTAATTCTAGTGGTGACAACAACCATGCATGTCACTTCTGCAGGCTGCGTCATACTCTGTGAGATAAAGTGTCACTCTTTTCATAGCTTTTGCCGGCTCTGAGACACTTGCATGTTATTTCTCCTGCTCTTTTTCTAGCAAAAATTGACTCATCACTAAATGAAAACTTAAAGTAAAGACCTGATTATTTCAGGAGCCTTGTCACAAGTCCATTGTTTTTGAATGTCGGTGCTACTTATGCTAAATTTTCACACTTAAAATAATAATTTAGTATTCCTCTTGTAACATTGTCCTCTTTTATGCTAAGAAATAGGTCAACTGGCACTTCTCTCACAAGTGGTTCCAATGCTGCCAGCATTAAGTCTGAGTATGATTCAATGGGCTATGTAACACTTTTAATTGTCAGGAAATGACTTGTCTTTAAAAGTTTTGGTTCAATATACTTACCTGTTGATCAAAAATAACCTTAAACCTATACACTTTTTTTTTTTTAGTAACTTTCAGGAGGGTGTACTCATTTTTGCAACACAACATTTTATCACTTTGATAAGAAAATCTTATTTTGCTGAATAATTTTGACATTCTTCTTTGGTAATTGATCAAGCAGACTTGATGGAACATTATATTTCCAAAGAACCCTAACATGTCATCTAAGTAAAGAGTATTTGCTGAATTTGTTAAGTTTTAGAGGGGTTGTACTCATTTATGCTGTGCACTGTATTTCCTGTGCTCTGATACAAGAGACACATTTAATATGCAGGATTGGATTGCGCCATCTTCTGGTCGGCTATCTGTTTCCTTAATATATAATATAATTATGGATTGCATTACAAAACCTAGGGCTGGGCGATATATCTCATGCGATATGCATGCGCATCTCGTCAGTAAAGCCGGTTCCTTGATTAGCGGTTAATCTCCATCACCTGTTTTCAAATGGAGCGGCATTTAATACACAGAGCCGTAGATCACTGACAAGCTACGCAATATCGCGTTCATATCGAAGGCGATATATCAGTCGATATATGCGTAGCTTGTCTGTGAACTACGGCTCTGTGTATTAAATGCCGCTCCATTTGAAAACAGGTGATGGAGATTTAGCGCTAATCAAGGAACCGGCTTTACTGACGAGATGCGCATGACTATTGCATGCAATATATCGCCCAGCCCTAACAAAACCTCTTTCTATTAAATTTATTTGGAATAGGGAATTATTTGACCTTAATTTATCTGTCGACTGGGAGAGAGTATGGTCTAAACTCAGCTTAACATCTAAAAACTTGGCTCATCGTCTTATTCACTTCAAAGTCATTCATAGAGCATACATAACTCCTTACAAAGATTCAAAATGAAACTACAACCAACTTGTAACTGTCATATATGTAACACTGCATCATCAGGTACATTTCTTCATATGTTTTGGGAGTGTCCTGTTCTCATTGATCTATGGACACATGTGGGCCTGGTTTTGTCCTCCTTGCTGCAAGTTGGTTGCTTTGCTGGCCCAGGTTTGTGTCTTCTTAATGGTGATTCTGGTCTCTTTGTAAGCTTAAAACAAAAGAGAATGTTGTTTGCTGGTTTTGCGGCTGCGAAGAGGACAATAAAACAGAACTGGTTCACACCGCACGTGTGGAAAAACATATTGGATCCATAGCCTCCTGCAAATAGTGACTTGTGAATGTACAACAGTAAGAATTAATGGGGCCAAGCCTTCTACTATTGATGCTTGGCAGTGTTTTTTCTTTAACATACGTGATTATATAAAGGAATTACTTGTTTTGTTTTTTCTTTTCCCTCCCTCTCCCTTTTGACTGGACTTTTAAAATATTGAGTATGTGGCTGTTGTTTTGTTTTGTTTGTTTGAGTGGATGTTATGTTGTGATGTTGTGTGTAAAAAGAAATAAAAAATGTCGATAACAAAAATATACTGGGCATTAGAATCATCTACACAAGTCTTAGTAGAGATGAAAAACAAACAAATCTTTCATCTCATGTTTGTCTAGTGCATTTATATATATATATATATATATGCATATGTGTATGTGTGTGTGTGTGTGTGTGTGTATATATATATATTAGTGCTGTCAAAAGACTAATCGCGATCAATCGCATCCAAAATAAAAGTTTTTGTTTACATAGTATATGTGTGTGTACTGTGTATATTTATGATGTATATATAAATACACACCCATGCATGTTATATATTTAAGAAAAATGTGTTACGTTTATATATTAAATATATTTATATATAATATAAATTATATGAATATAAATATATACATGTAAATACCTGTAATTTTTTTCAACATATATACTTTATGTGTGTGTATTTATATATATATATATATATATATATATATATATATATATATATATATATATATATATATACATAATAAATATACACAGCACACACAGATATATAATGTAAATACAAACTTTTATGTTGGACACGATTAATCGTTTGACAGCACTATATATATATATATATATTATATTTCCAGAAGTGATTTGTACTTGCCTACATCTCTTGCTTTGCCCCTAAATGGGATGATTATATATTTTCCAGGTCATGTGTCCAGCCTATAATTTCCATTAGGCTTTGCACAGTTCACGTTTGCATCAGTGAGCTCTGTTATAAGACTGTGGTTATTGCAGCAGTTTAGAACATAGAAATAGACAAGTGTATGCCATTTGTAAGTAGAAAGCTAACTCTGTAAGGTGTAATTCAAACTAACACACTTTGTACAAAAGAAGCTGCATGGATAGCAATTGCAGGACTATAATTTACAATACCTTTCAGCATAAAAGGCACACGCATGGTGCAATTTCTATATGGAACTTTTTATAATCGAATGAAAAAAAAAATTCAAGCTACAAAAATGGCATCATCCATTATTTATGAATCACTTTGGATAGAACCGGTCTTTTCTTCCAAAAAATTTTTTAATGTTATATTTAAATACAAAAATTGAGGAAGAATATATCAGGCATATAGAATTAGTTCCGCAAGATAATGACAATCATTTTGCCTTATCAGACATGCACCACGGTAGGTCATTGTCAAAGCATTCACTGAAAACAAACAACAGAATATTACCCTGAAAAATGACATTATACCTTGACGGGTCTCCTAGCAGGGGGGAGTTACGTGTAATGTCACACACAGACTGTTCTCTTAATGTGTGTTTGACTCTAAAAGCACAAAGCGAAGATGTTTATCAAAGCATAAAAGGCTTAGGTTCTTATCTGAGAGAGCACAGCAGCTTTGAGAACATGGCACAAAAGATACAGGGAAACACTACTCCAGTATCACAGTATGCATATATTATTGTCCCACAACATGACCGAGGTCTGGATAACGGTTAATTGTTTTTGTAATTGCATGCTGTCAAGCCAGGAAGCAGTGTGACATTATCATGTTGAAATTAACTGAGGCATTCGGTGAAATCCATTTACACATGAGGTGACTGAACAAACTCTCATTTTCATCAGTGGGGTTGGTGGCAGGAACCTCACAGATGTCCTCTTTAATCTGGATGCAGTGCTGTCTAATCTTTCGTAATCCTCTTTGCACTTTTTTGCATAGTTACATTTATATGTGACCATTGTGATGCAATACTAGTAAAAAAAAAAAAAAATCTCACGCTTGCAATGCAATCAAATATTATATTAAGCTTCAGGGATGCTGAAATATTTATGTAGTTTATATTTAATATTGACTATAGATGAGATGAGTCCTGTTCATGCAAGCGAGCCAAAGGATATTAAGTATAGTGTCTAGGTAGAGAGGCAAACATGCATGTGAGTGTGCCTTCACGGTGCACTGCTTTGAGCCAAAGAGTGAGCGAAAAGATCACATGAGGAAATCCAGCCAGATATTAGCTGACCCAACTGAGCCAGAGGTTTCTCCTTTTCCCTCTGGCGTGAAAAAGAGTGTGAATGTAATACAAATGCATTCATTCTGACCTTTTTAATGAAAAGAAGGCAGACATTTTAAACAACCTGGGCTGTTTTTAAAACAGTGTTCTTCTGTAGAGGTGTTTACGACATTGTATACACCTCTACAGTATCATGTAAAATAATACAACTTTTAATAGAATGCTTTTTTGTTTGTTATTCAAAAATTGGGAGTCCTTAAGACTAGATTAGAAGTCTTAAACTACATTTATTTGGTTAAAATACAGTATAAACAGTGATATTGTGAAATATTATTACAATATAAAATGTTATTTATTTATTTGCCTGTTTATTATTTATTTATTAATTTGTGGTGGCAAAGTTGAATTTTCATATTTCGTATTACCATATGAATATATAAATAACATATGAATATTTTTGTGGATTTTTTTTAAAGATTCTTTGACAAATAGAATGTTAAAAAATAATTAATTTTAAATATTTAAAACAGTAGATTAATAAATATTTTTAAATACAAATATTTTGTAAAAAAATATATGAATGTCTTCACTGCCAATTTTGGCCAATTTAAAGGGATAGTTTACAACCCCTATATATATATACTGTATATACTGTATATCATTAATTATTAATCCTCATGTCGTTCCAAACCCGTAAGACCTTTGTTCATCTTTGGAACACAAATTAAGATATTTTTAATGAAATCCGAGAGCTTCTTGACTCTCCATATACAGCAACACAACTACCACGCTTAGTAGTAAGGACATTGTTAAAATAGTCCATGTGAAATCAGTGGTTCAACCTTAATTTTATGAAGCTACGAGAATACTTTTTGTGCGCAAAGAAAACAAAAATAATGACTTTGCTTAATTTATTCTCTTCCATGTCAGTCTTAGATGCACGTTCACACATGCTGTCTATAGAGGGTCAGAAAGCTCTCAGATTTCATCAAAATATTTAAATTTGTGTTCCGAAGATGAACGAAGGTCTTACGGGTTTGGAACGAGGCGGGTGAGTAATTAATGACAGAATTTGAATTTTTGGATGAACTATCCCTTTAATGCATGTCTGCTGAATAATAAAAAATAAAAAAATACTGACCCCACACTTTGAATAGTGTGTATAAACATTTTTTTTAAAGCACTGATTTATTTATTTATTTATTTTCTGTAAAACTGAGGGAGAAAAAAATACTTTGCTGTACACATATTGGATATTCTTAGGTTAATTGTTCATGTTTGTTCATGTTCATGTCCATATTGTTTAAATTTGTGCATGGTGTATATCATGGGTTAGGGAGACGAGGCCGTATGCATGTGATGAATATCAGCTTCCAGACGGGCAGGGCAACCATTTCCCTGGACAATTCCATTTAGCCCGCATTTTTGCTCATTCAGGTCACACAGTGTCTGACCAAGGGAAATGGCAGTGAAAAGAGAGGGAAAAGTGGAAAAAGGGAGCGAAACTGAAAGTAAACCCCCCTCAAATGCACACATTCATCTGCTCCACAGCTATTTTCACTCACAGATAATTAAAGTCCCGTGGGAGTTTCCAGAAGGACTGCATCCATAAGTCCAGCATTCCTCCTGAGCCGCAGAAACAAAGGGTGGGAGAGGAGGAAGCCTGAATATAAATTTGGCCTCCCAGACAGGCGAGCGCACTTTCAGACGGGAGCCATTTTTCACTGCTCCAGTCATTTGGCACTGCCCATAGGATGTTTGAAGAAGAGTGGAGAAAACGAAGCCTGGGGTCAGTCAGGCAGCAAGGCAAAGGGCCATCGTCATCTCCTAATATAATTATCCAATCATTATGATTGGTGATGTGCCTGAGTTATTTTAGGCCTAGAGAGCCTGTGTGTGGATGGAACTTGAAACTCCAGAGCAACTCTCTGCCCTGCAGACTGTGTGATATGAAGGAGGCAGAGCATGACGGCCTCCGTCTGTATTGCGCTGGCTAATGCTGGGGGTTTGTCAGTCTGGAGCAGTGCAGTAAGACATTAGGCTGTATTGAGAGGTATATGTATTCAGCGGGAGGGTGGAGGAAGGGGTGATGAACATATGAGAGAGCAGGGGACACTGGTTTCATTAATTTCAAGGTCTGATGGACAAAACAAGTCAACATTGAGCAAACAGGGAGTTCATCCCTTTAGCACTATTTTCACCAGCCTTCATCTCCAAAGATATTACACTTAAGTCAAAGTATGGCTACTGTATTAAAATTGTATACTTATTAGAATTTCTTGCCAAAAAACATGCTTCAAAATAAAAAAGGTTACCTACTAAATTATTTAAATATTAATATCATAATCACTACCGTTCAACAGGATGGGGTTGCTAATATTTTTATTTATTTTATTTTATTTTTTTAAGAAATCTCTTATTCTGACCAAGGCTGAATTTATTTGATCTGTAAAAACAGAAATATTGTAAAATATTATTACATTTTAAAGTATCTGTTTTCTATTTTAATATATATTAAAATGTAATTTATTCCATTAATGGCTAAGCTGAATTTTCAGGAGCTATTAATCTACAGTGTCACATGATGATTCTTGTTATCATCAAAGTTGAAACCGGTTGTGCTTCTTATTATTTTTGTGGAAACCGTAAAACTTTTTCTTCGGGATTCTTTGATGAATCAAAAAAGTTCAAAAGAACAGCATTTGTTTGTAATAAAAATATTTTGTAACATTATAAATGTCTTTACTGCACTTTTGATCTATATGCATCCTGGCTGAATATAATAATTAATTTCTTCCAATAAGTAAAAAGCTGACTGACCTCAATTTTTTTAATAGATTATAAAGAAGTATTGTATTTTATCTTTCTTAGCTTTTGAAACTGACTTTTGAAAAATCTTTCTAATGGCAACATTTCTAAAGCAACACATAACAGATGTCAAGCTGAAACCTGTTATGTGACATTTTTAAACTTTAAATTGCAGCAGCTGATTTTGTAGTTGACGCCTGAGTTTAGCTGTTTACAGACTGATCATTGACTGTAACCAGGTCTTCCATCTTCTGCAATGCCTGGAATTAAAACCTGTAGCTTGAGGTCAAAGACTGTGTTGTGGAGACTGATGAAACGTCTCTTCACAAAGACAAACGAGCATAGTTGTGTCCAAATACAGTTTACACTGAAATGGGTGTAACTGGCTGTAAATGTTCAGAGTGAAGTTTGATTGGTTTGTGAGTTCAGAAAAGTTAAGATGTTTGTCATGATGGCCTGCAAAAATGGTCTTTGTACAAGGAAGATCCACAGTGTATTGTAAGGAGTAAAAAGGATAAATTAATCAGGAAAAGCTAAGTGAATACAATTATTTAATTTCAACAGTACTCAAATTCCACAATATAATTCCTATGTACGATAATGAAGTACAGTTACTCAAATACTTCATATCCCTGCTCATCTCCTCTCTTAATAGACCATCTCACACACTCATCAGTAGTGAGAAAGTCTCTGTCGATATCCGAGTGTCCCGTTTTTTCTTTTCCTGCCTGTGTCACAGTGCACACAGCAGGGGGGAACAAGGACACGCAGACGAGAACGTAAACTCAAATAATAGTCTTTTATGACAACATCAAGGCATGGGACGGAGGGACGGACGGACGGACGGACGGACGGACGGACGGACGGACGGACGGGAACACCGGGAGTAACGAGTAGACCAGACCAAATCAAACTAAACAGACAGGACTATAAATACACAGGTAAATCATAGATAACGAGACAAACACAGCTGGACAATAATTAACTAATAATGACACTTAACGAGGACAGGAAACAAACCAAATATGGACACAAGAGGCGGGAACACATGACACACAGGACAGAGGACTGACAGCCTGATTATGGTTGAGATTTGATCAGATTACACAATCTACCATCAAACATCATGGTGAATAAAACAAAGCTGTTTACGTTCAGTGTGGTGTCTGTTCATCTGAATTAACTTTTTTTCCCACTCTCCTCACTGTGTGAAATGTGTAAAAAAATAAATAAAAAAATTAGGTCAATGTCTGTTACTGGGAACACGTTTGTAATTTCTGAGACAAGCTGAGAGAGAAACGCGAGACTAGTGCAATGACAAGGTCCTCATCCCATGGCAGAGTAAGTACAGGAGTTTTGGGAGACTTGCTCTATTTTGGTAGACATTGAAGTACTACATGTGATTGTTTTTTTAGCTGTCACGATGGGTAAATGTGTATACAGATCTCAAGACATCTTACAGCTAAACAAATCTCCCTAAAAATACCATATCAAAATATCATAGCACTATAAAAGAAAACATACACATCATTCTGCCAAGACAGAGGAAACCATTGTCTGATTTGCAAAGCAAACTGTACAAAATATCTAATAAGACAGAGACAGCACAAGTTAAATTAATGTCATGGAGCACTGCAGTGTGCACACGGGTTAAGAGAGATTACTTTGAAATTAAAGAGCTTAGGTTTTTATATTTTACTGCTGATTGTGCCAAAGCATCTCGTGTGATCTATCAAAGGATATTTATAAATTGTTGATGTAGAATGATTCCTTTGATTAACAGTTGTAATTATATTGTACAAGTGCTTAAAAGTGCAGCCATAACATTGTATAATATTGTATGATCTCATTTTATGACATAATTCTTATGCTCACGAAGGCTATATTTATTTGATCAAAAGTACAGTAAAACAGTAATACTGTAAAGTGTTATTAGAATTTAAAATTACTTTTATATACTGTCTTCAGTCTTCAACGTCATATGGTCTAATAGTTTGATTTGCTGATTATAACTGTCATTCATGTTAAAAACAGTTTTGCTGTTTGATATGTTTGTGAAAACCATGATACTTATTTGTTCCACTGTGAATGTTTTTACTGTCATTTTTGATCAATTTAATGACCCCAAACTTTTGAAGTATATGCTTTAATGATTGAGATGCACTGCATCATGAAATCCCTTGGGACCCTTCTTGTGTACAACCCCAAATCAGAAAAAGTTGGGACAGTATGGAAAACGCAAATAAAAAAAGAAAGTAGTGATTTCTAAATTTACTTTGACTTGTATTTCATTGCAGACAATATGAACACAAAATATTTCATGTTTTGTCTGGTCAACTTCATGTCATTTGTAAATATACATCCTTTCCTGTCATTCAGACCTGCAACACATTCCAAAAAAAGTTGGAACAGGAGCAATTTAGGGCTAGTAATGAGGTAAATTGGTTAAATAATGATGTGATTTGAAACAGTTGATGTCAAAAGGTGATTGTAATTATGATTTGGTACAAAAGCAGCATCCAAGAAAGGTCTAGTCCTTTAGGAGCAAAGATGGGCCGAGGATCGCCAGTTTGCCAACAAATACGTGAGAAAATTATTGAAATGTTTAAAAACAATGTTCCTCAAAGAAAGATAGGAAGAGATTTGGATATTTCACCTTCAACAGTGCATAACATAATTAAAAGATTCAAGGAATCTGGAGGAATTTCAGTGCGTAAAGGACAAGGGCGCAAGCCTAAGCTGAACAACCGTGATCTCCGATCCCTCAGGCGGCACTGCATCAAGAATCGTCATTCATCTATAAGCGATATCACCACATGGGCTCAGGACTACTTTGGCAAACCTTTGTCAAGTACCACAATACGTAGTTACATCCACAAATGCCAGTTAAAACTGTACTGTGCCAAAAGGAAGCCCTATGTTAACAGTGTCCAGAAGCGCCATCAACTTCTCTGGGCTCGGAGGCATCTGGGATGGACCATCACACAGTGGAAACGTGTACTGTGGTCAGATGAATCAGTATTTCAGGTATTTTTTGGGAGGAATGGACGCCGTGTGCTCCGGACCAAAGAAGAAAAGGATCTGTTACCAGCAACAAGTCCAAAAGCCAGGGTCTGTCATGGTATGGGGTTGTGTCAGTGCCCTTGGCAAAGGTAACTTGCACTTCTGTGATGGCACCATTAATGCTGAAAAGTACATAGAGATTTTAGAGCACAATATGCTGCCTTCAAGAAGACATCTTTTCCAGGGACGTCCAAGCATATTTCAACAAGACAATGCAAAACCACATTCTGCACACATTACAAAGTCCTGGCTGCGGAGGAAGAGGGTACGGGTACTTGACTGGCCTGCCTGCCTGCAGTCCCGACCTGTCTCCAATAGAGAATGTGTGGTGCATTTTGAAGCGCAAAATGCGACAACGAAGACCCCGTACTGTTGCCCACCTTAAGACTTGTTTGCAGGAAGAATGGGACAAAATTACACCTGAAACACTTCATCACTTGGTATCTTCAGTCCCTAAACGTCGTTTAAGTGTTGTGAAAAGGAATAGCAACATTGCAAAGTGGTAAATGCTTTACTGTCCCAACTTTTTTTGGAATGTGTTGCATGTCTGAATGACAGGAAAGGATGTATATTTACAAATGACATGAAGTTGATCAGACAAAACATGAAATATTTTGTGTTCATATTGTCTGCAATGAAATACAAGTCAAAATAAATTTAGAAATCACTACTTTCTTTTTTTATTTGCGTTTTCCATACTGTCCCAACTTTTTCTGATTTGGGGTTGTATATAATTAATTTGTGTAAATTCCAGGTGCCAGAGAGCTGTCTAGGCCACTGAGATACAGGCAGATACAACCAGAGAAGAAGAGAGAGAATAGAGAGCGGTTACACAAGTTGATGACACATCAGGCACATCTGAGCAGATGTAGGTTTCATCACCTCTGTCCCAGTCCTAGATACTGGATTACACAAGCTTGTTTCTAGGGTCACTAGACTTCACAAGAGCTAGATAAATAAATAAATGCATACATGACATCAATGTTGATGACTAAGGGCATTTATTTTTTAATTTGGACAGACGTCTGCCACTTAATTTTGAATGCAGACTTGTTATGATTAAAGGTCCAGCATTTAGAAAGCACTGATTTATTCAGTGTGTGAAATAAACATACAGAAACAAACTGTGCCAGGGTCATCTGCTGTACAATAAAGTGTTGTGCTTCATGACGTAGAATATGTTCAGACTATTTTCTCTGAAAATGCTTTTGGAGCTTTTTATTTACAGGATTTCTCCCTCTATCTCTCTCTTTTTTTAATTTCCCTGAAATATATCTGAAAACATGTCCAAGTTCATCACAGAAAGATCTGTACTGTGTGCTGTAATGACAGAGCAGTATAAATGTATTGAAGAGATTTCAAGAGCCTTTGTTTTTAATTCCATACATTTTGCAGTTAGTGCAAAGAGCATTAGGCAGCTTTGTGTTCTTGAATATCCTGCCCACTGGATCAGCGATATTGAGCCGTCTCAAACGTAAGCTATGCAAGAATCATAATTTGTTTTATAGGTGTGGCATAAGGTGACCACACTGAACTTATTTAACACAGAAGGTCACAAGAGAGATCGATTGAGATGTAAAATTATAGCGATCAAAATTTTATTCCCTGTCAACTCTTGGCGCAATCAAAAAATATAAAAATATAAAAAAATGAAATATAAATATATATATATATATATTAGGGGTGTCACCTTTAACGCGTTAACGCATGTGATTAATCTAAAAACATTAACGCGTTAATATTTTTTTAACGCTAATTAATCGTTTGATAAGGTTTGACCCCAACTTCTTCCCGTCGTCGCAGCGCGGAAGGATATCTGTCAGTGTGTGATGAGCGTAGAGTGAACCAGTGTTGCCAGGGTAGCGGCTGTGGCACACACACAGGCACAAGTGGCCATGGGCTATTTTGAAAATACAGTCGTGGGAAAAATTACAGAGCCGTGGGTTGCGGGTTTTCGGGCTACTTTTATAATCTACCGCGGCCGCCCAAAGTGTATATAGACAAATAAAAATGAAAATAGATCCTTTTACTAATATGTATCATACTTGAAATGTATACCTGGCAACTTCAGAACTGAGAGGCGCTTGTAACATCACAAACAACGTGAGTTTCAGCCACAGCATACAACACAGCAGAAATACCAAACACCAATGACTTGTACATATGGGTACAGTCATTTTAGACACTTCCAAAACTGTTGCAACAGCGATGGAAATACAATTTTCAAATACATGAATTATGTTCCCATCGTTGTTGCCACAGATTTGGAAGTGCATTTTTCTGTTCTAAAGAAGGGGGTGTCCCAATACTTTTGTCTATATAGTGTATGTACAAGTCATTGGTGTTTGGTGATGAGTTTTTGGCTCAAGGTCTGCATTTACAGTCACACCAGAGGTGTTAAACTGGGATTAGGACTTGGTTTTATGCAGACCAGTCAAGTTCTTCCACACTGACTGAATCAATCATTTTCTTTTTGAACCTTGCCTTATACACAGAGGCATTGTCATGTTAGAATAGAAAAGGGTCCTGTCCAGACTGTTGCTATAATATTAGAAGCACACAATTTCCTAGAATATCATTATATGCTTTAACATTAAGATTTGTACTCATAGAAATTGCTAAAGTAGTCAAACCTGTTCATTAGAAGGGGGCGACCCAATACTTTTGGCAATATAGTGTATATATGAATAGTTTATTTGCAAAAACAGATTTTCAAAAACCATGTTTTTTTTATTATGTTATCATGTTTTTATTGTGTTTTATTGTGTTAGTAGCTGCTTTTTTGTTGTTGTTATTTTTAACCTAGTCAAAATAACCCAACTGCAGTTTGATTGAGATTAATTGGAATGCACAGTGAAAAAACTTGATTTCGGAATATTGTTAAAAACTGAGTTATCTGTTTTTGCAAATTAACTCTTCATATACAGTATATCCTTGTGCTGTTTATCTACCCTACATAACTTTCTTTCTTTCATTCTTTCTTTCTTTCTTTCAAAAAAATGCTTTTTCTCATACAATGGAAGTCAACCCAGCCGGCACATGACCGACCTTCAACGTTGAAATATGGTTGAAATAAGGTCAGTTGTTGTTTTAACGTTGAAACAACGTTAATACAACGTTTAATGCTGAACGGTTGAAAACCAGCCGGCACATGACCAATCTTCAACGTTGAAATATGGTTGAAATAATGACAGTTGTTGTTTCAACATTGAAACAACGTTGAAAAAATGTTTAATGCTAAATGGTTGAAAAAGGTTACCAAAAACACTTGTAAATCAATGTTGATTTGTTTTTTACAAGAACTGTATGTTGAATCAACTTAATATGTCTTCAACAGCATAAAAAATAAATTTCTGCCTTTTAAATTGTTATTACTAAATTATTTACATTATTATTTTATTAGCATTTTACAATATTTTGATCGTTAAACCTATTCTAAAATCTAAAGGTATATGTTAAAATATTATCATTATTAACAACAATAAAACTAAATACATTTCACTGCGTTTACCTTATTTCATGATTGGTTAATCTGGCTGTCATCCAGTAAACTGGCCAATGAAACTGTTGGCGCCTTTCTCAGTTTGAAAATATGACCGTTATTATCGTCTTTCTGAGTGAGGCGGCTGACTGACTGTGTGTGTGTGAGCTGCTGCTCGTTGAGATTGCTCGGTCGGTCCCGAATTATTTTATATTTGCCTGTTACATTTTTATTTTGAGCGAATTTGAGTCGTGACATGTCAACGGAGAACAAAAACTAGAATGTGAACACAGGAAGGGTCAGGTGTGATCTGCGTGGTCCTGCAAACACACGGACAAAATCAGGTAAGAAAATCGCTATCTTACCTTTCAAAAATAGTAAAGTAACTTATAATGTTACCAGAGTTTACAAATGGGTAAATGACATGTAACGTTAACCTGCAGAAGATAAACACCTGTGTCTGTGTGTATTTTTGTATTGCTTTATCACAGATGCTAATGTTGTCCTGTGTTGCTAGTAAGTTGTGTTACGTTAATGTCTGTCTTAGAGATTTTTCAATGTTTTCTGATGTGAATGCCATGCATTGTGTTATATTTTTAATCTTATAATAGTCTCAAAGATAACATACTCTGTTCATGTTTTCTAAATATCAAATTTAAACGAATTAAGATTGTTTAAAGCAGTGATTCTCAAAGTGTGGTATGAGCACCACTAGTGCTACTCGGGCTCCCTCTAGTAGTATGCAGAGGAATCACGAAATTAAATATAAATTAATGTTAATACATTTTAATTTAATCTTTATTTGAGTAAAGTTTTTTGGGTTTTTTTACATTTAAGTATAGTGCAGTTTTTATTTAACTTTTGGTACAACACATTTTAATTTAATCATTATTTAAGTTTTGTATTTACCTGTATGTAAGCACTGTGCAGTGTTAATGTTCAAACTGTATTTACAATGTTAAAGTGGCTGACAACAATAAATATTCTTATTAGGAATACAACTGCCTCGTTTTGAACTGTGCAGAGCTGTAGCTGAATAGTTGGGCCTACTACACTACTGTATTTTAATGTTGGTCATTATGGTGGTACTTGGAGAGCCAAATATTTTCTGAGGTGGTACTTGATATAAAAAGTTTGAGAGCCACTGTTTTAAAGGAATGGTATAAAACGAAAAACTGCTTTTTAAGAACTTTTCAGTGAACCATTTCTTCTTTCCCCTTGTAGATTCATCAAGGATCCAGCTGTTTATTGGCAATTTGGTAAGGAATTGTTCATCTGCTACATTGCACTGTAACTTCTGGAAGAGATTCATTGACCTTTTGTGAAAGGTTTTGATTTTACCTAGTTTAATAAAAATGTACTTTATTTGATTTTACTTGTTTTACTAAATACACTGTAGGGTTGTCAAAAGACCCGGTACTTCGGTACCAAGTCGGTACTAAAAAGATGAAAACGTCACGGTACCAAGATTCTTTAAGTCCCGGTGGTACCGAGGACCCGGTCGGCCCGGTTCTTGCTGCGCGATCTGAAAGCTGCAGATGCGCTCTCTTCATAAAAGTACTGAGACGTGCCGACATCAAACGGAGGAAATGCATCAAACTAATAAAACACGTTAAAGACCGACACCCGGATCAAATGAAAGAGTTCAAGCAGGTAAGTTTCTATTTAATATTTAGATATTCTGTTATGAATATTATTCCATATTTTAATTTGAATGTCGGATTAAAATAAACTGCCGTTATAGCGGAGTTAATCCTTAGCATAAGCGCTGCTAACGCTAATATAATGAGCATTAGCATTAAGTTTCTTTATTAAATATTTAATGCGCCTATAACCTTTATTAGGGTAAAAACAACAGGAGGACATGATGGTATTTACTATTGTTACACACCAGAGGCTTTTAAATGAATTGTGAATCTAAAATATGCGTGTTGGAGAATGTACAAACAGTTAACAGTGTTTATGTCATATCAGTCCGTCAGAAAAAAACAGTTCTGGCCTTTTTTTTTTTTTTTGCTAGTTGTTGTTGTTCTTGGCTGGATAACTAGCAGGTTTAAAAGCCCTTTAAAATTAAATATGTACACAGTTTGTATTAAATGAAAGTACAGTCAAATGTTATCTCCTGTATAGACTTTACAATGACTTCATGTTATTATCTAACATCAACTTACAGTGAGTGAACAATATATTTTTACAACATAAATTAATGTTTGTGAATGTTATTTAATACAAACACTTGATCATTCATGTTTGTTCATTGTGCATTAAATAATTTTAAAAGATTGAACTTTGATTGATTGATTGATTTTATGTATTTGTAAATTTTGAAATTAACCCTAAGAAGAATAATTGCAATATATAACTATTGTTTATTTGATAGGTCATGTAAAGTGTTTTTAATACTACAGTTTCCATCTATTTGATATGCACTTGTCTTAAAATATATGTAATCTTATCTAAATTTATTATAAAAGCTGAGGTTTGTTATTTACTGAAATGTTATATTTTAGCTGGAGTAAATGATCTAATGTTGCATCTGGTCAGACTCAGCCCACTGCTTTACTAATATTATATTTTCCTTTTACAGCTGCAGGAAGATCATGAAGCACCAGCAAACCCTAAAACAGACAGTTTACAGTTTTTCAGCAGAAGCAGAAATATGACAAACATTTGGGTGGAACTTGTTTACTTTTTTTTCATACTTTTATTAATTGTGGAAAAATTTGAAATAATTTTAAATAAGCATAAAGAATGGCATTGGTTTTTGTGCAGTTTATTTTTGTTTAACTTTAATAAAAATGTGTTTTTTAATTAGCATATTTTTGTGTTTTGCTTTGGTACCGAAATTGGTACCGAGAACCGTGGATTTTCACTGGTATTGGTACCGAATACTGAAATTTTGGTACCGTGACAACCCTAATACACTGTATAGTTAGGATTCTTATTAAAACAGTGTAACTGGGGGCTCTGAAAAAACTGCTTGTGAATAATTTAATATTGCAAACTTTCATCTGAATACATTAAATAGGTGTTTAATGAATAGTGTTGTGCACTTTGTTTCCAACCCCACTGTTATTGAACTTAAAGTGAAAATATTGTATGTGATATGTTTTGCATTCAGTTTTCAGTTAAAGATATTTCACAATATCAAAGTTGATCTTTTATGAGTATCTATTTTTGGTGTTTTTGTTATTTATACATACAGGACAGTACAGAAAGTGCACAAGTGTGAGAGAGAGGAGGACACGGCATCAGAAAGGACCTAGAGCTGGGACTCTTTCAAGGATCACCCAAAGCACAACCACGCTATATGCACAAGGCAGTTGGTTCTAACATTTTATCAGAATTTGAAGAAACATTTCTACTTAAAATATTAAATGCATTTCATTCAAGGCAGCGTTTTTCCTGCGTAAAGAATTTCCTCTGGCTGTCTACAAAACTCAGACAGTCCTATCCTTTACCACCGACATGGTTTCTGTTGCAGGTTCCATTCTCAAACTGTTCTACATGTTCTCACTGCACAAATGTACAAATCTCTTATAATGAGACACATTAGTAAAACATGTTTTCACAGAAACTATAGATTTCCACCAAAATAAAAGATCAACTGGTTTCAGTCAAAAGAAGTACAAGGGTTTCTCTTGCAAGTGCAGCGCAAAATATGCATGTTATGGTACAAACACTTTGAGTCTTCAAGTGTTGTATTTGGATTTTACAGGTTTTTAACAATACATCCAAGCACAAACACTGCAAGCTAAAGTTTGGGATTATTTTCATCTGTTTTATACTGTATGTTTCCAAAATAAAACTGCTGTTTTACCATTTTCAGTGTGTGGTAGTTTATTTAAGTTTATTGTAAAGCCATTGCTGCCAGTCATTTGATTTTTAAACTTTATGTATGTGTACAGTGTTGATCTAAATGCAAACTAGGTTGTAATTGAACGTACAGTTGTGTATTCATTCATGTTGAAAGTACGACGGTGAAACAACGTCGTGTTATCAAAGTTGATTCAATTTGCAAAATCAACACATAATTCAACGTTAATCCAACGTCTACAGAACAACCTTAATTCACCAATGCTGAAGGTAAGACGGTGAAACAACGTCACGATTTCAACGGTGAAACAACGTCACAATATCAACGTTGATCCAATTTGCAAAATCGAAACATAATCCAACTTTGATTCAACCATGGTACCTGACGTTGATTCACCGGTGAATCAACGTTGAAATGCCGGCTGGGAATGGTCATCAAAAGTATTTGGTTGCCAACATTCTTTAAAAAAAACTTATTTTGTGTTCCGCATAAGAAAGAAAGTCATGTAGGTTTTGTAACAACATGAGGGTAAATGAATGACAGTATTACTCAATAAGACACTTATATAATTGTGCTTCCCACCCTCTCCTCTGTCTACAGCTTGATTAACCATCACACAGATCTCAGTGTTGTCCTGGTCTGGTCTTTACAGCTTTAGGTCATAGTTTCTATTGTCACAGTCAGCTCAGCTCAGCTGTTTGAAGATATCCAAAACCCTCTGATGCAATTTAAATAGAGATTTTCCAGCATCAGAGGGATGTAGCCCTCTTTGTAGAAAAACCTCCTGTGGGAGGCCTTTTTTTGTTTGTGTGCTTTTTCCCCAGGAGACAACGTCACACATGGTTGAGACTCAAAATCCTCTCTATATGAGCCTAAAACTATGAACAGTTTTGAGTTTTAAAGAGAAACATCCGAGAATTAAAGAGGAGTATTGAGACTACTTGAAGAACAAGTCTGGAAAATAATTTTCTGTAAACAGAAGGAATCCATCCATTAATTTATTTTCTGTACCTACTCATACAATGTAGGTTATTAGCTTTGAACAACAACAACAACAATATTACAACCTCAAATCAGAAAAAGTTGGGACAGTATGGAAAACGCAAATAAAAAAAAGTAGTGATTTCTAAATTTACTTTGACTTGTATTTCATTGCAGACAATATGAACACAAAATATTTCATGTTTTGTCCGGTCAACTTCATGTCATTTGTAAATATACATCCTTTCCTGTCATTCAGACTTGCAACACATTCCAAAAAAAGTTGGGACAGGAGCAATTTAGGGCTAGTAATGAGGTAAATTTGTTAAATAATGATGTGATTTGAAACAGTTGATGTCAACAGGTGATTGTAATTATGATTTGGTACAAAAGCAGCATCCAAGAAAGGTCTAGTCCTTTAGGAGCAAAGGTGGGCCGAGGGTCGCCAGTTTGCCAAAAAATACGTGAGAAAATTATTGAAATGTTTAAAAACAATGTTCCTCAAAGAAAGATAGGAAGAGATTTGGATATTTCACCTTCAACAGTGCATAACATAATTAAAAGATTCAAGGAATCTGGAGGAATTTCAGTGCGTAAAGGACAAGGGCGCAAGCCTAAGCTGAACAACCGTGATCTCCGATCCCTCAGGCGGCACTGCATCAAGAATCGTCATTCATCTATAAGCGATATCACCACATGGGCTCAGGACTACTTTGGCAAACCTTTGTCAAGTACCACAATACGTAGTTACATCCACAAATGCCAGTTAAAACTGTACTGTGCCAAAAGGAAGCCCTATGTTAACAGTGTCCAGAAGCGCCGTCGACTTCTCTGGGCTCGGAGGCATCTGGGATGGACCATCACACAGTGGAAACGTGTACTGTGGTCAGATGAATCAGTATTTCAGGTATTTTTTGGGAGGAATGGACGCCGTGTGCTCCGGACCAAAGAAGAAAAGGATCATCCAGACTGTTACCAGCAACAAGTCCAAAAGTCAGGGTCTGTCATGGTATGGGGTTGTGTCAGTGCCCTTGGCAAAGGTAACTTGCACTTCTGTGATGGCACCATTAATGCTGAAAAGTACATAGAGATTTTGGAGCACAATATGCTGCCTTCAAGAAGACATCTTTTCCAGGGACGTCCATGCATATTTCAACAAGACAATGTAAAACCACATTCTGCACACATTACAAAGTCCTGGCTGCGGAGGAAGAGGGTACGGGTACTTGACTGGCCTGCCTGCAGTCCCGACCTGTCTCCAATAGAGAATGTGTGGCGCATTTTGAAGCGCAAAATGCGACAACGAAGACCCCGTACTGTTGCCCACCTTAAGACTTGTTTGCAGGAAGAATTGGACACAATTACACCTGAAACACTTCATCACTTGGTGTCTTCAGTCCCTAAACGTCTTTTAAGTGTTGTGAAAAGGAATGGCAACATTACAAAGTGGTAAATGCTTTACTGTCCCAACTTTTTTTGGAATGTGTTGCAGGTCTGAATCACAGGAAAGGATGTATATTTAAAAATGACATGAAGTTGACCAGACAAAACATGACATATTTTGTGTTCATATTGTCTGCAATGAAATACAAGTCAAAGTAAATTTAGAAATCACTACTTTCTTTTTTTTATTTGCGTTTTCCATACTGTCCCAACTTTTTCTGATTTGGGGTTGTAAATAACAAAGTGAAAACAAAGAAATACCAAGTGTAATACTCATTGACAATATGGCATCCACAGTGTAGAGGTGCTGTACCATGACTCTTGTCTTATTTACAAGACCATTTTATTAACCATGTCCTCTTTAATGGCTAATCATTTTTATTGCCCCATTAATAAAGGTTTTTCATCTGAGCTGTGGAGTCTCCGAAATGCCTTTTAATCAAAAATGTGTCAACATGCCTCAGTCTGCTGCTTTTCCCCACTGGCCTGAGAGGAGAGAGAGACAGAAGCGAGTAGGGAGTAAATCACTGATGTGCTGTGGCTGTTGATAAAACCTGATTGGAAAGGTCAAAACAAGGCTGTTGTCGGCTCAAATATCCAAGGAATGCTGGGAAATGCTTGGTTTCAATTTGATAGTCAAGCCATCAAAAACACAAGTCCAATCAGACAAACAAGAGGTAGGAGGAAGAAATGGAAGCAATCGTTTTCCAGCTTTACATGCATGAATCTGCAGTCGTCATGCCAGGAATGGTTAATTGACGCTATGTGTTTGACTTTGCATGTGGGCATGTGTTCGACTGTCTTTATGTGCTTGCATTCCTCTTGATCTGCTCACTTGTTTCAAACAATCAATAAATTTGTTCTTGACCTGAAGTTCCATGGCAACCAACAATGTCCATGTAGTCGAATGTGTCCATGAAGAAGCTCTTCTCTTTCACACAACTCAGTCCAGCCTTGTCTTCCACATCCTTTAGTCAACCTGTGCAAGACAGCTAAACACAAACCTTGACACACACTCTCATCGGCCATTTGTTCTTTACAAAATCCAATGAATATATTATGTTCCCTTGATTGTTATGTGGAGAATTCTGTGCACATGTAAATGCTGTCTTGCAAATGCTGTATGCTTTAATTTTTCAGATGACATTTAACTTCAAAAATCATTTTATTAAATGCATCCTTCATTGATTTGCACATACTATGTGCCTGAGCTTGACATTTTTATAAATATCCTTTTTACTCTCTTGCTCACTCAGAAGCAAAGCAGGTTGGAAAGGTAGGAACTATAAGGCATCTTTTTTCTGTAGCTGTTTGTTGTGAATAAGTGTTTCTGTCTTCTATGTCAACATGCATTTTTCTTTTTAAGTGACTTATAGTCTTGCACATCACTTCAGCACAGAAGCTGAAAGATTCCATTGTATTCACTTGAAAATCAAGGTTATTTATCGGAATCAATAATTACATAAAGAAACTGAAAATAAATTGATGAAGAACCTTTAACATCAATGTAACCTTTCCATTCGTCAAATGGTTCTTTATAGTGAAAAAGTTATTTAGATTAATATAAGAAAAATGGTCCTTTTAAGAAACTTTTCTCTATTGAAGCAAATGGCTATTTTCTCCACTATTACAACAGACTGATGTCAGCAGAAGGAAAGTCATTTTAGAATAAGTTCATGTTAAAGATTATGAAGACATTATGTTGTTTTTGGAATAGCATACACAGTTGACTCATTCACAATATAACCAGGAACCTGCGTCAGGAAAGTAAGTTGGGTGGTTTTGTTGAAGCTTAAAACAAAACTCTGCAGACATTGGAGCAGTGATTTTGTAACCAGAGGGCCTCTTCCAAACTTCCAAGGAGGCCACAAGATTACTTAATATGTTTTAAGATATGACAAAACAAGCTTTATAATAAGCAAAAGCAACTACAATTCTCTATACTGTATATTTTCTGAATTTAATTCACCCCCAAACATTTTTACATACATTTTACGTATTTTAATTATAATTATTGTATTTACTTATTAACTTATTTAATCTATTGACACTCCTAATTTCTGTAAATTAATTATTGTTTTGGATATTCAAACTTGCATTAGATCATTTAAATTTTAAATAAAGCTACCACTTGCCATGTATCACCATTGGGACTGGTTAAGACAAAAACTAATATGGAAAATATGGAAATGTAATATAAAAGATACCTTTTCTGCATGTTGCTGCAGCATTGCATCATGTCACATCTGGTTAGGACACAGTATTAAAGTTTGCACACAGGATAGAAATGAGAGTGACAACCTTAAATATTCAGAACTCACCCACATTTAGATAGTAAATTTGGAAATTATAATCTGTGATCATTTTGGCTATAATGGACGTCACCATTATTAATATTTCCTTTATTCAGTTCCACTATGGTATGGTAATTGGTTTTCATACCTAGTAAATATGATTGCCGCATCCCAAACAGTGAACATAGCTACTGATTTTGAGTGGTTCCCTTGTGCTAACCTGAATCTGGGGCTGCCTTTAACTGGCTGAGCTGTCTGAGAGAGCTATACATCAACGAAAATGGCCCTCGTCCTGTGAGTCTCCATTTAATAAGCTATGCACTCGAGATAAAGATGATTCATCCAAAATAAATGAATTGATATGGTGGAGGTGGGCATCTTTGAGGTAGTATGAGTGTGTTCACAGAGGCAGGAGCCTGGCACACACAACAGATAACAGCAGGAGTAATTCACACTAATGCTGGGCATATATCAACAGCCAAGAGAGGCCTTAGGCTAGCAGAAAGTGAGAAAGAAAGTGAGCGCGAGACTGAGCGGAAGCACAGCCCCGTATCAGATACACACAGAGAGAAACAGAGATGCTAACAGGATTATTTTTGTTAGGTTGTTTAATCGTGCAAGCACCAGAAAGCCTCCTGTCTCTCAATCTGAACTCCTTTGAGCCATGACATGCCTGTGTCAGTTGCAGGATTACATTCAGCATGTTCTGCTGTAGGTTTCTCAGAAGAAAATGACTGGCCTAGACAGCTGATAAGGCTGCCATGGTGGCAAATGTGCCAATCATGTCCTTGGCAAAATATTTCCTTTAATTGGGAAGCGTAATTGAATCACTGAGCTTTTGAATTGCCATTCATTACAGAAAGCAACATCAACGACAGCGGTGATTGATGTCACTCTCTCCTCAATTATCAACTATTGAAAAGATTGTTGAATCCTTCTTTTACTGGCAGTCTATCACCAAGTCTTTACCACATTTTAGAGCAATAAATAAATAACCAGAACTATTCTTTGACTCTTGCTTTGCTTTAGTCATGAATTAGAATAAATACTTTTGCTCTGTTTATAATCACCTGTTTTGGCCTGTCTCTGAATTAATATAATGATAATTTACATGCTAATATTGTTTCCTCCTATTTTATGATATAATCAGTCTTCTGATTTCATCAGTACACTTAGTTGTGTTTGTTTTGTTTTTTTCATATTGGGACTATTACCAACCTAGGCTCATTGGAAATACATGCCTCTACATACATTTCTGCAAAACTGAAAAAACGTACCTACCTGTATATGTACGATTCACTGCAGTTTCCAGTTGAAATGAACACTAGAGGCAGTAAACCTCTGACAACTTTTATTCCTTTTCACACGAAGTGTGACTTACAGGAACAGTTTTATTTTCTCACAGTTACTTGCAGAATGGTATGTTATGACTTCAAAACAATTTTAACATCCTGCACGATTTGAAAACTGATACTTTTGAACGTTGTCGTCACATATACAGCTTCATATGTATGAGTTTACTAACTCGGTAAGTTTACTCAGTAGCTCACGCGACACAGCGTTGCACTTGGGTGAAGAAGAGCTCTGGTACGAATCCCGTCAAACTACAGTTCAACAAAACAGCTCAAATCTGCATAAGGAAGTTAAAATAGCATGGCTGCATCAGCGAATACATTTTTATATTACTTTTGCATTTGTTAACACTTTCGGGTAAGTTTAGGTTAGGGTTTGGTGTAGGGGATACTTCCAACTTCATAGAGCTTAATCTTTAGCGACACTCACCGGATATTTGAATTATGAATGGCCGCAAAACGTACCTCAAGCAGCATAATGAAAACACTGAAATACGTGCCTGTACCAACGTAATAAAAACATGTCACGGTCACGTATTAAAGGTGTGTTTTAGCGCCACTCTCTGGACATTTCACTTTGAAACTGCCGTGAAACGTGCTGCAAGGTACATAATTACGGTGTTGCAGAAATGTATGTAGAGACACGTATTTCCAGTGAGCCTGGGTTGACTATTACGGTGGCCCAGTAGTGCACAACACAACGAAATTAGCACAACACAATGGAAACAAGCCACAACACAATGAAATTACCACAACCCAATAGAAACAAGCCACAACACAATGAAATTATCACAACCCAATAGAAACAAGCCACAACACAACGAAATTAGCACAACACAATAGAAACAAGCCAAAAAACAATGAAATTAGCACAACCCAATAGAAACAAGCCACAACACAATGAAATTACCACAACCCAATAGAAACAAGCCACAACACAATGAAATTACCACAACCCAATAGAAACAAGCCACAACACAACGAAATTAGCACAACACAATGAAAACAAGCCAGAACACAGTGAAATTAGCACAACACAATGGAAACAAGCCACAACACAATGGGCCTCATTCATGAAACACGAGCAGAACGAAATTTTGTGTAAATTGTTCGTAAAGCTGTTCTGACGTAAATATTCGGATTCATGAAAATGTTAGTATTTTCAAAATGTTAGTTGCTACGAAAGAAATTTACACCTGCTCACTACCACGTGTAAATGGTGCGTAAAACTTTCTGTGTTCTTTTTTGCAAACTGATGACACTGATTTTTGATGCACTGCCATTATAATATTTTACAAGGTCGTTTGCTCTGTTTTTTTTTTTTTTTGTAGCTGAGAGTTGAAAAACTGTTTAGCTTTGGCAGTGCCGATCCTAGACTTCTGGCGGCCCTACGCAAAACTGGGTCCAGGGGGAGGAATGAGAATGGATGAGACGCATTTGTCCGTGTTTCACTCCATCTCGAATCGCGCTCGCGGAAAGCGCTCGAGAAACAGTATCTCTTCCGTGGCTCGTATAAGCTCTCGTTTTTTTTTTTTTTTTAAGTAAGAGCAAGACACTGGACGACATTCACGTTACATGATTTGGCAGATTTTTACGTAGAGAGCGTGACAGCGCACCGCATTAAAAGAAACGATCATTCATGTTTTCAGAACCGCTGGCCAAAATTAAAAACGAAACTAAAATTAAAACATATTTGAGAGCAAGGGGGCCCCCTGGTGTTTCGGGGGCCCTACACAGCGTGTGTATTCTGCATATAGGGAGGATCGGCTCTGAGCTTTGGGTAAACGCAGCTCTTGTCACTGTCACTTTTACCCAGCCGTCCAATCAATGGAGGAGGGGGCGGGACAAATACTACACCGCCCAATCATCCTACTTGTACAACAACTGAACAACAATCGAGAAGTTAAAATTACTGGTTACTGCATTTTTATATTTAGTAATATTCTTCAAAATGAGATACTAGTAATACGTTACTACCGTGGATATTCCATTTCATAGCAACCAAATCGACAGCTGGAAAAAACTTTTTTTTTTACAGTCTATGGGAAAAACGCTGTGCCACCAAAGTGTTTTCAAGCGCCGCTAGCTGGCCATTTTCAGAAGAGCACCTGTCATTTTCAGGTGGCTAAAAACGCTTTGGTGGACACATGTTATTGAATATTTATTGTTAGCCATATGGCCTATTAGTCTTTTTTGCATTTATGCAATATACTGGAGCCAAACTTGAGAAAGTAGACCAGAATATTCCACTGCATTCCTGGACATGAAATTTGCGTAGCTGTAGTCATAGGCAGGGATTATGCTAATTGTGAATGAGCGTGCATGAGCGCCCTATTTACAAATGATTGGAATTCATTAACATACACATGTTTAACTATCAAATCGAATGTTTACGAAGCGTTTGTGAATCCGGAGGAGAGTTTTCAGGAAGGTCCGTTTTACGCGCAAATTACTCTGAATTTACGCCTATATTTACGAATGTTTCATGAATGAGGCCCAATGAAATTAGCACAACACAATGGTAACAAGCCAGAACACAGCGAAATTAGCACAACACAGCAAAATTAGCACAACACGATGGAAACAAGCCACAACACAACTAAATTAGCACAACACAATGGAAACAAGCCACAACACAACAAAATTAGCACAACACAACAAGCCACAATGTAAACAAGCCACAACACAACAAAATTAACACAACACAATGGAAACAAGCCACAACACAACAAAATTAGCACAACACAAGAAGCCACAATGAAAACAAGCCACAACACAATAAAATTAGCACAACACAATGGAAACAAGCCACAACACAGCGAAATTAGCACAATAAATTAGACCTATGCATTGTGTTGTGGAGATTTTGTTGTGTTGTGCACTACTGGGGCACCGTAGACTATAGATCAGGCCGTATGCTTTGCAGGGTTTTCATTAGCTGGTAAACCCTTTTTTTTTTTTTTTTTTTTTTTTTGGGGGGGCCATAAAAACATCCCTATGTCTGACAAACTCACAAAAACACTGTTGGGAAAAAATAAATGTCAGCTGACCCTTCACAAAGAGCTTGATTGACAGGCGATCTGACCAAACAGAATGCTGAATCCGCCATTTTGTCTGACAAACAATTCAGACAGGAGAATAGATAAACTTCGGTAGACTTAAACTTGAAAATTTTGTGTGTACTGATGTCTTTCCGCAGTTAAAACAAGATACCTTCTGATGCTCATTCATGTTTATTTCACACTTTAAAGTAAATAAATGGTATTTATTGTTTGACTTTCTTAAAAATTACAAAAACTAGAAAGCTGAGACCATGTTTCATACCATAAGTAAGACCATAAGTACTCCAAATGAAGACCAGATCTTAGTAAAAGTGTTTGTTATATTACTAAACATATGAATGGAGTTGTGGCCACGATGCCAGTTTAATCCTGTTTACATTAAACCTTCTCTTGAGCAGGTATGAGCATACAGACCTGTTGCTATGACAACACATCCGAACTGAGCTTTAAAGAATGGAACAATCCAGACATGCATCAACTCTTGAATTTCATCTGAAAGGAAAATTCTAGGTGGAGAACATTTACATTACTAAGAGTGAAGTCTCACAGACCCACCTTCAGGTGTTCTAAATTCACTCCCAAAGCCACAGAGCAATAATGAAGGATTTTTTCTGGTTGTGACCAGGGATCCTCAGGCCTGGCTAAAGGTTCTGCCATGACAGCAGGTAATAACCCTCCATCTCTAAAAGTCCCAAAGGCTGTCTAGATAATTATATCAATTTGTGATTTGGCCTTTTATGTTTTGTTTTTTTTTAGAAAAAAAAAACAACCAATCAAATCTAATGTGCGGACACATTTGTAAAATATATATTCTATAACAATGATGCCTGTCATGAGTACCAACTGAACCTTGAAATTACATCATGCAACTGTCATTTTTTGTCTGATCGGTATGCATCGTTTTGCCCTTGTGTTCCACCTCCAAATTTAGTCTTCATGTGTGCCATCTTGGCAAAACCCTGAGGCAACTATTTTCTAGTCATGCAATTACCACCTTTATCTACTTAATTACTTTGGATCAAAATATCACAAATTATTTGTCAGAATGATATTTCAATAACTTACATCAAAAAGCACTATAATTAGTAGTATGTAGCAACAAAACAATAGCATTGTAAATGTTGCTTATTTAGCTCATTTATTTTTCAGGTTGGTTCAGCTAATGTTCTTAAACTTATAGGGCTGTGGTGGCACATTGCCAGAAATGTAAATGATATTGATTTTTATTAACTGCATCTTATTTATGGTATGTTTTTATGCAGCTTCTCTTGCCCTTAAAATGTTACTTGAAATGTAGTCTACAACATAACGCAAATGGAACAGTTAACCCAATATAAAGAGCCAGCTGCCACAAACTGTGAATAAGCAGAAGTGTCACTGACTGAGCACCCTAAAACTGCTGGTACTGCCTGCTTGCTGAACCTGTCGACACGGCATCTTAAAAATGTGCCGTTCATTGTGCATAACACACTGACAGCAGTCAATAATAATGAAACTGGCTAAATAGTGAAATAGCAAAATGTGCTGCTGTTCTTAAAAGTATTACTTGCTGCCAGTGACAAGAATTTTGGAATCTAATCATGGGTCACAGACTCCCCCAAAAAACTCTTGATTAAAGAAAGAAAGAAAGAAAGAAAAAAAAAAAAAGAAAGCAGACAGTGCCTCTATCAAAAGGACAATTTGCTGGTTTCATTGAAAAACTATATTTCCATTCCTGCAGTCATATTTCTCTCATTCTATTACCTCCGAGTGGTTCATCTCCTATTTTTATTGTGTCAGACTGACCCATTGAGAGTACTGTACAGTGAGGTCATGTCACAATGCCATAGCATGCTAATTATTTATTAATTTATTTGTCATTGAAGTACAAGCAGTGTTACGTTTTTATCCAAAATTTCTAGGAAACCTTTGATTCATCCCTAGAATTCATTAGATGTTCATTATAATTTTCATTTCCAGACTCATTTACATCAAAGAGAAAGGATATTGACAAATATTTAAGTTTTATGATCCCATTATTATTACTAATTTCACATCATTTAACTATTATATTTTTTAATTCCTCTTGATTCTTATTTGTTCTTTTCTTTCTTGTTTTTTAAATATCTATTATACATATTGAGAACATCTAGTATTTAATTAATGAATGAGACTATTCTAATGTCATAGTTGTGATAAAATAAACAGATCGAATTATATTTGTTTGAATAACATTGTAACATTAATATCTACTTAATTTGTGTAAATATTGTCATTTTAAAAATTGTTGGCAGATGAAGTAGTGACACATGTTTTGATCTGTGTCTCGGGAATTAATGAATTATTTTATTCAGTTTGTGACTGCAAATATCAACATTTGAATCTGCAACTGTAAATGTCAACATATATATTTTAATTATTTATTTTATTGTACTGCTAGCCTATAGTTTTATCTGAATCTACATCCTCTCAGTATTTATAGCTGCAGTTATCACACAGCATGCAGTAGCGGTCACAACAACACTAGTGAGCATCTCAAGAACCACAACCCTGTGTGTTACAGCACTTTTGTTATCCAGTGTGACTTTTGCCTTGCAGCATCCCTGTGACAACTGTTGCATGTTTGAAAAGATTTTGTCTGAAATTTTTTTTTTTTTTTTTCTTCAACACATGTATCACATGTCTCCCATGGAACAATCATCCCCTGTGTACCCACCCAAGCTCTCTTATCCAACAGCTCCAGTCTTAACTGTTTTGCTTTACTGCAATCCTCATGTGGTCTAGCCTGCCCTGCAATCTTATTTGCAACCACAGACGTTCAATGAGATTTCAGACCAAAGGGTCAAAAGCCTACAGATATGACTCCAGCCAGTTCAGAGGCAGATGAAGCACCAGCCGTGGGAGATGCAGAGGTGAAACAACTTGGCTCTTCTTGCTTTGTCTGTTGAATGCTAAAGTGCAAGTGCCTGTTTATTGCAACAGTTCCACACTGAAAGGAAACGTAAATTTTAAACGACTGTAAAAATGTTGTTAACAGTAATTTTCCATATATACAGTGAATAACTGTAATTGCATTTAATATAATTTTACAGTGAGTACGTTTTTTTTTTTTTTTTTTTTTGGAAGTGAAAAAGAACAAGTCATTGTATAATTTACAGTGTAAAAAAATAAATAAATAAACAAGTAAATTGACATTTCCACAATTCCTTGCATGACACATTTGATCTATTTTGTTGAAATAACTGTATTTCTATCATGACAACTAAAATAGATCGTCTATGCAGCTGCGGCGGCAGAGCAAGTACCGAGACTTGCTACTGCCAATACATACACAACAACAAGAAAAACTGCTGCTGCACATATAATATTTATGAAATAACCCCAAAATAGCATACATGAATCACCCCGTAACAGATCTATGCAGGTGGAGCTGGGGAAAGTGGAGGGTTTCTGAAGCACTGCAACTGCTACTGCAAGCACTAGCCAAGTATTTGAATGTTGAGCAGCAAGCTCATTGGCTGCTGATACAAAAGAGAACCGATCAGCTGTGCCATGTGATTATGATGTCAATCGGCTTGTTCGACTTCATGCGTTACAAAGATCAGCTGCCGCCTGACAAAAGCAATGCATTCTGGTTAGAACATTTGTCCGACTTCGATCGGAGCTGCATCCACCTTACGATCACATGTGCCATCAAAGTACCGTGAGAGCCAAACGAGACCAGCCGCCTAGGTCAGGCGCTGCAGTTGCTCAAAATCGGTTGCGAGAGCTTTGAAGATGACACACTTTATTCTCATTGGTCAGATTGATGACAAGCATGACGTGTGTTGCGTGTTTATTGTAACAATAAATCTGTGTTTTATAACAGTAATGCTTTTTTAGTGTAGTCGCACTGTTATACTGAGTCACGTTTATCAAAAAAAAAAAAAAAAAAAACTGATATAAGCATATATACCCACACTTTATTGGTATTTGAATAGTAGTAGGCATATGTTAATGTCAAACTTTATTCATGAACAGATGGTGCTGTATTAAGCAGTATATAAAAGGTGTTTCTGTTGCTCATGAAAACGTTTCTAAAATGTCTGTGTATTTGACAAATATTGCATTTATTTAGCTTTATCTGTGATAAGAGTATGCAAACACCGTGAGAGCGTCACTACCGGGAGCAGAAAGTGTCCGACTTGACGTCTCCGTTTTTAATTCCGCCCCAAGTGCAAGCGGCTACTCTTGCCAGCCGGTGGCAGGCTAGTTCATCTCGAACAAGCCTATTATGTCAGATTGAGTTAGACCTATTGGACTGCGCCATCTAGAGTTCCATGACAGAACTTTGGATTTCTTTATTTTTTTTAAGTATGTTTTATCTTACATCTAATGTTGTTAAATTATTTTTTTTGCCATTATTTCAAACAGTATCAAGTTTTCTTTATCTGTGATATGTATTTACATTCCCAGATTAATTTATTTATATGTAAGATTGTAAGGCATCACCTTGAGAAAGCAGTGTTTAACAGTCTGAATAGACTCTGCAATCTTCTCTTGCTCGCTACATACATCTGTAGTGATTTCCTTAAACACAAATGTCTGTAGATAAAGCTCAGACCTCTCATTGAGGTGTGAATCAGTTTTTTATGTATGTGTACATTTTTTTTTGTCAAAGGTTTTTATGAAATATCAGTGCTGTGAAAAGATATGTCTGAGGCAAAGACTCAAGCATTCAGACTCTTATCATTTCTATTATACATTGAAATATCAAACTTGGTGATGGCAGTGAGGGGTATGGGTTGAGGTAAAGGAACTTGTGTGACATGAGGTTGAAGCCCCTTTACACCTGCAGGTATTGGATGACAAGTTCTCCCTCTGACAGGATGAGGTTCATTTCTTGGCTTCCATTCTGTGACCTGTGGCCAAGCACTGACATGTCATCGCCATGCTATAGAGAAAGTGAGTGACACATGTACATTACTGAAGCCAGCAGTGAGAGATTGGTACAATATGAACTCGTTGAAAGGTTATAAAATCTTTAACATTAAATCTCTGGGTGGGTGTTGTTAGCATGACATGTATGACATGGCTCTTTAAACTGAGAGCCAAAGGCATGGTTGCCAGTGTCACTCTGCTCCCTGTTGACAGCCGGTTACAAGTCTCATGCTGGTTTTATTTGAAGAAACTAGGAGCTTTTAAATGCTGTACGCACTTATAGATGCATACCCTTGAGCCCAAGTGAGGACACTGGCTGTCCCCTGCTGTGCGTGACATGGGCAAAATTAGCACCCTTTACCAAAGTGCTGTTTGGCATTTCCCTTGACGATCTGGGATGGATGTAGTTTGTGAAAACTGTCTCTCAAATTGGGCATGCAAGTCATCAGGCACAAAGACAGAGTGTAGAGCACTTGGTGCTGCCGTAGCAACAGGGAGGCTAGTGCAAGAGCCTGCTCCTTTTCCAGGAAAATATTTTCTGAAATGGTTTGCTGAGCTCATCTGCTCTAGTGATCAACAATTATCTTATGCTTGCATATTGTGCTTGAGAGAGAGAGGGAGAGAGGGAGAGAGAGAGAGACCAAGAAGGTCCAAAACCTCTTTATTGCTTTAAAACAAAATCAAAAACAATAAACAAAAACAATCCAACCAGTTCAAACAATTCCAAAGTACAACAAAAAAAGAAAACCAAACCACTAAGTTAACTCAACATCAATCCCCCCCAAAAAAACAAATTTTCTTCAACAAAACATAACACATTATTAAGACACCATATGTTTCTAAATTCTTCTACATTATTTGTAAACTTATAAAAGTCAAAATCAATTTTCAGTCTGGCTTTAAAAAATCTGACAAAAACTGTATTTACATCATGATCTGAAGACTCTTCTATCTTATTTCTTCTGCTCATGTAGATAGCCATTTTTGCCTGGCCTAGTACAAAATTGAGCAATTGACATTTCACTCTCCACTTCTGACAATATTTAAAACCAAGAATAAACATTTGTTTAGAAAAACTCTCCAAACATTGTGAACGTTCTTTGTAACAAATAAAAAAAGAGCACTCGGTCTGCCACAATCTAAAAAAAACATAGAAAAATAGTTTCCCTCTGTAAACAAAAAGGACAATCAGCACTTACATTGGGATTGACAACTGAAATAAAAGCATTGACTGCCACGATACCATGCCATTGTCAGTCCTCTGTAGTGTGTCATGTGTTCCCGCCTCTTGTGTCCATATTTGGTTTGTTTCCTGTCCTCGTCTGATGTGATTATTGGTTAATTCTTGTCCAGCCGTGTTTGTCTAATTGTCTATGATTATCCTTTGTATATTAGTCCTGTCTGATTTCGTTTGGTCTACTCGTTACTCCCCGGTGTTTCTGTGAGTCTGCCCTGCCCTGCCCTGTCTTGCCCTGATGTCTTCATTAAATACTATTATTTGAGTTTACTCCTCATCTCCGTGTTCCTTGCTCCTCCCCGTTGTGTGCACCGTGACAGCCATATTCTCCATTGCAAATCCCCTACCCTCTTTGTCGACGGTGGTTTGTACAATGCTCTCCACACAGATTTGATCTCATTACCAACTCATAAATGAGCTCTTAATGAGTATCAGCTATACCATTTATTTTACTCTTATTTAACACGTTAACAAACAGCTTATACATAACTTTTCCTCCCATAACCTCCAAATTGTTGGTAAAAAGACTTCTGGACTCTAAGAGTTGACCAGTACATTCTTTAAACTTGGGGAAAAGAGTCATAGCATAGCAGTCATAGGAAAAGAAGCATCAACATTTGGCTGACAGAAACCATTGCAGTAGTCAATTAGTAAAGAGAGTTCAGTCTTTGTGAGTTTGCATTTACAGGTACTTTGCAGTTGATCTATGACCCTAATGGATCTAACTCCCACATGAGAGGCTAGACTTGCAGCGTTGAAAAAATTGGGTCCACATAAATTGACCACATGTCCCAGTGTGACAGTCCCAGCTGAAATGAAATAGAGAGAGAAAGAGGGAGAGAGAGAATAAACATTCAAAATGATGAGTCATAAACAAGTCAATATTATGACAGAAATAACCAAGCAGATGAGCTCACCAATAAATAACCAGCGCCATTAGATTCCAAGATGGCGCTGCTATGTTCGGTCGCCGTCCAGGTCGCTCCGCTAAGACTGTGCTTTTATTTACTTTTTTACTTACTTTTGATTTCTCTTTTTACACACATAACGTCTGCACTGATCACCTACGACAAAAGTACACTCTTGGACATTGGAAACCGCTTCACTAACCTGGTTCAGGACACTTTATCACCGAATCCGAATCCATCGTGGCCTCTTGAGATTCTTCGGTACGCGGAGAACAAAGACCATAGGAGACGGAACAAGAAACACTGTGGAAATAGCGCTAGTATTCGCAACAGATTGAGGAAAAGGGCTCACAGTCCTCCTTCATCGAGCATTCTGCTCGCTAATGTCCAATCCTTGGAGAATAAGATGGACGATAAGTTTCCAACGGGACATAAGGGACTGTAACATCATCTGTTTGACTGAAACATGGCTCACGCCCTCTGTCGCGGACACTGCTGTAACGCCGTCTGACAACTTTTCTGTTTTACGGATGGAGAGAACAGAGGAGGCAGGTAAATCCAAAGGTGGAGGAGTGTGTTTCATGACTAACAAGAAATGGTGTGACCCCAGGAATATCTCCTCTCTGTCGCGATCCTGCTCGCCTCATCTGGAACATCTATCCATCATTTGCCGCCCATTCTATTTACCCCGTGAGTTCTCCGCGGTCATCGTTACTGCTACTTACATTCCACCTCAGGCAGACACCGGCTTGGCTTTGTCTAAACTTCACGACGTGCTCAGCGGCTACATTAACAAACATCCTGACGCTGCCTTTATCATAGCGGGGGATTTTAACAAAGCCAACCTCAGGCAGGTCATGCCGAACTTTCACCAGCATGTATCCTGTCCAACTAGAGGACCGAATACACTGGATCATTGCTACTCTCAGTTTAAGAATGCCTACAAAGCCCGCTCACTACCGGCTTTTGGTAAATCGGACCACGCCGCCATTTTCCTCACACCGGAATATAAACAAAGGCTCGCACAGGAACCCCCGGTGAAGAGGGAAGTGACGCGTTGGTCCTCCCACTTGGAAGCTATGCTACAGGCGGCTCTTGATGATGTCGACTGGGACATGTTCAGGGCGAGCTCATCTGACGTCAGCGAGTTCACGGATGTAGCAGTGAGCTTTGTAAACACACTTACCGACCAAGCTACAGAAACGATAACTGTAAGGACCTTCCCTAATCAGAAACCATGGGTGGACAGAACAATCCGTGATGCGGTTAACAAACGCACTGCCGCATACAAAGAGGCTCTCTTGTCTGGGAATATGAGCGTGTATAAAGCATCGTGTTATGCTCTCAGACGAGCAGTAAGTGCCGCCAAACATCGGTACAAAGAGAGAATTGAGTCTCATTTCCAGCTCAATGACTCTCGACGCATGTGGCAGGGACTAAGGAGCCTTTGGAAACAAATCCTCCGCGGAGGTGAGAGCAGATCCGTCGCTGGCCGACGAATTAAACACCTTCTACGGCCGCTTTGAATGCAATGGCGTCAGCGCGGCTCTGCCGAGCAGCGCGTCAGGAAGCAGCAGGCAGAGAAGCGATAATCATGTGATCACCGTGTCGGAGGACGAGGTTCGAAGGGCCCTAAAGAGAGTGAACATCAGGAAAGCTGCCGGACCTGACGGAATTACCGGCCGAGTCCTTAGGTCCTGCGCTGATCAGCTTGCTGTTTTTTTCACTTCTATCTTCAACGAGTCCCTTGCTACCTCTGTAGTTTCCACCTCCTTTAAAAAATCCATCATCATCCCTGTGCCTAAGAACAATAAACCCTCTTGCCTGAATGACTATCAACCAGTGGCCCTCACATCAATAGTCATGAAGGTTTTTGAGAGACTTGTTAAGAGCCACATTAGCTCATCCATCCCTGTTACTTTGGACCCTCTTCAGTTTGCCTATCGTCCCAACAGATCAACTGATGATGCCATCTCTCACATTCTCCACTCCTCCCTCTCACACATTGACAGCAGCAATGGGAACTATGCAAGGCTGCTATTCATAGACTATAGCTCAGCTTTCAACACCATAGTCCACATCAAGCTGACTTCTAAACTCACAGGCCTCGGCCTAAACACTTCACTCTGCGACTGGATTCAAGACTTCCTCACCGGCAGACCTCAAGTGGTGAAGGTAGGCCAGTTCACCTCAAACTCCATCACCCTGAACGTAGGAGCCCCGCAGGGTTGTGTCCTGAGTCCCCACCTCTACTCTCTCTACACACATGACTGTGTGTCCTCTCACAGATCCACATCTATTATCAAATTTGCTGATGATACTGTGGTTCTGGGCCTCATTTCCAACAATGATGAGACCGCATACTTGGATGAGGTGGAGAGACTTACATCATGGTGCCAGGACAACTGTCTCTCTCTGAATGTGAGCAAAACTAAAGAGCTGATTGTGGACTTCAGAAAGAGACACCTGCTGCCCTACACTCCTCTTATAATCAGTGGGACCCCTGTGGAGAGAGTAAGCAGCTTCAAGTACCTCGGTGTAAACATCTCCGAGGACCTGACTTGGACTACACACATTCAAACACAGGTTAAGAAAGCCAGGCAAAGGCTGTACCATCTGCGACAGCTGAGGAAATTCAGGGTCTCTCCAACAATCCTGAAAACTTTCTATTCAGGGACCATAGAAAGTGTATTGACTCAGTGCATCTCAGTGTGGTATGGAAACAGCTCCAGCCAAGACTGCAAGGCCTTGCAGAGAGTTGTGCGCTTAGCTGAGCGCATCTCTGGGTCTGCTCTCCCCTCTCTGCAGGACATCTACCTCAAACGCTGCAGAAGCAGAGCTGTCAAAATCACCAAAGACTCAAATCACCCTGGAAACTGTCTATTCACTCTGCTGCCATCTGGTAAGCGCTTCCGCAGCCTGATGGCAAAAACTGAGAGACTTAGGAGGAGTTTCTTCCCCCAGGCCATCTGACTCCTTAACTCAACTCAGCCTCTTAATATCATCTGACTTACTTCATAATCACTAACAATCAGTTAGATATTCACACTCATTATTCTCTACCTGATACTGACAGTGTCATTTGCACACAACACTTTCTGTGTCTTGATATCTTATTATCTTATTTTTTATATTTATTTTTTTGTGATTGCTGCTTCATGTCAACCATGTTCAACCTGTTTGCACATTCCTCTCTCGTACAGTCATGCTTATCTTAATATTTAATTCTACAGCATACTGTCATGCACATTATTTTATACTTTATATTTTATATTTTGTTCTTTATATCTTATTTGTTATTCATTTTATTTTATGCATACTTCCCTTGTGTTGTATTCTACAATATTTGCACTGTCCATGGAGCGGACCTGACTCAAATTTCACTGCTGATTATACAATCTCTGTATAGTCGTGTATGTGACAAATAAAACTTGAAACTTGAAATAATCATAATCATTGAGTTAAAAGCTAATGAAGTCATAATTATGTTACTAGGTGGTAAAAGTCATATTTATGATATACTAAGTCATTATGACAAAACAATTTAACTTTTATGTCATAATTTATTTATCTCATAATTGTCTTGGTATCTCATAATTGACTTTATCATAATTATGACTTTGTGTCTCTTAAATATGACTGATACTTAGTTATTAAGATTTGGCAAATATTTGTTTTACTTATGGGGGGGGGACCTCCATACATGTTTAATGCCTCTTCAATATATTTATTAAGTTATGGATCTATTAGTTCAGCTCTTTTACATTCTGATGCCAAGGTTCTATCATCAACCTCAATTAATTGTATCCCAGTATTTCCTGTGGAAGCCGGTTTCTGCCTCAGAGTACAAAAATGGTAGTTGTGACTTTACATAATTTCTGAGACTGGCAAGAGCGGCTTCCAAATCCTCAGTACTCATCTTGCTGGATCTGTCTGCTGCTTTTGACACTGTTAACCACCAGATCCTCCTGTCCACCCTCATGAAGATGGGTGTCTAAGGAACTGCACTCCAGTGGCTCAAGTCTTACCTCTCCGGTAGGTCCTTCAGGGTGTCTTGGAGGGGTGAGGTTTCTAAGTCACAACTTCTTGCTACTGGGGTTCCTCAAGGCTCAGTGTTTGGACCACTTCTCTTCTCCATCTACATGTAATCTTTAGGATCTGTCATTCAGAAGCATAGCTTTTCCTATCATTGCTATGCTGATGACACTCAACTCTACTTCTCATTCCAACCAGATGATCCGACAGTAGCTGTTCGCATTGCAGCCTGTCTGACAGACATTTCTGGCTGGATAAAGGTTCACCACCTTCAACTCAACCTTGCTAAGACAGAACTTCTCGTGGTCTCAGCCAACCAAGCACTTCATCACAACCTCTCTATACAGATAAATTCGTCAACCATAACACCTTCCAGGACAGCCAGGAACCTTGGAGTTGTGATGTATGATCGGTTAAGCTTCACAGACCATATTGCTACAACGGCCCGGTCCTGCAGGTTTGCCTTATACAACATTAGGAAGATTTGACCCTTCCTAACAGAGCAGACCGCACAACTCCTTGTCCAAGCTCTTGGTCTCTCCAGACTGGACTATTGTAATGCTCTCTTGGTGGGACTTCCTGCATGTACTATCAAGCCTCTGCAACTGATCCAGAATGCAGCAGCCAGAGTGGTCTTCAATGAGCCGAAGAAAGCTCATGTCACACCTCTCTTCATCAGCTTGCACTGGCTGCCAATAAGCCGCTCGCATCAAATTCAAGGTACTGATGCTTGTCTACAAGACAACCACTGGCGCTGCACCAATATACCTAAACTCCTTCTTCTGCAAATGAACGACGCCTCGTGGTGCCATCCCAAAGAGGCACAACATCACTCTCACTGACCTTTTCCTGGACTGTCCCCAGCTGTTGGAACGACCATCTCAATCCGAGCAGCTGAGTCTTTAGCCATTTTCAAAAAAACATATTTTTTCGCCATCACCTGACCATTTAATACTAGCACTTACCTATTCTATTCTATTCTATTCTATTCTATTCTATTTGGTCTAATTTATTTATTTATATATATATATTAGGGGTGGCATGGTACATGTATTCGTACCGAACCGTCACGGTACGGACCTCTCAGTTCGGTGCATGAGGCCTTACGACGAATACAGACAATTCACCCCCAATCCAGAAGGGGGCACCCACAGTACGGCAATGCTGTTTGATAACTGCCAGCAGAAAAAAAACAGCGAATGCCGTGAGTTGCGCACTTGAAAACAAAGCCCACTAGACAGTGACCATGTGCTGATTCTGAATGTGTCTCTTACATAGACTGACAAAGGAGTACACTTTAAAGGTTTGCACACTCAACTGTTTGCAAAATGGAGCTTTGTGCGTTCCAATGGTGACACAGAGGCGGGCGCGCTGATGTTTGGTTCACAGTATTTTATTTTGATAAAGTACCAACTGTTCTGTCAAGTTAGCAATACTGAAACTGATGTGTGTGTGTGTGTGTGTATGCCAGCGCGATCACTTCAACTGTTTCCTTATACCAGCAGAATCAACTTTAAACACTTATTGTCTTATTAATACTCACTGTATAAAGGTCTGCTTTTATTTGTGTACACTCACAATGAAAACAACATATTTTATATACATAACATGTAATAATATTTAGTATTTTCACATCTAGATGGGAAAAAAATGAAATTTGCACTATTGTCTGTTCAAAATAAATGAAAAGAAACCGAGCATAGTAGATTTATTTTTTTTCCCTTTTGTACCGAAATCGTATCGAACCGTGACCCCCGAACCGAGGTACGTACCGAACCGTGTGTACCGTGCCACCCCTAATATATATCCGTCCTTCGGATGAGACATTAAACCGAGGTCCTGACTCTCTGTGGTCATTAAAAATCCCAGGATGTCTTTCGAAAAGAGTAGAGGTGTGACCTCGGCATCCTGGCCAAATTTGCCCATTGGCCTCTGATCATCATGGTCTCCTAACAATCCCCATATCTGCTGATTGGCTTCATCACTCTGTCTCCTCTCCACCAGTAAGCTGGTGTGTGGTGGGCGTTCTGGCACACTATGGCTGCCGTCGCATCATCCAGGTGGATGCTGCACACTAGTGGTTGACGAGGAGATACCCCCTGACAATGTTGAGCGCTTTGAATGCTTGGAAAAGCAGTAATATAAATGCGTTATATAAATGTAAAGCGTTATATAAATGTAATGAATTATTATTGTTATTATTATTATTATAAAAAATCCATGCTATGTGCAATGTGCTAGACTAACTGAGACTTGTCACAGCACTTGTATATTGTTGCTCTCTCATTGGTCTGTTTGCTTCTACGTTGTAAGTCGCTCTAGATAAAAGCATCTGCCAAATGACCAAACGTAAATGTAAATGTAATGTTTATCATATTTGTGAGTTTATATCTCAAAATGTGACTGTCAGGGAGTCTCAGTCACCACAGTCATCAGCGTCAACGCACACCAGAACTCAATCACCGGAATACTAATCGCCCACATCTGTCCCGGCTCGTTAAGCTCCCTATATCTCTGCACTGTCCTCACTCCCTCATCGTCTGGTCTACAGTTTGCATAGCTAACTTAACCTGACTACTTACCTTGCTACTTACCTCTGTTTACTCACCCTTAGATGCTCCTTTGCTCCCGTTCTCCACTGCCCCTTCGCTCCCACGGATCACCTGCAAGAGACAATCACCAGTTACCATCACCTAAGAGGCTTGGAACCTTTACTTCTGCATATTACTCACCTTCAGACTGCTGCTTTACATTGCCACTGCCCATCTGTCAATAAATCTGCTATTTTGCTCACTTGCCTCTGTGTTTCTGGCCTGTTTGCTGACAGAAGACCAGACCTGAAAACATTCACCCAACTGAAATGGATCCCCGACATCCAACTCCAGCGAACGTGCTAGAGGAACTGGTCAACACCCTCCGTATGTCCCATGGCCATTCCTGCTTCCTATTTGGGTGAGGCAGTTGAGTTTATTGGTTTCTTGCTTCAAGTTGCTCTGTTCATTGAAATTCCCCACGGAACGAACCAAGGTAGCTTTCCTGATTTCTCTCTTGACTGGCAGAGCGTTGGTGTGGGCCCGGGCCATTTGGAACGCTCAGAGCACCATCATTAACTCTTTCGAAGCCTTTACTAATCACTTCAAGGAAGTGTTCGGTTTCTCCACAGGAGTGTTGTCAGTCCCCGATCAACTACTGCAGCTGCGCCAGGGCACTTCAACCAGTGATTACACTCTTCAATTTCGCACGTTGGCGGCAACTAGCAGTTGGAATGAGGCCGCCCTCCTGAGTGCATATGGCTAGATCCGCGCAGTCGAGCGCAAATGGCAATTTATGATGACACTATGGGGCTGGAGAATTTCATGCAACGGGCATCAAGGATTTCTCAATGACTCTCCACCTGTCAGCCCGAAGAAACCGCTCACCTTCCAGCCTCACCCGCTGCCTGTCCTCCAGTACCAGAACCCATGCAAGTTGACTCAGCCCGTCTCTCATGCATGGAGCGTGCTTGTCGCCTCACGGCTGGACTCTGCCTTTAATGCGCAGCGGCCGATCATTTCATCAAGGCCTGTCCCGTTCGACTCACCAAGGGTAGAGTGTATCTTTTGTCCATCCTGGAGCACAAGGCAATGGATGAGTACATCCGGGAGGCTCTCCAGCAAGGATTCATCCAACATTCCACCTCTCCCGCCTTAGGCCCTGTATCGATTACCGCACCCTGAACGTTGTAAGGCAACAGTTGTAAGGGAAACAGGTCAATTTAACTCAAAGGGAATCAATTATAGGGAATTTGAACAGAATCACTGTTCTACGGCGGATCACTGAGTCTGACAGCGATTCTTTGAATGAGCCATATAACACCAACTCTGCAATGGATATTAAAATCCAAAATATAGTGAAAACACTATTAATTAGCACAGTAACAAGATCGGCTGTTTAAGACATTAACTTGTAAGCACAAAACACAAGATACTTCTCTTTTCAATATAAGTACTACTTTATTGGATAAATCTAAGACAATATGAACTAATCTAACACATATTCACACAAGTTGCAGGAAGAGAGAAAGTGAGGAAGGAATGAGTTTAAGAGAATGAAAATGTGAAATCCCAAGTTTATAGCAATATGTGCAATTGCATAGACCTGAACAACCATCAATCACTTAATTAACCCTCACATTAAGTTTCTCAATGAGGCTAAAATTTATATTAAATGCACCAGTTCAGCTAGAATCTGGAGGTTGTACTTGCGTTGCGTGTTCAGGGGGTTCCCTTGTTGTCTTTGCAGAAAGGGATTTCCCAAGGATGCTGATTGGCTGAAGTTAAGTAGTCGTTGAAGTGACGTCTTGGGAAGCCAATGGTTGAGTGTTGGCTGAAGATGCGGAGTTGTGGGCTGGTTGAAGTTTTGAGGCGGAGGTGAACTCGGAGACACAGTTTGCATAGCTAGCTTAACCTGACTACTTACCTTGCTACTTACCTCTGTTTACTCACCCTTAGAAGCTCCTTCGCTGCACCGCTCCCGTTCGCCACCACTCCTTCGCTCCCACGGATCACCTGCAAGAGACAATCACCAGTTACCATCAGCTAGGAGACTTGGAACCTTTACTTCTGCATATTACTCACCTTCAGACTGCTGCTTTACATTGCCACTGCCCATCTGTCAATAAATCTGCTGTTTTGCTCACTTACCTCTGTGTTTCTGGCCTGTTTGCTGACAGTGACTATATATCACAACTGCGTCTTTATATTTTACAGTGTAACTTTTTTTTCTTATTTAAAACTCTCACAAATAAAGGTGCCCTATGTAATATTGACAGCTAGCAACTGAAATGGGTACTGCGCTCGAAGCTCACATGGGTTGCCAAATTGAAGACACAACAGGAATGAGTGCAATTGAGAGTGGGAAAATTGATGAGTTGATTTATCTGTTTTAATATGCTTTTGGTCATATAGCTTTTTAGATGGATGCTGAGGCTTTTTAGGTCATGTAAAAACAGTTCATTTACAACTTCCATGGCTGCAGTATGCTGTGTTTTCCACCATCTGGCAAGCCATGGTGTCAAAATACTAATTGGCAGTGGGCAGAATCACACATATCAAAACCATATACACTGCCCTCCAAAAGTTTGGAAACACCCCTGGCAAAGTGTGGTTTTGGACGATATCAGCATAAATCCTTATCATTTTTTGGTGCAAATACATTAAAGTAACTTGACATTATCATTGAAGACCAGCAATAAAACATAATAATGGCAATATATACATGTCAAAGTCAGACATGCCCCTTTGCCAGCTGTGATGCCTGGTTACTGGTTTAAACTTGGCCCAGATTTTTAAAAGATTTTTGGGTCAGCACACCTTAATACTGTAGCTTCAACAATTGATTGCCAATTCAAAGTCAATGTGTGAATAAACATTGAATACATGCCCAGATTATGCAGAGCTGTAAAAGCTGCTAATGGTGGATATTTTGATGAATCCAAAAAGAAAAAAAAAACATTTCTATGTATAAACCGTTTATGTAATAAAAGATGTTTTTGTAGTTTGTGTTGTCCCTTATTAGTGCAAAATTATCACAAATTAAAAAGGATTCATGACAATATTGTCCAAAACCCCACTTTTCTAGGGCATTTTCAAACTTTTGGAGGGCAGTGTATACAGTATATACACTGTTTTGCCAAAAGTATTGGGTCGTCCCCTTCTAATGAACAGGTTTGACTACTTTAGTAATTTCTATGAGTACAAATCTTAATGTTAAAGCATATAATGATATTCTAGGAAATTGTGTGCTTCTAATATTACAGCAACAGTTTAGACAGGACCCTTTTGTATTCTAACATGACAATGCCTCTGTGTATAAGGCAAGGTTCAAAAATAAAATTATTGATTGAGTCAGTGTGGAAGAACTTGACTGGTCTGCATAAAACCAAGTCCTAATCCCAGTTTAACACCTCTGGTGTGACTGTAAATGCAGACCTTGAGCCAAAAACTTCTACAAATGGGTAAAGTCATTTTAGACACTTCCAAAACTGTTGCAACAGAGATGGAAATACAATTTTTAAATACATGAATTATGTTCCCATCGTTGTTGCCACAGATTTAGCAGTGCATTTTTCTGTTCTAAAGAAGGGGGTGTCCCAATACTTTTGTCTATATAGTGTATGTACAAGTCATTGGTGTTTGGTGATGAGTTTTTGGCTCAAGGTCTGCATTTACAGTCACACCAGAGGTGTTAAACTGGGATTAGGACTTGGTTTTATGCAGACCAGTCAAGTTCTTCCACACTGACTGAATCAATCATTTTCTTTTTGAACCTTGCCTTATACACAGAGGCATTGTCATGTTAGAATAGAAAAGGGTCCTGTCCAAACTGTTGCTGTAATATTAGAAGCACACAATTTCCTAGAATATCATTATATGCTTTAACATTAACATGTTTCCCTGATATCAGCAAACACATGATGCCATTTTGTTTGTTTGTATGTTTTGTTTTAGTGCACTGAAAAAAATCATACCTTTAACTGGTTTAATTTTTACTCTGCAGGTACAGCAGTAATGATCTTCCACACAACTTAACGTGTGGCTTTTCATAAATTGCAATTAAGGGGGTCCATTTTGTTGTGCAGCAAAACCTCTTGTAAATACAATCCAGTAAAATTCAAATAGGCTGTATTTGGAAAATTCTTAGTATCATTCTGCATTGTTTTCCCTTGGCAGTTAAGATGAGCGGGTGAGGTGCTCCCTGCAGGTTAAATAAGTGGACAAATCCACCAGGGGCTTTCCATCAATAAGGTCTGATGTCTGCATTACAGAAACATGGGGGGACATTTGCATGTTTGCTGTCAGCGGAAGCTTTATGAGAGCACACCACATGAATCAACATAATTAGTGCAGCTACTGCCTGCTTTTGATATGAAAGATAAAGAAATAGCCTCACCATCCACCCTCCTCTCCCTCCCTATCGTTCTAGCACACTTTGTTTGTCTCTGTCTGCTATGGATGACAGGTGGGCTGTAGTGTTGTTGTTTCTGTTACAGCTGCATATCCAGTGGAGGCACAGGTGTCTGTCCATAATGCGGCTCATCCTGGCCTCACAGCAGACAAATCTGTCAAGGATGTTTCAGTCACACAGACACCCTGTGAGGTTGCTGCAGAGCTTATTATTTCAGTTTTCCATATTCAGGACCTACATTTAGATGCTCCAAAGTGGGCATATCACACCAAACCGAGAGTGAATAATTAGTCTAATGAGCATTTTGTATTCTCAAACAATACAAAATCCAAAAACACTCTCCAGATAAAGATTTTTTTTTTTTTTTGCCAAAGCAAGGACATATGATTTGTTTTGTCATGTGTAAATAATTGTATTTTTTATATGCATTCAATGTTAATAAAAGTAAGCACTGTTTAACATTATGTATTAATGATTCCTCTAAGTATAAGCATACATCACAGCTGTTTATTTTTTTTAAACAATTTTATATGATGTGATCTTTAAGGCATAAAATTACTAGGTGTTATTGCTCTTTCTGTCTCTTTTTAGAGTTTTAGATTTCTCACTATTACCTTCCTTCCTTCTTTCTGTTGTCACCTGCTGGTAACAGGATGTGCTGTTGTTGTGACTTTTTTTGTCACCAAAGCAGCCAGCAGACACAGAGTACTGACAAGGAAGACATGGGCTCCACTGCTGCTACAAAAGAAAGACAAAGGAGAGAGAGAGAGAGAAGGAGAGGGGAAACGGAGAAGCTGAGATGGAGAGAGTGCAGGAGACACAACGAGACAGAGAACAGAAAAGGACTCATGGCTCCTGAGAGCACTGATGGAAAATGAAAATAGCAAAGACAGAGGCAGGAGAGTGTGGCGGAGTGTGGGAGGGAACGATGGGAAGGAGAAGTGGGTGTTAGGAGAATAATGTGCTATGCAGTGAATGTTTATTTTTCAAAACGGCAAGATTTCCTGCCCCTAAACCCAAGGATAATTGTTTATTATGTGTTGGTTTGTGTGTGGGGTTGTATTTATTCACTTAAAAAAAAGGTCAGTAGAGTAATTTGTTTAGTTTAACAGCTGAACTGTGAAAACATACAGTTCTGCTGAATGTTTTTGATTCACTACTAGGGCTGGGTATCGTTCAAAAAATTTCAATATCTATACCGATACCGATACGTTGAGTTCGATACCGGTTCCTGAACGATACTTTTTTTTCAATACCAATTTTATTAAATCAGTTTTAACAAGATTACATTAGCTAAAAAAAAAATAGTTAACTGGTTTTATTTTTTTCAGCTTGTTGACATTTATACAGACTCAAAGACTCATCTCCTGAGCCACTGCACAAAGGAACAAAATATATCCAACATAATAAATCAGTGCAAATAATTTTAATAAAGCTCAAATAGTTTTCAGTTTACTCTAGTGCGTGTTCGTTTTAAAACGCATAGCTCAGACAGAATTATCATTTCTATTAATTTATTCTACGTTAAAGACTTCAAGAAATTGAAAATCTTTATCTACTTTCATAAGAGGGTGTTTTATTTTCTTTCACCATATGTTTTATTGTTATTAAATTCTGTGTTGTAGTATTTGAATGCATAAAAACTACTTAGTTTATTCAAATTTATTCTTAAAATAGCCTTATGAAATGTTTTATTTTTCCTCAAATTCTGTATTCTATCTGGTTTTCAAATGAAGGCATAAAACATTAATTTAATTTATCTTTTAAATGATTGAAAATCAAACTTATTTATTTATTTTGGCAAACAAAATTGTACTATTAAAATTAAAACATGGAAGAAATGTTGTGTGATCATTACTTTAAAAAAATAAAGTTTTAATAATTTTAATAGTAGCCTAGTAGTAGCAGTATGTACACTCTACTGAACAATATTAATATATTTCTGCCGCAGTGTCTTCCAAATTAAAACAAACTTTTATTTTGACGGGTTGCCGTGAATACATTTACAGTTCTGCTATATGATATGATGCTAGTTTTACTCAAATGAAATGGTAAAACGCTGATGAAGTGACTCTCAGAGCAGTTCTGGGGATGTTGTTCATGTGTTTATGTCCTCATTTAGACGGCAGACCTGAAATCACCGCGAGCGCGCTTCAGTCTTGTGTAGTAAATGAAACCGCGCGATGTGGAGAGCAGACTAATCCGTATGTTTCGAATCGCTTTCACGGATGTCAAACACTGATTAATATGCGGCATGCCGCTTCTAGTCGAACACACCTAGTGCTGCAGCCTGCAGGCTTATTGCCTCACTGACGTACACACAACGACAAGACGTTTTTCGATACTCGGTGGTATCGAGGCAATTCGGTCGGTGCCTAAAAGGTATCGAACTCGATACCCAGCCCTATTCACTACAAAGAACTGGCTCAATAGTCATTCATTTGAGAATCAAACTAGATTGGCTGCTTGCTCTGCATGTTTCATGCTGTAGATTTAGTAGTGAATAAACACTATTGCATTTGCATCAGTGCAAGCGTTAATTATGTATTTTTCTTGGTTCCCAGTCCTGTATTCAATAAAACGTGGGAAACATTTTTCTTACTTTTTTAAGCCTAGTTTGGCTTTCTCTCCTTGAACAGATGAAAGATAATAAATAATCCACTCATCAGGTGACAAATTCAGCCTAATATCATTGTTGTTTGCTTTGATTTTTATTTCATTTGAAATATTTTATAAAATGTAGGAAAATAGGAGGAGCTCTATCGCATATGCAAGAGTGCTATTAATGTGGAATGAATCAGTTGAGTGAATTGTTCAATGATTCACTCATAAAGACTATATAATTAATTGATTCACTCATAATGATATTGAATTCAGTGTTCTTGAAATGCTGCTCAACCAATCTGATTTCATGACAGACAGACAGACAGACAGATAGATAGATAGATAGATAGATAGATAGATAGATAGATAGATAGATAGATAGATTTTTTTAATAGATTGTGGTATTGCTTGTTGATGAAGCCTTGGGAAAGAGATAGTTTCCACATAGACAGCTGACTATGTATGGCCTTGAAGGTGAGACAGCAGATACCTGGGCAGAAATCTAGGTTTGTCATATGTCACCAATCCTATCAATGCACCTAAACTTGAATAGTATTTATTTTTCTTCATTTGTACAAAGGTAGGCTGTGCTGACCAAGGAAAATTAGATTTTGTCTGGCCAGAGGAGAATGACACTATTTCGACACACTATTTCCCCGTCTAAATACTGTAAAGCTGATGTAAAGTCACCCAGCTTTATATCAAGCTGATGTAAAGCTTTGACACAATTTGCATTGTTAAAAGCGCTATACAAATAATAGTGACTTGACTTGACTTGAAAATCATCAGTAGTACGGACAGCCAGTAAGCTGTTTTCTTTCTTTGCAGCTTAACATAGTTAGATCAATCACCACAGAGATGCTGCAATAAAACACCTTTTTGAGTTACTTTTGGTCACACCTTCAGCTGAAGCATAACAGAACAGCTCTGAGAGAATGAAATTGTTATAAACTCCTGCTCAGCTTCTAGGAAGCCATCACTAGACAGTGGCATTACATGATTGAACATATAGATGAATGAATACAATGAAATACACTCTCCGCTGAAGACAGAACACATACAATTGGATATTTACTCAATGAGCACAGAGAGCACTCCAGTGGCGTTATGTTGTGTGCTCTTCTTTTTGCAGTCATTGTATAGTGAACAAGAGAAGATTGCTTGTTTCTCTTGTCCTGTGAAATCAGATCTTAGAGACTGTATCCATACAAAATGGAAGGAGAAAACATTGTCAGATTGTTTTCTTCTCTCAAACTGAGATTTGTTGCTATGGGAATACAGTATGTAAGCTATATAAAGTATAGGCCACTGCTATATATCTCTGCTTCTAAGAAGTAAATTTGAAAACTAAGTAATTGAGGAGATGTTTATGTGTTCACACACTAAGAGGAAGGAAGAACATATTTTGTCCATGTTCGGTGTGTGCTTCTCTATCTCTATCTATTTCTCAATATCAGCTTAATAAAAAAAAATATTTTTTTTAACTAAGTAAAAAGTTTTGATTCGAAAAGTTACAGTATGTTTTTTAGTACATCAAGCTTTTTATCTAAAAAGAAAATTTGATTCCTGATTCGATTCCATAATTTGATTTCAGAATTTTAATCAAACAAGATAATGTGTTTTCTCTCTCTCTCTCTCTCTCTGCCACCTGCAACACCAATCCAGTAGTGAGCTCACAATGCTATTATTTATTTATAACACAAATATTGGATTCATTCTTTTTGTCAACTTGTTTTCTTTCATTTAGGACTGGTTTTGTGTTTCTATTTGCATCTGATTAATCGTAAGCCTCATTTATCCGAAAGTAGGCTCCTCGTTTTTTGAGTGAAAAAATCTTTTTTTATGAATAATTTTCACAATATTAAACAAAAAATTATAAAAATTTGCACTGTTTCTCACACTAGTGTACTTTAATGATTAATCAGGAAGTTTGCTTTTAAATGCTTTTATTTTGTACAAAATTGCAAAAAGTCACACTTGTGGTGTTCCCGGTCAAAAATGACCGGACTCCGATCAATTGCTTATAAATCTGTCATTATGCTATATTATCACCAAATATTGGATTCAATCTTTTTGTCAACTTGTTTTCTTTCATTTAGGACTGGTTTTGTGTTTCTATTTGCATCTGATTAATCGTAGGCCTCATTTATCCGAAAGTAGGCACCTCCTTTTTTGAGTGAAAAAATATTTTTTTATGAATAATTTTCACAATATGAGATAAACAAATATGAAAATTGGCACTGTTTATCACACTAGTGTGCTTTAATGTTTAATCAAGAAGTTTGCTTTTAAATGGTTTTATTTTGTACAAAATTGCACAAAGTCACACTTGTCAAAAATGGACGGCCATTGAAAGTGAATGGGGAAGAATGAAAGTAAGAGAAACAACTAATGTTCAGGAGAATGTTGTGCTTGCAAACATAAAGGCCTTGGACCTGTGTGTGTGTGGATGCATGTATACTCACGCTATCACACTCTCACACACACACATCTATGCATACAAACTATTGTGAGAATTACCAACGCTATCTCACGGCAATTCGTACGTATTTTACGAGGTGGCTAATTCGTACGAATTCGTATGACCTCACTCGTACGATTTAGTACGATTTAGTACAATTTGTCTAAACCCCACTAACGGGTAGGTTTAGGGGTGGGGTTAGGTGTAGGTCATTCGTACTAATTCATACGAATTGGCAACTCGTAAAATACGTACGATTTAGCAAAAATCGTATGAATTCCTACGAATTAGCCACCTCGTAAAATATGTACGAATTGCCGTGAGATCGGGCTGGAATTACCAACGCTATCTCACGGCAATTCGTACATATTTTACGAGGTGGCTAATTCGTACGACCTCACTCGTACGATTTAGTACGATTTAGTACAATTTGTCTAAACCCAGTGACGGGTAGGTTTAGCGGCGGAGTTAGGTGTAGGTCATTCGTACAAATTCATACGAATTGGCAACTCGTAAAATACGTACGATTTAGCAAAAATCGTATGAATTCCTACGAATTAGCCACCTCGTAAAATATGTACGAATTGCCGTGAGATCGGGCTGGAATTACCAACACTATCTCACGGCAATTCGTACATATTTTACGAGGTGGCTAATTCGTATGACCTCACTCGTACGATTTAGTACGATTTAGTACAATTTGTCTAAACCCCAGTGACGGGTAGGTTTAGCGGCGGAGTTAGGTGTAGGTCCTTCGTACAAATTCATACGAATTGGCAACTCGTAAAATACGTACGATTTAGCAAAAATCGTATGAATTTGTACGAGTGAGGTCGTACGAATTCGTACGAATTAGCCACCTCGTAAAATATGTACGGATTGCCATGAGATCGGGTTGGAATGACACCTATTTCATCCTACCCTGAACTGCATGCAATATGCTTTTATGAATCTGATATTATAACTCTCTCTCTCTCACACACACACACCACATGCTCAAACTGCCTTGTCTTTATCCTGCATTGACTTCAAAATAATCTTTTCTTTCACCGCATATTCTAGACAAAACATTATGACAATAGGTTTTGAGGCTTTCGTGTTCTCACAGATTAGACGAAAGTTTACAAATAAATGCTAGAGTATACAAATGCCTCACAGTGCCTTGCTTGTCATTCACATGAGGAAGGGACAACTAAGGATGAATCTTACAATGATGATGCATTGCAAGATATATTGGAAGATATATAGGAAAACATCACTGAACAAGCTGAAAACCTTGCAACAACTGAAGTGGAGCAATCTTCTGATTTCGAGGACCCAGCTGAAGTTGATGTAACGTTCTGGTCGAAGGATGGAAAAAAAAATATTATTTTGTAGTCAATGCAGGCCAAAGACAAGGCAGTTTGAACGTGTGAGTGTGTGTGTGTGAGAGAGAGAGAGAGAGAGAGAGAGAGAGAGAGAGAGAGAGAGCGAGAAAGAGAGTTATAATATCAGATTCATAAAAGCATATTGCATACAGTTCAGGGTAGGATGAAATAGGTGTAATACTCACAATAGTTTGTATGCATAGATGTGTGTGTGTGTGTGTGTGTGTGTGTGTGAGTGTGATAGAGTGAGTATACATGCATCCACACACGCACAGGTCCAAGGCCTTTATGTCTGCAAGCACAACATTCTCCTGAACACTAGTTGTTTCTCTTACTTTCATTCTTCCCCATTCACTTTCAATGGCCGGCCATTTTTGACAAGTGTGACTTTGTGCAATTTTGTACAAAATAAAAGCATTTAAAAGCAAACTTCTTGATTAAACATTAAAGCACACTAGTGTGAGAAACAGTGCAAATTTTCATAATTTTTTATCTCATATTGTGAAAATTATTCATAAAAAATGATTTTTTCACTCAAAAAATGGGGTGCCTACTTTCGGATAAATGAGGCTTACGATTAATCAGATGCAAATAGAAACACAAAACCAGTCCTAAATGAAAGAAAACAAGTTGACAAAAAGATTGAATCCAATATTTGGTGATAATATAGCATAATGACATATTTATAAGCAATTGATCAGAGTCTGGTCATTTTTGACCGGGAACACCACAAGTGTGACTTTTTGCAATTTTGTACAAAATAAAAGCATTTAAGAGCAAACTTCCTGATTATTCATTAAAGTACACTAGTGTGAGAAACAGTGCAAATTTTTATATTTTTTTGTTTAATATTGTGAAAATTATTCATAAAAAAAGATTTTTTCACTCAAAAAATGAGGAGCCTACTCTCAGATAAATGAGGCCTACGATTAATCAGATGCAAATAGAAACACAAAACCAGTCCTAAATGAAAGAAAACAAGTTGACAAAAAGAATGAATCCAAAATTTAGTGATAATATAGCATAATGGCAGATTTATAAGCAGTTGTTTGGAGTCCGGTCATTTTTGACCGGGAACACAACAAGTGTGACTAGGTGAAATAAAACCCACAAAAAATTAAGAAAATTCTAAAAAAAATAATGAGAAGTACTTATACCCTATGTGAACAAAGTCAGTAAGTTTGAGTCCAATGCGATAACGTTAACTAGTATTTTCGGGAAAAATAAAATCTTTTTCGGGTCAATTTGACCCGAACACAACCAGAGGTTTAATCAAACAAGATAATGTGTTCTCTCTCTCTCTCTCTCTGCCACCTGCAACACCAATCCAGTAGTGAGCTCACAATGCTATTATTTATTTATAACACAAATTCCCTCCAGCTTCCTTTTGTATGTTGTTGGTGAGAATTGTGATTTGCTTCCACCCACTGCGAATAAAGGTAATTTGTAAGTTTTGAAACAAAATGTAACTTATTTATTCATCATTCATGTGCTTTTTTAAGTTTAAATGGTCTTTTTACTTTTAAATGGTACTTTAAACCATATTTGATCAATGAATGTAAAAGCTCTGTAAATAAGAAACCACCACCACCTTCTTCAGAATTTTCTGTTTAAATAATTATCGCATCTATACAGTTTCAATTTCATTTAGCTTTAGTAAGGTTTTGTTAAACAACAGACAAGTAAGGTTGCATCAGCAATGCACTAAGCAGCAATCCCACTGTGACTAGCACTTATTTATCTGTGTCTTCCACTAAATCAGGTAGGACTGCAGGGTGAACGTCATGCAATTAATATTCATGAGTAGAGCTGATAAGTTTTGGGACAACTTGTTCTCTGGTTCAGACTAGGTCATGTTAGATTATTGCTAAATACTAATTTCACAGTTGGGCCTTATGTTACTTAAGGATATTGTTGACCGGAATATTTTATAGTCACACACACACACACACACACACACACACACACACACACATATTCTGTTTGACTTGTAATGAAGTAAGTCTTTGCAAACTGGCCATTATTACTAAATAAAAAATAAATAACAGAAATAATTTCTGATTGGAAACAATACATTTACTCATAATACATGAGCTTACTGGATGGATGGAAAGGTGGGGATATGCAGAGGCACTTGTCAGTCCTCTGTTGTGTGTGTCATGTGTTCCCGCCTCTTGTTTCCATATTTGGTTATGTTCCTGTCCTTGTTTAATGTGATTTTGAGTTAATTCATGTCCAGGTGTGTGTTTGTGATTATGTGTAAATTACCCTGTGTATTTAGTTCCTGTCTGTTTAGTTAATTTCTGTCTGGTCTACTCGTTACTCCCGATGTTCCTGTGTGTCCTGCTTTGCCTTTGTCTAAATTAAAGACTGTTATTTTGAGTTTAATCCTCGTCTGCGTGTTCCTCGGTCCTCCCTGCTGTGTGCACCGTGACAGAAGACCAGACCCGACAGTAAGCGGCGCCCCTTCACCTCGTTTTGTTTTCTGTTTTTGAAAATCTTTTGTTTTGTTCCTGTTTGTGTTTTTGATGATGCGTGGGAGTTCAGCGGCCGCTGACTCAAGCCCAGGTCCCGTGGATACAGTCCACACGTCACGGCCAGGAGTGCCGTGTTTATGTCTTGCTGTGCCCTCAGGAACAGTTTTAATCATCATGTCTTGTCTTGTCCGTGGAGACTCGTTGGGGGCGGGCGGCTCTTCTGGTTGTGGCCACGGAGGCCATTTCCAGCCGCTTGCCTCTCCTTGTCGTTGAAGTGGAAGCGGTTGCTGAGGGACCCTGTGAGGGCCCCTGAATCCTGGTCATGCCCAGAGGAAGCCTCAGCATCCGAGCTCAGCCCTAGGAGGGCTTCCTGTTCCTGTGGGCTGTCCTGTCCTGTGTGTTTAGCCCTGTGTGGGCTGTCCTGTCATGTCCTGTCTGTCTAGCCCCGGAGGGTTCCTGATACCCCCTAGATGCCCCATGGAATTTTTTTTGGGGGGTAGAAGGGTTCTGGCTGGAGTGGCCTGGCCGAGGGACGAGGCCACGGCCACAAGTACCACCTGCCATGGCCTCCTAAGCCCCTTGCTCCGCCATGGCCTCCTGAGCTCCCTGCACCGCCATGGCCTCTAGAGCTCCCAGCTCCGCCATTGGCCTCCGTTCTATCTGTTCTGCTCTGGAGGTCACCGTCCTGTGTTCCTGTCCGTGTGTGTCCTGAGGGGCCTCCAGAGTGCCCAGCCGCTCTGGGAGGGGGGAGTTATGTCAGTCCTCTGTCATGTGTGTCTTGTGTTCGTGCCTCTTGTTTCCATATTTGGTTATGTTCCTGTCCTTGTTTAATGTGATTATGAGTTAATTCATGTCCAGGTGTGTGTTTGTGATTATGTGTAAATTACCCTGTGTATTTAGTTCCTGTCTGTTTAGTTCCTTTCTGTCTGGTCTACTCGTTACTCCCGGTGTTCCTGTGTGTCCTGCCTTGCCTTGTCTAAATTAAAGATTGTTATTTTGAGTTTAATCCTCGTCTGCGTGTTCCTCGGTCCTCCCTGCTGTGTGCACCGTGACAGCACTAAAATACCACTTATCTTTCTTTAAAGAAAAGTTTTTATGTTAAAATACTTTCTCTTATCTCCATTTATATGCACAGAAGACTTTAACCATTACAGGGTTGATTTAAAAAAAACAAAAGTTTGCACTATATCATTCAACAGTTTGGGTTCTGAAAGATTTATTTATTGTTTGTTTGTTTTTAAAAGAGGTCTCTTTTGCTCACCAAGACTACATGTATTTGATTACAAATACAGTGAAAACAGTAACATTGTAAAATATTTTACTCCATTTTTTTTATCTATGGTGCCATGAAGAACCTTCAACATCTATGGAACCTTTCCATTCCACAAAAGGTTCTCTAGATTATTTAATTTTTCTTCACACTAATGCTCGACACCCGATGGCCAAGTAGCACATCCGTTCTGCGCCTGCGTTCTCATGCACTGGTTCGCCAGCTGAACAGCCAATCAGCATGATCAGATGGCCCGACTGACCGATTAGCTCAGACGCCGATTCAACATGTCGAATCGGCCGGAAAAAAAGCAGACGAGGACCAACTTCAGCCGACGGTGCGGAACACACTGAGAACAAAAACTGCCCAACGGCCGACCGTCGGCTTGGTGTGTTCCGGGCTTTAAAGAAATCAGAAATCGCCACGATTGTTTCACGATGCCAGTCTTTCGTCTGGGACAGCCGAAAATCGTGCAGTGTGTCTCGGGCTTTAGGGGAAAAACAATCTATTAAGAACAGTTCACTGAAATATTCTTTGAGGAGCCCAAAATGGTTCTTCAGTGGCCTTACTGCAAAAAAACTAAAACAAAAACAAACTTTATTTTTAAGAATATTTAGTGTCACAAGATTCTTCAGAAATCTCATTTAAAAAAATAATAATATTACCCCAAACTTTTGAGTGGTAGTATATTTTCATATGAATCACATTTAAGAAAAGAAAAGTTGAAAAAGCAGCCTTTGTGCCACATAAAACTTTTTAAAAGGCATGTTTTTTTTGTTTTTTTTAAAGGGATCCCCTTTGATGCACACAGACATACACTCCACCTGTAAGTAAGAAACTTCAGACAGCCCTCGGGGCCTGTGAGAGGACCAGACATGTTTATAAACCAGAAAAATTCATGATAGCAGCATCACCTGTTGACAGTTGCTGTGAAAGCTGTCCCACACTGTCAGGGACAAATATACATACCCAAAGGAAATAGAAAGTGACAGAGGAAGTGTTAAATGTTAAAATAAGCAAAAGTATAAAATAACATATTCTGATATAGAACAGCATGGAACCCCAGAACGTGTTTCTTTCTTTGCATATTTTTATACCAGGGCCCTTCTATAACACCGAAGCTAGAAAAATATTCGAATGATAAAATGTTGTGCTGAATCTACAACCCCAAATCAGAAAAAGTTGGGACAGTATGGAAAACGCAAATAAAAAAAGAAAGTAGTGATTTCTAAATTTACTTTGACTTGTATTTTTTATATACATGTTTTGTCAGTCAACTTCATGTCATTTGTAAATATACATCCTTTCCTTCATTCAGACCTGCAACACATTCCAAAAAAAGTTGGGACAGGAGCAATTTAGGGCTAGTAATGAGGTAAATTGGTTAAATAATGATGTGATTTGAAAAGTTGATTCAACAGGTGATTGTAAATGAGGTACAAAAAATGTTAGTCCTTTAGGAGCAAAGATGATCGCCAGTTTGCCAACAAATACGTGAGAAAATTATTGAAATGTTTAAAAACAATGTTCCTCAAAGAAAGATAGGAAGAGATTTGGAATTTCACCTTCAACAGTGCATAACATAATTAAAAATTCAAGAATTGGAGGAATTTCAGTGCGTAAAGGACAAGGGCGCAAGCCTAAGCTGACAACCGTGATCTCCGATCCCACAGGCGGCACTGCATCAAGAATCGTCATTCATCTAAAGCGATATCACCACATGGGTCAGACTACTTTGCAAATTGTCAAGTACCACAAACGTAGTTACATCCACAAATGCCAGTTAAAACTGTACTGTGCCAAAAGGAAGCCCTTGTATGTCCAGAAGCGCCGTCACTTCTTGCTCGGAGATCTGGGATGGACCATCACACAGTGGAAACGTGTACTGTGGTCAGATGAACAGTATTTCAGGTATTTTTTGGGAGGAATGGACGCCGTGTGCTCCGGACCAAAGAAGAAAAGGATCATCAGACTGTTACCAGCAACAAGTCCAAAAGCCAGGGTTGTCATGGTATGGGGTTGTGTCAGGCCCTTGGCAAAGGTAACTTGCACTTCTGTGATGGCACCATTAATGCTGAAAAGTACATAGAGATTTGGCAGCACAATATGCTGCCTTCAAGAAGACATCTTTTCCAGGGACGTCCATGCATATTTCAACAAGACAATGCAAAACCACATTCTGCACACATTACAAAGTCCTGGCTGCGGAGGAAGAGGGTACGGGTACTTGACTGGCCTGCCTGCAGTCCCGACCTGTCTCCAATAGAGAATGTGTGGCGCATTTTGAAGCGCAAAATGCGACAACTAAGACCCCGTACTGTTGCCCACCTTAAGACTTGTTTGCAGGAAGAATGGGACAAAATTACACCTGAAACACTTCATCACTTGGTGTCTTCAGTCCCTAAACGTCTTTTAAGTGTTGTGAAAAGGAATGGCAACATTACAAAGTGGTAAATGCTTTACTGTCCCAACTTTTTTTGGAATGTGTTGCAAGTCTGAATGACAGGAAAGGATGTATATTTACAAATGACATGAAGTTGACCAGACAAAACATGAAATATTTTGTGTTCATATTGTCTGCAATGAAATACAAGTCAAAGTAAATTTAGAAATCACTACTTTCTTTTTTTATTTGCGTTTTCCATACTGTCCCAACTTTTTCTGATTTGGGGTTGTATAAGGCTGCATATGGCTAATGTTCCCATTGAACATTTTGCCTGCTATATGCCTGCCGACTATTGATTTTAGATGCCATGCTCACATAAAGGCAATCATTACAGTGAGAGCAGAAGCTTGTTTCATAGCTCCTGCCCCTCTGTCCCCTACAATGCACAATCAAAGGCCATTGTTGTAGCTCCTATACATCAATAGCATCACCCAACGGTGTGTGCATGAGTTCACTGTGGGTGAGCCTGTCATGAGAGACACGCTGGCTGAACTGTGGAACAGCTGTGTCTGTGAGCAGCTTAACCTGTGTCAGGGTGCAGCTGAGTGGAAATCAGTGCCTATCAGGGACAGTGCAGGACATTTGGAAGGCTAGCAGATAGACTTAAATTTAACTGAGCAGACAGGTAGTTTATGAACTAACAGAAATCGCAAAAGGCTTAACAGATGGTTTTATTGGGCAGTTTCCCTTTCTTATAAGGTAAAGTATATAAAATATGTATTATTAATATAAAAGCATATAAAATTAATCAGTAATTAAAATTACTGGCTTGTCCTTCATACAGTATGTGTAGTATATTTATTTTATAATCCATGTTTCATATTTGCCCTAAGCATGTAACATTTCAAGTAATTTTGCCCTGTGCCACTTGGGGTAAAAATCTAAAAACACATCTGAATGGATAAACAAATTATTATACATTGTAGAATATCAGAGACCGAATCAGACAAATTTAAGATGCGATCAGAACATTGAAACATGAGGAGCTGAAATTCCAGAGAGGCAACAGGACGTCGTAAATTAGATCCTAGCTCCACCCGTTTGAAGAAAGCCTAACCAGCAAGCCTCTTTCACAAAACAGCTTGCAACATTAAAACAAAAGAACACTTATTGATAATTACAATTCAGGAAAAAGACTGTCAAATTTGGGGCAAGTAATCAAGACTGATGGTCAAAGAGATGGCCATCACATACGTTCCACGCTGGAAATCACGAGCTTCTTTAGATTGACTTTTCCCCCCTACAAGACAAAGACTTAGACTGAAATTCCTTAGGAGACCTTTTAACCTTTCTCTGGTCTTCACAGAACATGCCTCTTTTCCTCCACAGAATTACACTCAGAGACTGTTGTTTCCATATGTACCAAAAATCATCTTAAAAGGACTTATGAGCATCTAATCAGTTCTAGGCATAACTCCATTTCATGTATGTAACCCACACAATTGACTATCATGTTAATCACATATTGTGTATGTCTTTTTAATCATTATGGAATAGCTGAAGTATTCATATGCGTGTTTGGTATGTATGAGTTTGAAAAATCATGCTTTAAATGTTTCTTCCAATCAATTCTTTGTCAAATGTATCTTAGTCTTGTTATAGAAATCATGTCCAAAGTATACTTTGCAAGAGCCTGTAAAGTTCGGACATGTGACTGACCATTTAACATGTTGATTTATTGATTGGGTAGAGAAACAGAGCAACACCCTTAGCTAAGATCATTTCTAATTAGTCAAGACATCCTTTGGGATGGGTCAGAAAGCCGAGTTTAAAACTCAGAACACCATCAAATCGCTCTCTTAAAATGCTCTCTTAGTCTCTTTTTCTCTTCTCTTTTTGCCTCAACTTTTGCCACCACGTTTTGACGCTGCTCTTTGAGCGTGCTCTGGCCTACATGCCAGCTGCCACCACAATGAGAAGAAAAACCTCCTAGTCTCTTTACATCCTTTTACTTTAATTTATTTTCTTTCCGTTGAGTCTCGTGTGCTAAATCTATGTTTGCCAACGCCGTGTCTCCAAGTCCAGCTCCGACTGCACCCGCTTCAAACTTCAACTAGCAACGGACTCTGAGACCATTCGTCAGCCAACGCCCAAGACTTCACTACAAATGACCACTGAACTGTCAGCCAATCAGCAATTCAGGAACCCCCCGTGACAATGACTTCAAAAGGGAATCCCAGAGGCAAAGCAAGCAAGTAACCTCCAGACTTTTGCTGAGTCGGTGCAGTTTAATACAAATTTTAGCCTCATTTAGAAACTCAATGCGAGGGTTAAATAAGTGATAGAAGTGAATAAGTGATCAGGTCTATGCAATTGCACATATTGCTATAAACTTGGGATTTCATATTTTCATTCTCTTAAACTCATCCTTTCCTTACTTTCTCTCCTTCTGCAACGTGTGAATGTGTGAATGCTTGTGTTCATGTGTTAGATTAGTTTACATGTCTTAGATTTATCAAATAAAGCCTTGTTTATATTAAAAAGAGAAGTGTCTTGTGTTTTGTGCTCACAAGTTAATGTCTTAACCTGCGGATTTTGCTACTGTGCTATTTAATAGTGTTTTCACTATATTTTGGATTTTAATATCCAGTGCAGAGTTGATATTATACGGCTTGCTCAGTGAATCGCTGCCGAATCAGCCTGATCAGCCGTGAAACAGTGAGGCTGTTCAAATTCCCTATAAAATCATAAATGATTCCCTTTTGAGCTAAATTAACCTGTTTCCCTTTAAATTATATATTAATATTACGTTTTACGTTACAACATGTACCTAAATGTCTTCACTTCCTAAAAAAACAGCAGGGTTAGTTTGTAAGTTGGCACCTCACAGTGCAAAGAAGAGAATTTATTGAATCTTTTTAAGCAGAATAAAAGACAATGGATGAGCTGTGTTCTCTGAAGCTTTCCAGCAGTCTATTTCAGTCTGAGCAAAGGAAATGTTGGTGTGAGCAGCAGTTAAAATTAGGAGACGCTGTACCAATTTACAATTATGTCTGTCTTTAGAATCACCAAACTAATGTTGCATTTTGCAGAAAGATACTGAAGACTGTAGTAGATCCACTGTAATTTAAATAATATTGAATATTATGCTATAAAATTTAATTAGCCAACAAGTTAAATACACTTGCCAGTGGATTCATTTAAACTATTTTCTCTCAATTAATCTACCTGATAAAGAAATGTTCTATAAATCACAATAATACTGACAATTTAAACATGAGTAATATGTTTTCCTCATGCAAAGAAGTTTTCCACATGCAAATTAAGGAGGAGTGTTATATCATTATCACAGCACTGCTACTGAAATGCACTACCATTCAAATGTATGGGGTCAGTCTTTTTTTTTTTTTTTCCTGTACGAAATGAATACTCAGGTAGTATGCAGTAAATTTATCAAAACTGGCAGTAAAACCTTTATTCACATTTTTAACATTCACATATATGGTTTTCTTTTGAGCTTTCTTTTTTATCAAATAATCCTTGAAAAAAAAAAAAAAAAAAAAAAAAAATCACCTTCCACATTAAACAAATAAAATAAAATAAATAAGCACCACAACTGTTTAGAGCACTGATAATAAGAAATGTTTATAGGCTGCTGAAAATGCAGCTTTGCCATCACAGAAATAAATTACATTTTAAAGTATATATAATATTTGTTTTACATTGTAATATTTTACAATATATATATATATATGTGTTTTTTTTTTAATTGGTGAACATAAGAGACTTCTTTCAAAAACATAAAATCTTACCAACCCTAAGTTTTTAAATGGTAATGTAATTCTGAAGTATTTTTCTCACACAGATCAGAAGGATGATCATGTTCTAATTTAGAAAAGACACTCTGCAGCCAAATTAAAAATAGACAGTGAGTATAAATATAGTGCTATTATTTACACTGTGGTTTCAATTTTAGACGCTTGTATAAGTGTTTGTCTCTTTCTTCTAAGTCACTCTCATGTCTAAAATCAGGATTATGTGAAAAACATGGCACTGAGGTCAAGGCGAGAGAGATCGACAGAGAGAGATGTAATTGGCCCTGAACAGCAGTCATATCGCTTGCCACCTGGGTTCCTCAAACCCTCTTCAACTCAGAATAGCAACAGAAATGCCTGCTATTGCAGAGCCTCCCTCCTTTTCTCTGAAATCCCCCACGTCTCCCATTCCTGCCCTTTCGTCATTCTGTCATCGGTCCGTAACTTTGATGAATTGACATGAGCGAGATTTCTGATATGTCATAGCTTAAGGCTCTGCTTTGAAGTTAGTGTTGAGCCTTTGCAACACATCTATTTTCATTTCAATTTACAGCATGATCTCATAGGGGTCTGAGAAGTGTAAGGGTCTAATAAATATCTGGCCCTGCTCAACCTTTGAGTGCCTGGGTACCAGATGAGTTGAAGCAACGTTGCATTAAAGCTCAATAATAACCTCCTTGTATGTCAGTGAATCAGGCCAGAAAGACTCTCGAAAGACACAGTAATGTGACTCAGACTGAAGCATTGGAAACGTCAGTGAGAAGAAAATGAAGTTACTGTATAAAAGATTAATGAGTTGATGACAGCTGAATTGGGATTATATACAGCTGGTGTATGTCTTGCTCAAATAAATTAACCAAATGGCTCTGCAATGGTTTGTAGTGTTCAGTAATATTTAAAGTGTGGCTGCCTGAAATGAAAAACTTTGTATAGAAACAATCCAGGGCAGAGATTCCCAGGAAAAATACTGAAATAACTAAACAAAGCTCTTTTTTTTCTTTCCAAAAGGATTTTTAAAATATATCATACAAATCATTTATTGTATGACATACTGTCAGTCTTGTGTTGTGTGCCTTGTGTTTCCCACCCTCATGTGCCCTTATTTGGTTATGTTCCTGTTCCTGTCTTTATTAGTTAATTTGTCACCAGCTGTGTTTGTTAATTATCTCGTTTAGTTTGATTATTTAAACCCTGTGTTTCCCTGTTTCTGGTGTTTGGTATTAACGTTGATGTCATGTCCCTGTGTGCATCTGCCTGTCCTGTGTTCCCTGGAGTTTTGAGTTTGGACTATTCCCGTCTCTTCATTTGCCTCAGGGCTCAACCGTGACACATACCGTTCCCCTGAGCTCCAGAGAGATTCCTGCTTCTAAATATCAAGATCTATTCAGTCCTCTTCATATATCTTCAGCAACAAATCACACTAGGCTTCATAAGCCCAATATGTGCTGCTTTCTCTTTGACTCAATTTCTGTTTGAGCAATGATGTGTGTAAGGAAAACTGTAGGGTGTTGCAATAATTTTTAACTCACAGACTACAAATCAATATTTTTAAAACAACTGTATATATACTAGTGGTCAAAAGTTTGGAATAACTGGTATTTTTTTATATTTTTGAAAGAATTATCTTATGCTTACCAGGTCTGCAAAGTCTGTATTTATAATAGCTATTTGGATATCTTTTAAAATATAATTTAATTTCTAAGATCAAAAGCAGTCTTCACTGTCACTCGATTATTTATTTTTATTGATACTTAATTATTAATAAACTTTTTTTTTTATTTAATCGATTATCTTAAATCTATACTAATATTTGAAATGATAGTGTAGCACAGTTTCTGCAAGCGCACACATATATACTGTATATATATATATATATATACAGTGTTGGGGAGTAACTAGTTACATGTAACGGAATTACGTAATTTAATTACAAAATAAAAGTAATTGTAATCAGTTACAGTTACTGGGAAAAAATGTGTAATTAAATTACAGTTACTTATGAAAATGTTAAGGATTACAAAGGGGGTTACATCTGTTTTTTTTTCACACATACTCCCACATACAGATTTAATTGATTTCTTTCATAAATTGCAGTGACTGCTCTAAAATATGAAACACCAATGTTTCAGAATTTTATAACATGCTTATCCGATAACTCTTATTTCCTATATGGGTTTATGTATATGCTTTATTTTTTTAAGATTTAAGGCTATTGCACACTGAGTCCGAAATTTTTTCGTTTTTTTCGTATTCTCCATCCTTTCCTATCAAAATGCATGCAACGGATGCGAAAACACAGAAAATCGAACCTGATCCGAATTTTTTTTGACAGACGAAAGTTTCGGAGGCAGTGTGTAAACGTGATTGACACAACGTGAGGTCGTATTTATTTTTTAACGTGCGAAAATTTCAGACGAAAAGAGACCTTAACTGTTTTTTTCTAAGGCATTGTTAGATCCAGTGTTTCCTGTCATAGCTATACAAGGATTGATTTCAAAAACAGTATCATAGCTATTAAACTATTTCTTGTTATGATTTTAAATCTGTATTTAACCTCAGCATGATTTTAAAGTAAGTCTGATTTTGTGGTGGCTATGCTTCAAAGGGGACATTGGATACCCATTTTCCACAAGTTAGTATGATTCTTTAGGGTCTTCTTGAAAAGGTCCCAGTGGTTGTGTAAAACAACACCATTTTTACCTTGTCAAAAACAGCTCTGTTCACAGTGATTCGTTTAGGTGCATATCTCTTTACATGCTAATGAGCTCTGCTCACCCCGCCCCTCTCTTCTGTGGAAGTGATCCATCCTTGAGTTTGAACTTTTTTAACAAAACATGCCTTGAATTGTCCCTCATTCAGAAAACAGTCTGGAGTAAAATGATTTGCGCAGCCAGGCATAAACAAATTTAGTGAAAGTGAAATGACGTGTGGCCAAGTATGGTGACCCATACTCGGAATTTGTGCTCTGCATTTAACCCATCCAAGTGCACACACACACACACACACACACACACACACACACCGTGAACACACACACACACACACACACACACACACACTGTGAACACACACCCGGAGCAGTGGGCAGCCATATTGATGCAGCGCCCGAGGAGCAGTTGGGGATTTGGTGGCTTGCTCAAGGGTCTCACCTCAGTCATGATATTAAAGGTGGAAGAGTGCGCTGGTTATTCACTCCAAAATCAAAATGGCTTGATAATTGAGACTGTTTAGGTTTTTGGGGGATTAAAAAAGGAGTGAATTTCTATCATTGTTGGGTGGTTGTGTCCACAAACTGCTAAGACACATTTATATGCAAATTAAGATATTTTTCATCCAATGTCTCCTTTAAAATTAATGATTATAATCTTAATTCAAGTGATGAAAGATTTCTAAAGTCTGACAGTAATCAGTGTTGAGCACTACTGTAAGGTTAACCCTGCCTGGTTTACATGTTTGAAAATGATTAACAGTTGAAAACATTAGAAATTTAGAAAAGTAATCAAAAAGTAATCAAATGTAATCAGTTACATTACTTTAATAAAGTAATTGAAAAGTTACACTACTTATTACATTTTAAGTAGGGTAACTTGTAATCTGTAACCTATTACATTTCCTAAGTAACATTCCCAACACTGTATATATTATATACATATATACAGTCATCCTACACATGTACATGGAGCAGTGAGTGCTGTTTAATGATGAATCAATGTGTCAGGAGACCTACAGTATTATAATAAAAACCTTCATAGATAGCTGTCCCAGATCAGATGAAACACATGAGAGAGAGAAGAAGGGAGTAAGATATCAGAGTTCAATGAATAGAGTGAACGTGGGCAGCAAAGTGTACTCGGAATCAATAAAAAGAGTACACGTTTCACCATGAATAGAGTTCTGAAACAAATATGATTAGGATCCATTCAAAGAAAGAACAGAAACAGTTTTAAGCTAAATATAAACATAAAGCAATTTTTTTTTTCATTATTTTTTTTTCATATCAAAAACCTATGTAATGGTTTCTGAGAGAGCATTGATATGCAGTATACATCTTAGATGGATATTGATTTCCCAAAGAAAGCTATTCCATTGAAATCATTACTGGTTGGCTGGAGACAAGTCTTGAAACAGAGGAAAAAAAAAAAAAACTTCCCCCATGTTGTTATCCAAACACTCGATAATTACCCATTTAAAAATGCACATGTATGCAACATGAACAATTTGCACTTTTTATTGAAAAACACTAGGAGCTGTCCGTGGTGCTGAATTGTGCTTACAGAGGTTTTTAAGCTGTAGTTTAGGTCAGTCGGGACTTGTAGCAAATGCTTTTGTCCAAAGTGACTATAAGGACTCTTATTAAAGGTATAGTTACCCTCCAGCATCCTGGGGTTCAGTGTATTGCTCAAGGGCACACATGGCAATCGCTCATGGCTCACTTCTTGTAGGGATAGAGACATCAATTTTCCGGTTACCAGCCCTGAGCTCTAACCACAACGCAGCAGAGAGCCACGTCGAAACCCAAACTCAGCCTCTCAAATTTTTAACTGTCTTAAAGTTTTCCCATGAAGCCCAATGGATTCATGTTTATCATGTAGACATGCATATATCAGACCTGCCAGCCAACTTCAGCAGCCCTTTTATTTATTTGATCCTTCACTGTACAGAGCTATCTTCACTCTTTCACTTTGTGGCTCTCTCTGTCCCCTCACTCCCCGGTGAGAGAGAGCAACATTGGCATTCACAACAGACATTCTCTCCACACACAGAGAGGGAAAGTTGCACATGAACACATAATTGAATTCTTCACGTACCGGAGACAGAAGTATGTTGGACTTTGTTCTGACACTGTACAGATAGAGGAAACACAGAGGCGTGGACTCTTGGCACAGTTACAAAGAGAGGATTTGTGTTTATCCCTGTGTGCGTCCCTCCAATCACATCTCTTCCTCTCTCTCTTATTCACTCTCTCTTCACTGTGTCTGAAACTTTATCTCTCTCAGACACTTTGTACTTTATTTGCAACAACGCTATATCACAAGAAACAAGAAGCTGAGTGGAATGTTAATCTCATGCTTTATTTATTTTTTAAATGGCAGTCAGAGCATTATGTTAATAATGATTACAGTGCCGATAACAAAGCACTGTCTCTCAGGTGTAGTTAGATCTGTTAATCTCACTCGTGTGTGTAAGTGTGTGTGTGTGTGTGTTATTATCAGATGCAGACTTTCTCTAGTGAATGAGGAAAGATTAATAAGGACAAGCTACCATGAAACTAAAAGTATTTCATTGCATGCAGTCTTTCTTTCTTACTTTCCATTGCATTCTCAATTATTCTTCATTTATTTAGTCTAAAAAATCTTCATTCTAACATTCATGATCATACATAAAACCAAAGAAATACATTTCTATTTTTGCATTAAAAGCATCTTCTTACAACAAATGTTACAGGCTTTACTACATGCCACAGAACACTAAATAATTTAATGCTTTGAGGTTATTTGGGGTAAATCTATGAAATACCTTTGATAATGCTCCTTCAATTTAGTTTAGTTACATAATGCACTATTTGTCATATTTCCAGAAAATATTCCTTTCCTGCCCTCTCATTTCCTATTTTAGAGCTGTATAGGGCTTAAAAGTTTATGAAGGGACGTCCTATGTCAAACTATGTTGTCCTTTACACAAACACATAATAACATAGGACTCCTTAAAACTAAATATGTTTCAGAATATGAAAATATATTTTCATCAGCAGTGTTCTGCCAGTGCTCTGCAAGCTTCTTCAGACATTCTAGGTAAACTGAGACATGAAGAAATCTGTAAGTGTGTGTAGGTGTAAAGCCTAACTCATAGCACAGCACGACTCTTTGAAATACATCCCACTGAAAATCATCATTCTTACCATTAAAAAAAAAGCAAGGCAAACCCACATTTGTGAGACAGAGAGATGAAAATTGACCCAAGTGATGTTCTTTAAGAATACCAAATCCTTAGAAACCCCGTTTTAATACGAAATGGAGATGTTTTAACTTGGAAAGTGACTCAACTTCTACATTTCTCATTTTCATTTTCATTTATTTCAACTTGAAGTTCAACTTGTACTAAAATAACTAACTAAAATGGAAATAAAATTAATTATATATTACGTTACATTAAATATTTAATTAATAATAATAATAATAATAATAATATGACAATGAATGAATGAATGAATGAATGGAATTCCAAACTATTAATAAAAACTATGAAAATTCGAACTAATATTAAAAGCTATAATGGCATCTCAATGCTAATAAAATAACACTGTTTACTGTATATACTAGCTATTAAACATCTATTTTATGTGAAAAATAAAATATTAACGTTACATATACAGTCCCTCTTCACCAACCCTAGTTCAGATGAGTGTGCAAACCACCCCTTAAGAGGTAAATATAAACTGGAAGATTTTCATTTGGAAAATGAATGCAACAAAGAGATTTCTCTTGATTTACAGAGCTTCTCTTGAGAGGTTATAGGCAGTAATCAAACAGCCATTGGTGTATATTTTTGTTCAATTAGTAGTCAGAGTATGCAGGCGAGAAGCTATAAATGGGCATAGTAGAAGTAAGATGAATGACCAGACAGAGATAAAGAAATTACTGTATTAACATTAGAAGTATGGTACATAGCAGCTTGTATAATCAGTGTGGAGAAGGTCCTACTGCCCTCTGACTGCTGTTGGCCCCTAGACAAGTCACTAGATCAAACACAATGAATCACGAGCTGTGACAGAACATCCATGGTCCTGGGATCCTCTGATTTCTTAATTAGCGTTTGTACAGTTAAGCTTCTCATTTTACAAACACAGATCTTAAAATATAAAAACCCATTTGCATGATTTGTGTGTGCAGAATCAAATTAATGTAAGCAAAATAATAACCTTGCAGGCACACTTTGTAGGGCAACATGACTTCAAATACTAGTGAGCCATCATCGCATTAGTGTCAGCATGATCAAACACACAAACCTTCTTCCTGAGTGCTTAATAAACAGGCGTAATTAATTATCTCACTGTATATATGAATAATAACAGGGAATTAAAAGACATCCTCTGGTTTAAGCACTACCTGTGCAAGGGATCTGCATCAGATTAGCTACTGAATTTAGATGAATTTACTGACAGATTCTTAATCCAATAATATGACATGCAGTTGCATAATATGGTATGGTAATTATTCATTACTGCTACTTTCAAGTTTTACAAGATTACAATGTGATTAATCTACTGCCTGTATGTTTGCTAAGCAAACTGTCCATAAAAGCACGTCCCTAATCAGAATCTAAAATGGAAGTGGAAACATGACCAATAAGTATTTGTCTCATTACTTTAAGGCCTTTTGATACACTTTTGGGTAACACTTTAGAATACTGTTCCATCATTAATGAATATTGATGATGGAGTAATCATCAATATGATTACTCCATCATGAGTAATGCAATATAAGTACTCTAGAAACTGCTAGTATCTAACAAGAAACTCTGATTAATGAATTAGTAAGTACTAGTGCTTAGTTGAATGTGGTAGTTCACTATTAGCTAATCAGTAACAATTTTTTCATACCTCCCCAAGAACTACTAAGAACTACTGTATATATGTTCAAAATTAATATGAATAATGTATAATTAATTCTAAAGTGAAGGTCATGGTAAACCATTATGCAAGTATTGGTAACAAATTCTTCTAAAGGAATTACTAATTTTTTGGACCTCACATACATCTCAAAAGCTTACAATGACGTCAGCCAATATTAGGGAGTTATGCTGCTTTTCACTTTAGAATACTGACCCAAGTAATTAGTAGTTCCTTTATAAGGATTTGGTAATACTTGAGTCATTACTAGTGGGTTACCATGATCTTCACTTTAGAATAAATTATATATTGATTATAACTGTAATTACAGCCAATGTCTTATTATAATTTCACTATAAATAACTAAACTAAATTATCTATAATATAAAATTTTTTTTTTTTAGTTAGTATAAATAAAGATAGTGAAATATTGGGGTGCTTATTGTGATATCTATTTAAAATATAGAAGAGAGAGAGAGAGAGAGAGAGAAAGAAGAGAGAGAGAGAGAGAGAGAGAATGATAAAACCCACAATAATTTCTGCAGTCAGTAAAGCTATAGCAAGTTTGTTTTCTGCACATCAACACTCAAGTAACAATACTATTTACTATTTAAAAATACCACTTAAAATAGTATTTACTTTTCTATTGTAAGTGTTATTTGCTCTCAAATTTGACAAAACAGGTTTAAACTGAAAACCATTATTTTCAGTTAGACCAGTGTAAAAATGCATTTAAATAAATGAGTCAGTCGTTTCACATTTTTCAATGTAGGCCCAAAATGCCCTTGAATATCTAGACAAGGACATAAGCACATTGTTCCAGCTATTCATGTGTGGTTTATTCTTTCTCCTTCACCAAACTCTCCTTGTCTCTTTGCAGTCCCCTGATAGAGTGAACAAAGTTCTCTGCCTTAACTTGAGGACAGAAACCTTTGTCCTGAGATAAGGCCATCAATGCAAACAGTCCCAGAGGCAGCGCTGACTTGTCCCATCACTGTGCTGCTTGAGACATCCTGGGTTTGCTGTGGAGGGACTGTAGGGAGCAGCCAATCATCTGGTTAAGAGTTCGAAGAACTGGCATCAGTGACAGCTTATCGGACTGTGACATCTGAACCACGCTCGGCGCGAAATTGTCGAATGCCAGGAATGACATTATCTGGGTTTCTGCATGCTTTCCCTTTGCCTGGAGCATCTGATGACATTATCAGCACAGGTGACCAATCAGCAGCACAGGGTCCAAAGATGAAGAAGATATCAGACAGCATCAGCAGCATTTGCATCGCTGTCAGAGCTAAATAACTAAACATTAGGTAAATCGGTTTCATTTTTAGAGATTAAAAAACCTTATTCATTAAACAGCATTGCCTCTGAACAACTCTGAATTCTCAAATCCACAGATTATGAAAGTTTTATTACATTCAGAATGAAAACCATGTTTTGGATGAATGTAATACAAATGCATATTTATTTTAGTCACTCGATTCTTTTCTTATACGGTAATTATTCAGTATAATAGAGCTGCAAAGAGAGTGTGTAATTTAAATTCAGATCAAAACTATCACAATTAGTTTGACCATAAGTCAACTGTTTTATTCCTGTCGCTTTGTCCCAAAAAGCACTGAAAACTAGATACAGCCTGACACTTCAGATTTTCATTTAGATAATAGCTTCCCATCTGGTTGCCGCCACGCCTTCTGTCACTCTCAGTCCTCCCATCCAACCTCCTTATCAATTACAAAGCCACTTTTAAGTCCCAGTTAATAGGATGTTAATGCATTATTGGGTCTGTGGGTGATGTGCTATTGAAGGGAGAGATGGACATTATTGCCCTTGAGCACAATCTGGGACCAAGACAAGATCTGTATCTTAATATAAGATGAGAGGAGATTATTTAAAAGTAGCAGCATGCACTTTTATTCTTTGTGTGTGTCAGCATGCTCTGTGGGGCTGTATTATTGTCATTGATAAATTATGGCATTACCCATATAAACATAAATTTTGTTTATTTGAGTGTGGAAAGCAGAACAAATTTCATTATATATTTAGGTAAAATCAGCAGTAATTTGTTGTTTGAAGTGATGTCACTACCTTATTCATGTTGTATGAGGCAAATGTCATGTCCGTATCCAGGGGGCAAAATCTCTTCATCTGTGTGCTGTAAATTGAAGTAGATGGAAGACAGGATTACTTCTTGTGATAACACAACTCAGTACAAGTAATAATTGTAACTTCAAGGCATAGCCAAGTAATGCTGAGTTAATTTTCTTTTTACAACTTGTACAAAGTGAGTATGGGTTGGTGGGGCTGGGTTTAAGTGTTGTAAATGAGCAAAATGTGAGCAAAATGTGTATATTAGTTAATAGTGATGTAGATGCTGTAACTACAACATTACGTGGCCAAAATTATCTTTCTCTATTGATGGCTTATACACCATTAGTTCAGTCTTCATTGTCACATGACATTTCTGAAACCATGATGCATTGTCAGGATTCTCTGACAAATAGAAATTTCAAAAGAACATTTATTTAAAGGGGTCATCAGATGCCCATTTTACACAAGTTGATATGATTCTTTAGGGTCTTAATGAAAAGTCTATAACATACTTTGGTTAAAATTTCTCAATAGCAGTGTAAAAAACACCTTCTTTACGCTGTCAAAATCAGCGCTCTGTTTTCAGCACGCTGATCTAGTCCATGTTGCTTTAAATGCTAGTGAGCTCTGCTCGCCCCGCCCCTCTCTTCCGTGGAGTGACGAGCAGACCAATAGATATGTGTAGATTCCCTATTCGACCGCTCCAGATACGTTGACGCGTCAGCGAAAAAGGGGATTTTAAAATAGGGTTTTAAAAAACACACTGGGTGGATTTTTATCATTATAGGATGGATGTGTACACACACTTCCAACACACATTTATGTTCAAACTTGTAAAGTGAATTTTGCATCCGATGACCCCTTTAATAATGAATTTAGTTACAGTTTAGTTTAGTTTGAAATAAACAAATATATTTGTAACAATTTACTGATGATAAATTTAATGCATCCATGCTGAAAATATTTTCTTTCCAAAAAAAGTACTGACCCAAAACCTTTGAACGGTAATGTATGATACATCAGTGGCTACTGAGGAAAAAGACGGGCTGCATGCTACAGTATTGTCATTAAGATTAATGGGAATGCTAACGGATAAATCCCTGCAGGTATTATGGATTGATCACAATGGTCCAGGAGGATGTCATCTCTACCCACTACTCCCTCTTTGATTGTATAAACCAATCAAAAATGATGTCAAATCTGTCCCCTCTTTCATGACCAAATGCAATAACTTTCGTCTTCCAGCTACTAATCAATACCAAAAAAGTCGATTGATTAAAATGTATTTAGTCCTCTGAGATATATGATTCATCATATTTTAGATGGAAAGGTTACACAATGAAAAAATGAAAGGCCTTCATTAGGTCTGAGGATGATGGAATGAGAAAATCGATGAATCCATGGAGGGAGGATTAAGATACTCATTGCATATTTAAAGCAGCATTGACCTGATTCTCACTCTCATTTTTCTCTGAAGTGCCAGCGGACGGGGAACCGAGGGTCATTCGTTTTCATCCTCACTAACATTTTGCACAGAAAGGCATATCCTTCTCAGTGCCCTCATGTGAGTATTGTAAAATGCTTTTGAAGTGGAAGTTTAACGCTGGAAATCCTCGCATCATTTGAAATCTAAAGAGACAGGCGGATTAATTGCTTTGTCAGTGACGCTATCACTGGAAACTCTCTCTGTGTGGGTACACAACTATGAATGTGTGTGTAGACACCGCCAACTGACCAGATATGGCACTTGTCGTATAATGCTTGTGACATAATCCCCCTCTCAAAGACCCTGGTGTCCAGCTGTGCGAAAAGAATACGAGTGGAGAGTCTGATGCAAGGGGGTCAGTGGTCATCTGTTGGCTTTTAATGTGCTGTTAGCAGTGCAGGAGCAGCGGCAGGATACAAGGGACTTAAGGGAATGTGTCTCTGTTAAAGTGTCCTGCGCTCTGAATGTGGCTCTCCCATCCTTCCCTCTGGGATTACTTCTCTTAGAGATAAACTCTCTTCATGTCACAACTAAAGGACAGGAAGTTCAGCCTGGCCTTGGGCGAAGAACATGTTCAGGCCCACTTCTGCCAGCCTGGGTTATAAAGATAGAGTAATTCAAGCTGCAGCAGCGTGTGTCTTTCATGTCTGATCACAGTTTATATAAATAATATGTGCACTAGTTTAATTTATATAGAGTACATATGGGCAGAAGTTGCTATCTCCCTACCTTTTTTTGGCTGGAAACATTAAAAAGAGTTTTAATTTATTGCTGTCTCTCTGGAGAATTAGAGATCTAATCGGAACTATGTCCCCTTCTAACGAAACTAATAAGCAGGCTTGTGGAAATAGCAAATGTCAAGAGTGATACAGCGGATACAGTATGGAGAACGCCTGAGCCAAACTGCACACTCATAGATTAAAAATGTCAATAGAGTTTATTTTCAGTTGACAGAGAAGGAATTGCAGCCTCAAATAGCTGAGGCTCAATTGCAGGCAAACCGCATCACATTGATCAAAGCTGATGCCGTGGCAACAGCAGGCAGTAAAATCAGACGTACTTACTGGATTTATTAAAATGGGCTGTGAGAACTTGACAAGCTGTAACCCAGTCAGTGGAGATAAACAGGAACATACAAATGGGATTGCTTCAGGAAATGTTCGTCGAAACAGTCTTTTGTAATAACCAGCAGTATGCAAATCCAATCTGTAAATGCGACAGAGCGATGTTTGGGTAGCACCACGGTAGTGAGTGAAAGACAGAATAGAAGAAAGAAGCTTGCTGGAAAATCAGCCCTGCAATCACATTTACTGTTGCTTGGTGAAATTTCACAAGCGAAATCCAGTCATTTCAAAAGGAATCCACATGATCTGGAGTTTCACATAAGGGCAAAAAAGTTCCTCGTGCAGATTTTGCTTGTGTTCAAGCCGGTCACACGAATTTGCCATGGTGACCAATAGAAAGCTGCTTGGTTTGAAAATAACTGTGAGCAGTGCTTCATACATTTACATTTACTGACAAAAGACAATTGATTGCACTGTTGGAGTAGCTTATGGCCAATTAGAACAGTAGTTCTGGTCCTTGATTAGGACTGGCTCAGCCTCATTCAAAGCTACTGTAAAATACTCTAAAAACATGTACCTTTAACCTCATTACATCATTATTGTATAGCCCATAGATATGCATACGTAGATGCCTTATTTGTGGTTGTTTCTATGGGCCGCTATACGTAAGCTGTCCTTCATATTGGAACGGTTAAAGCCAGCCCATGAACACTAGAGAGCAAGTTGATAGAGGAGGAGAATCCAAGCATTGCATTCTGGGTAGTCACCGCCATGTTTTAGGACACGCTAAGTATCGCACAATGGCAACAAATACAAATAACCAGAGGAAAAAAACAGCCGTATTTGTGTCGATATTTTTAAGAGCTGCTTGCACTTGCTTAGAATTAATGGACTAATATTTGAATCCTTGCGTTCATTTGAGCGCTCAGTCGTGTGGCCACATACACACCATGATACTCACTCATAGAAACCATACAGCCATCTTCTATCATACAACATAGGACCAAATTTATTTCTATTTTGCAGTTTTTAATAACTAAGTTGCAATGACATATCTACCAGATAAAATAATAAATACAATATAGCTTGATCTCAGCCAGTTCATCAACACATTTTATCATATCACCCTAATTTCTAGGGATAAAATAACAGTATGACCCTAATGCAGCTCTGAAATGACACCAAAAAAAGTTTTACTGGACTTAAATGGAACAAATGCATGATTTCTGACCAAGAGTTGCTGAACAATGAATCAAAGCATTGCTTTATGAACACGGAGAGTGATCGCAATTGAGCTACATAACATTTCCAATCCTGTTTTCGTAAATTATTCATGACATGAGCACTTACAAATTCAAGCGGTTTGGAAATTATGAATCTGTAATAAATAATAAATACAAATGATGAAGACAAATTTTTGTCAAGTTGTTTATTTTCATTGAGCTATTCGTTCACTGTCACCAGTGTGTTGTTTCTAAGCTGAAAAACAAAAAATTGCGCTTCATTTCAGACCCGTTTCCACTCCGGTCATGACAGCAGATATGGCAGTTCAAAACCCAGAAAGCGTTCTCTATTCTAATATGTATAATATACTGTACATTTTAACATCTACCTCCACTATTACCCAGTCTCTACTGGAGTGTTGGTGTCCCAAAGCCCCAGAATGAATTGTGTTGCCGATGTCACATTCCCATTCTCTATGTGTCTGTAGTTGCATGCATGTTTGAATATGCAGATTTCAGCAGATGGTTTTGCTGAACTAACACAATATAACAAGATAAAGCCATTAGCTAACACAACATTAAAAAGTTACCATAGCATTAAAAAATGCAACATTACGTTGATACAAAAAAAATATAATTCTTACCTGTGAAAGTTTATCCCATTTCTTTGGGAATTTTGATTTCTGTGGTTTTTACAACCAGAGGTTGTGCAATGTTGTGGCATCTTGAATAATGAATTGATTTTTATAGTGAGTGATGACACATTGACCATTTAAAGATGACAGACACATCGACACATCTGGAGATGTTGAATGGGCCATCTATATCAATGGTATAGTGCATTGCTTGGCCACATTTCTGCTAAAATTGCTGAATAATTACTTTGCAGAAGAATTATTATTTGTTATTAATGCAATCTAAAAATGTTGTTGTTGTGTGTTTAAATTATAAAACAAGCTTTTTTTTAGGTGTTTTTTAAGCTTTAATGTGAGTCACTATTACCATTACCTTTCTCCACAAAAGCTGGCACGGCAGTTCTACTTCTGACACTGGAAATGTTCCTGCGCATATTGGGCACTGGGCTTCAAGTTCCTACACATTAAAGACAAAAATGTATGCAGGGCAAATTTTATAAAATAGGAATTGATCATTGACAATGTTTACTTTAGCTTTTGCTTGTGTACCTCCTGAGAGTGATTGCAACATTGGATGATGTTGAATGAGGTCTAAGGTTTTGCCTTGAAGATGTTGCCTCCTCTATCAACACCAAATCTTCTTCCTGCAAACAGAAAAGAAAAATGTGATGTTGTACTGATAGAATTATATGCTGTTGGGAATAGTCACAAATAAAAACACCCCTTAGAAGTCAGGGGCATATTGAAATGTGGAAGTTAGTTAATTAAAAGGTCTGCAAAGCAAAGTCTCTGCAAGGCTACAGTGGTACTGGCTGACAAGTCCTGATCATCATTCGTTACTATTGAAGTAATTGAAGTAACATAAGTAATACTATTGAAGTATTTGCAATTGTCAGTGCACAGGCCTTAAAGATAGTACAAAACAAACCTGTTATTAAAATGCACAATACACAGTCTTGCAGACTAGGGTGAAGTCAGAATGAACAGACATCAGTCCCAAATCGTTGTATTTTAGAAAACCTTGAATGGCAAACTGTACGTGGCGCGGCATGATTTTGAACAGCTGTTGGGTGCCGCGAATAGACTTGAGTGTGCATAGTACAGTCATAATTTATGAATCATAACCCGCCAAATGGGCTAGTGATTTGATGTGCGTTACCCACCTGACTTCACTGGAGCTATAATCTATAATCTCTGAAAATATTGGCCTGACGCTTTACTATTGGGGGCTCTGGCAGCTAGCTATTGTTGGCTAATCAAATCTATTCAGACGGGTTTAGCTAACGTTACATATTTTTAGATGGGAGAGCATGAGAAAAGAGAATAATTAAGTTCACTTGTCACTGAGTTTAAGATGTTAGATTAGTTATTTTACCCAGTAAAGGACCTGTTGCTCGTCATGATGGGCGTGGACGATCTGTGACTTCAATCGAGAGTGACCAATAGAAAAAAGCCTTTCATCCTGGTGGGTAGAGACTGCCCACTGCGACACAGCTTCACTCGCAAGCAAAACTTTTAGACCCGTAAAAAAATACGGCAGAAAAGAGAGCAACATTTGTGGTTTCGTGGTGAAAAGTGTTTGAAGTGCTCAAAGAAAAATATTATTTTTCAAAGATTTACACGCCCTGCAAATTATTTTGTTTTCAATTTCTTTATTTTTTGAGCCTTAAGAAGACTTTTTTTTTGCAAACTTTTATTTTTTTAATTACACAATAATTAATTTTGCTCTCTAACACAGTATGTTTGATTGAATAAAAAAGACACCAAATGAACTCCATAAAATAGTGGCTTACAAACAGTCTCAATGAATTTATTTCAATCATGAAACGTCTCTAAACTAAAATCAGGCAAAACTCTGTGGAAGGCTTTGGGTGTGACGTCAGCGCGTCTCTGCACGTTGACGTCGGGAGCGTCAGCGGAGTCAGTGGATCAGTTCGGGAAGGTCGATCGCAGCCCTGTTAGCTGACAAACATGATGTCTCTTGCTGCCCGTTCAGGGGCTTTTTCCCCGTACCTGCAAGCTACCAATTATGCCGTGGCAGGTCCACTAAAGCCTCTCATACCCGGCGTCGTCATGAAGACCGATAAACTGTTGATGGACACCAAGATGCCGTTCCTGTGCCGCGAGTCCTTATCGGGTCAGAGCGCTAAGAGCGGCCTCGCCGTGTCCGTCAGCCTCAATGGTGAGTGCCACTGCGGGGTAGAGTCGACGCGAGAGCCCCGGTCTCAGCGTAGCAGAAGGAGGCCGTGCAGCGGCGCTCACTCAAGGGCACATTGACCTCTCATATGTTTAATGTGTGTAGTGAATAGGTTTAAGGCGTTTGTAGTGTTGTACGTAATTAATGCTGAATTATTATTAATTTGAGTTTAGTTTGTACTGTATAACGAAATGGCAGCAAAGCTCACGTGCTAAAGCAGTTAGCATCACCGAGGCCTCGCTAATGTCCTTGCCGCAGCTGTTAGCAAATCAGTCTGGCTTTTGAGGAAAAATAGATATCTTTTTGCTCCTTCAAAGTCCTTTATGATAGGATTACGATTACATAATAAAGGAAATGCCACTATGTGGGAGAATTCGGCAGATTGTGTAACGTTATATGTTTTGGGACAAGGGTAGCTAATAGTTCCTTGCTAAGATTGGCCTAAGTTACATGCTGCTTATGTAAATTACTTTAGAGTTTACATTTAGTTAATTAGAAGTAAAATTTGCTCAATTAGAGTCAGTTTTTAGTGTTATTGCAGCATAATTTACGAATGAGCTGGTAAGAGACCCCCAACCAGACTTTAAGACACGCTAAGCAGCCCTATTGTGTAAATAAGACAATTTGAACTGTCATTAATATTATGAATTATCATACTACATAACATAATGTTTAACAGTTCATTCGCAAGGTGGAAAGTAGCTATTGTCTTTTCTGTACATACAGCAGGGTTCAAAAGTCTGAGTTCATATTGAAAATCTGTGATTATTTTACAGATGATGTTGTGTATGAATGTAAGTGGTCAAAATTATTTTTTCCAAATTTTGAGAAAGCAGGGTGGCTGTAATAATTGCTTTTGTGAATGATATATAATCCAAATTTGAATTAAGATGCCGCCTTGTCATGTTTGAGTGTAATATTTACGTAGTATTACATTTCTTAAAATTCAGAAAATCTGCACTCTGAAGAGGAGATTTGGTATTTGCTGAATAATAAAAAAAAGTGTTATGATGTGTTGGTAAAATATTATTTGACATGGTCAGTATGTTTTTGTCACTTTCATGTCAATTTTTATGTAGTGTCTTTATTTATTCATTTATTTGTTTTTGTTTTCTGTAGCTCGCTCTTCAGTGCGTTTCGCCCACACAGACATCAAGATCCCCGATTTCTCTGACTACCGGCGGCCAGAGGTTTTAGACCCAAAGAAGTCCTCACAAGAGAGCGGTGATACCCGACGGGCGTTCTCCTATCTGATCACAGGTTCCACCGCTGTGCTTGGAGTCTATGCAGCCAAGACAGTTGTCACACAGTTCATCTCCTCCATGAGCGCCTCAGCTGATGTGTTGGCCCTGTCCCAGATTGAAATCAAGCTATCAGACATCCCTGAGGGTAAGAACATGACCTTCAAATGGAGAGGGAAACCCCTGTTTGTCCGGCACAGAACAGAAAAGGAGATTGCAGCTGAGGCTGATGTCAATCTCACTGAGCTTCGGGACCCCCAGCACGACAGAGACCGCGTCCAGAACCCCACCTGGGTCATTGTCATTGGCGTGTGCACCCACCTGGGCTGCGTGCCCATTGCTAACGCTGGTGACTATGGTGGCTATTACTGCCCGTGCCACGGCTCTCATTACGACGCATCTGGTCGCATTAGGAAAGGCCCCGCTCCGCTCAATCTGGAGGTGCCCTACTACGAGTTCCCAGACGATGACACAGTGATTGTAGGATAAAGGACTGTACCGTAATAACTATGATCAACACTGAACATGTGCTTTTCTTGTTTGATTTTTGACCATCTTGTTTCAGACTCATAATCTGCATTGACTTGATGGGTAACAAAGGATAATTGTAAGTAATAAAGTGTATTTTATCTGATGGAAACCTCACTCAGCTCTATTTATTCAGTCTCAATATACACATCTCTCTGTGTTTTACTTAATCACACGGGTCATTTAGTTTTGTGCACATTACGCATTGGTTTACAAATACAAATAAGATCTCTGCTATGCTAAGTGATAAGTGTTGAAGTGATAAAGGCAGAGGGTGCAATTTTTTGAACGGCAGAAAGTCAGGTAGGTGATGGTTGTAGGTGAACAAAAAATGTGCAATGTACCTTACACAAGCAATGACACATTGATTATGCACTCTTCTGTTGTCATAGTCAGTGGTAAATGTGACAACTGTATGATTGTGGCTAGGTTTCAGCGGAATCTTATAAGAATAGCAAATGTGAAATATGGACGTATTAAAAATGCTCTATTCTTAATGATTTGTGCATAAACAGAGCTCTATTATGTGCTTACAGAGTTATGAACTAAATAAAACCTTCACAAATGTTATGTTGTCATTGACATTTTTTTAATCACTCTTAAAGAGCCGTTCACATAATGTCTGTTTCTGCAGGTAAAAACATGAAATGCAGGGCAGTGGAAAGAAAAAAAATATGCAAGGTCTAAAGAGCTGTATGTTACCAGAAGGTGATGCATCACCTACAAATTATACAAAATCATAAGGATCGTGATTTTTAAATATGAGAGTTAAAACAGTTTAACTATACACTGTAACCGATTTCTGTAATGTGAACAGTATTTTACTGTAAAATTTACAGCAATCTTTTTACAGTGTACATTAACATTTATTCCTCCGATGTATCCATGTGGTTCAGCAGCAGTTGAAGAACTGTTAATTCAGAAATGTCTTGAGAGAACCACTGCAAATGAGCAGGGGCGGACTTACCCATTAGGCGACTGCCTTGGGCCCCCAAAAGCCAAGGGCCCCCTAAAATGCTTTTCATATACGAGATGCGCATTAAGCGCGGACACGCAAACGGTTGCTGTTTACGGTGTTTATTACCACGACAACCGTCTGCCTGTCCGAGTTGAATGTGCTTTTTTGTTAAAACTTGTATCTCAACGGTAAGTCAATTGCTATTTCGTGGTCTACAACATGAAAGAATAAAAGTGTCTGCTAAATGAATAAATGTAAATGAAAGAATCCCATTATAACATGCAAAATGTAGAAACATTGGACACAATGGGGCACCATTGTGCAGCAGCAAGCATCATGACAAAAAAGAAACTTCAAGGTTGATCTAGGTAAATTTGTGCAAATGTATAGGGCCTCATTCCTATATTTGCCTGGGGCCCCCAATTCTAAATCCGCCCCTGCAAATGAGCCAAAACAGAATGTTACGTTTCGCAGATATATTTGTAGGGAATAAATACATTTTAAATTGCCCATTAAAACACAAATCAATTTGATTTACTTACAGTCTGTGTTCCATGCGGGTGCGTTTTCAGCAATAAGAATAATAGTTGCAATACCACGTGGAATAATTATGTATTTTAAACATGACAGGACCACAATTCTTAGTTACAGTGAACAGTTGATTTAAGCTACCAATAATACTTCTAGTCTGTAAAATATAATAGCTTGTCCATTAATCAAGATGGATCATGTGGTGCTGGTGGTTCAAAAAGTACATCCACTGTGCCCAGGGGGAAGTACTGAAAATGTGCCAACATGAGCAGCGGCGATTACGATTGTAAAAACTGGCCAACATGTCTGGCATTCTCACATTTCATTGAATAATAACCAGCTATGTAGATAAGTTTTGATGTGGCTATAGAGAGATGGTATACTTAATTTCCTCCTTTCACTCTGTAAGCTTCTCACTTCAGAGATGAACTGATAAACCATAATGTTCATATGAAGTGAAGGTACTGACTATTTTACTACAATTTATGCTTTAGACACTGAGTTTCCAGATAAAGTGAATTGCTGTATACTGTGGTAATGTGCTCTTGTGAAGCAACACAATGACAGGTAAACAGTAGCGTTCCTCTCATCCAGATATTATTTGAATAGTTTCAGGGCTATATTACCATATAGAGTAGCTTTTCTCTGTGGTGCATTTCCATTTGAATGTCTCGCAGGTCTGAGAAAGACATTGGACATGTCTGTAGGTTAATAGAGTCGATATGCTCCTTAGCTGGGCTGCACAGAGCTTCAGACAACATTTGAGGTGAAACCGTAAATTCATATTTACGCCACTTGACACAGGCACACAGCATATGCTTTAGTTGGAGCATTTTAACCTAACAAATTCCAGATTCAGGTTTGAATTTTATTATTGCAGTACTAATACTGCTTCTATTAGCCAGTCATTGCCAACCTTTTCTCTGAATGTGTCTGGGTAGCTGCGCTGCACATTCATTGATTTCATTTTCTGGCGAGGTCTGGGTATTTTAATACATTTAATGCACCGGATTGCCATCCACTCTGCTTTCCTCTGGAGCATCCGCCACTTATGACATGCAACCTGCTCAGTCGTCCTGGAGCCCTCAGCTCTTGCCAGGTCCTGCTGCCAGTAGCTTGGCGGACATTCAGGCCTGACTGATAGAATGATGATATCCCAGGGGTTGTCAGGGAACCATTGTGTATCAGCTGAAAATCACGGAGGACCCTGGCTCCAACATACGTGTTTAGCATCCAAGAGCAATCTCTTTATTGGGCTAATTTCTGGGCAAGAATTCGCTCTGAATGGCAAATTTCTCAAATTCAGCTCAGGAGGGTTCATCAGTCACTCTGGGTTGGTTGAGATCCCTGTATGAAACACAAACTCAAGTTTTTAATGAGTGTATTTCAGAGACTGAAGTATTGCAACACATATTGTTTATTCAGTCGCTTAATTTTGTATTGTTTTTTTTTTTACCGGTCTCAATTGGATTCCACTAGTTTAAGATGCACATCTGCTTGTACAACTTGACTGCATAATGCACAACTTCCCTGTGGGGACAATATAAATCAGTTTAATAGGAGAATCAGGTGATTCTGTTTTGTTTTGACAAATGACTTCAGATTTAATTCTTAGTGTGGTTACAAAGGCTTGTTTCGATTGAAATTAGTTATTTTCTTCTGATGCAACAGAATGAAAGGGATGACGTGCTGGACAAAGACCAAAATATGGCATTCTGCACTCGTATCACAATGCTGTTGATATGTTGATCATTTTTTCATAGTTTTAATTGAGCACTTCAAAGCCTACGGAGGAAGCATGCAATGATTCAGATGCTGCACACGTTATCTTTGAAGAGAGTATGTGACTCTGTGAGGGTGGAAGAAGAAAACCAAGACAATTAGCTTAAAATTTTCTCTGATTTGCTCTCCTATTATCTGATGTGTCACATTAATGTTATAATCCTCCATTTGTCTCAGGGTTGATCAGATTACGATGAAAGATTTATTAGGCTTCCCGTAATTCATTTGAACTTGTTTTGAATAACTTAACATAGTAATGCGTTTTTCTTTTCTTTATTAAGAATGGCTGCTAATGCATCTTTTCCTCTAATATCATTCAGTCTGTTTATTAATCTGTTTCATCTTCATGACAGTATGTTTTTATTTTTAGTAAACCAAAAGTGTCATAATCACAAGTGATGCTTTTTTTAACCTTATTTCAGAATTACTGTTGCCTAATCTGTCTTTATTTATTGGCAGAACTTAAATTTTCATGCACATTTTAGAATAATTTAGCAACCAAAATAGTATGCTTCATGCTCATGAAAAATAGCCTGAGCTTCAATAAAGATCATTTGGCATTATTCATATGCAGTTTTATTTTTATTGATGCTTTTAAGATTAACCCGTAGGGTCTACTAACAGTCATTTTTACAAGCATGTCCTTGTTAAAGGCCATTAAACCAACCATAGCAGTAACTGATTTATCAGTGCATCAAATTTCTTGACATGCATAACTCTCTGATCTCAGTCAAAACATCTAAAGTTACCTTCACATAGCCTTGGGAAAAGTTATTATTTATAAATTATTCTTACAGAAAAACATTTCTTATTAGATTAAAATATTAAAAAGCCAGATCCATTCGATTTATCTGCAGTGTCTTTTAAACAAGCTGATTCACTGTGAAAGTGGCTGTTCATTCTGATAGTGAGCTTTAAAAGGCGAGAATGGAGAAATTGAGAAAGATGCCCTATTGTCCTCCCCCCTCCCCTTTTTTCTATGAGCATGAGAGTGAATAGGTGGAAATGAGACATCACATAGAAATGGTCGTATCATTAGGGGAAATTGATCTCTGCTTTCATACTATGGTGCAGTGTTGCCTGCAGCTGGAGCTTTACAAGCCCATCTAAAGCATCCTCCACATGTGGCACCACGCGCCGTACCCGCATGTGCACCGAGTGCCAAGAATGGAGCCTAAATGACTCTTCACTCTGGAGCAGAGCTGGGGAGCGAGGTTGACGTGGGGGACTAGAGAATAATAAACTCTAATGAAAGTCTCTCTTTTCTTCCTCCTTGTGTGCCAGGAGCTTTTGTGCTCTCACAAGCAGCGGCTGATCTACGGGTTGGGCTGTGAAGAGCTTCATTAATCCTGTCAGTCAACAGCAAACGGCAGCTGAGTCATCCTCCGGGCAAAAGTAGAAAGACAGAAAACAGCGCCCCAGGTCACCCTCCGGGCCACTCCCCTAGTGAATGCACAATCACTGTTCGATTACTTCAATTTCATGTGCTTGTGTGTGTGTTTTTTAATATATATATGTATATATATATATATATATATATATATATATAATTATTAGAATATATATATATCTATCTATTTAACATTTTATGCTTCAAGCAGCCACCCCTGCTATGGCTTTATTCACCAGGATTTTCTTCATTTCGGATTTGGTCCTCTTGGCCTTTTTCTTGCACTTGTACATCCCAGTGACTAGTAGCTGCCCTCTAGCTTTTCTCAATACATGCTAACGGGGTAATTGATGGGGCCTTAATACAATTTTGCTGTCTATGCAGTGGAAACAGGATTATAAAAAAAAAAAAAATCTGTTCTACATGAGAAAAAGGTGGTGATAGGTTCGTGGGCAGCGCACCAACATGTAGCGCTGTTGCGCTTCAGGCGTCCCAAGTTTGAGTCTCGACTCGTGAACCTTTCAAGATCCCAACCCCTCCACCCACTTCGCTTACTGTCCTATGTTCATTTACTTATACTGCAATAATGCAAAGCTGATTGAAAATCAGTGAAATCACCTTACCCTTTTATTTAAGCAGTAACAAAATAACATAAAATGAAATGAAATAAAATAAATATATAAAATAAAATGTAAATAAAAAAATAAAATCCATTAAAACAATAACACATCCATATACAGACAACTCTTGCATATGATGATCAAAGCAGCAGTAGTGTGCAGCTCAAATATCAGTTTTGCTGCAACAGATGCTTGACTGCAGTACAGATCTCTGGTGTGCATGTGCTCAAATATGAGTTTTGCTGCAACAGATGCTTGACTGTCAGCATCCCCAGCTAACACCTACATTTTGATCTTTTACTGCTGACAAGATTTTCGGTAAAGCAATTAAAAAGATTTTTTTTGCATTTCTGTCTCTTATATTCCTAAACTTATTACAGTGAAGCAGAAAGCAAGCATGTGTCTGAACCTAAGTGTCACATGAGCACAGACTTTCTTTTGAAGCCTTTTTTGTCTGTTTCTACCGCTTTCTCCTGTGATCAGTTAGCTTGTATATCATCTCTCTATGCTTTATATTTCTGACCATGTAGAAATATTCTACCAGGTCTCATTTTCTGTTTAGGGTTATTTTCTGGTCTGTTTTTTGTTTGTTTGTTTTGATGTTGTTGTTTTTAATAATGGCCCAATATGTATATTGTGACACAAAATTGTGGCTGGAATGTCTGTGAATTTTCCTGTAGCTCAAAGCTGGTGCAGGATCACTGCTAGACCAAACCTTACTGATGCTCTGATTTGTAAGGTAGTCAAAGAGTAGAGTATGTTATAGGGCAGAATTATAGTGCATAGTGCATTATAGAAGCATAGTGGGAAATTTCACTGCATAATTGCTGATTGTTCCAGAAGCACTGCTAACTCTTGGATGCATAAGCTGAACAGAGTTGGACTCAAACTGCAGCCTGGTCTCATTCCACACCCTTGTGTGTAAAAAAATTGTTCTTTTATTGCCTAATTTACTCTCTCTCTCTGCCCTCATTCCATCTCTCCTCCATGCTCCTTAGTCCTTTATATCTGTCCTCAGAGGAAGAAAGAAGCTGTGCTTTGAGTGATAGGGATGGGGGCTCTCAGCAGGACTTCATAATCTTGTTTATATCAGAGTAATTAACACTTCTTTGAACTCATTGGAGTTGGCATATCCAATTAGTTGCCTCTCCTTTTCCACCAAATAACACAGAATGTGCTTTTTCTGCTCGCAGGCTGTTAAACAATGGGTTGAGTACATATATTTCAAGAAGTTCTCAACATAATCTACTTGAATATAAATGCAAAAAAAATAGGATGAAGCAATGATGTGGCGGGCCAATTTATGTGTTCACCAAAAGCCTGGCTGGAGCCTCTACTGTGATATAAAGAGAAAGGCCCTTTGTACGCTGTTTTTTTTAGAAGTTCAGAGTGTCTGTGCTGTGTGCAAAATTGTGGCTCTTTGTAGGGCTTCATTCCCCTCAGAGTGAATTTCCAAATCTGAGTAATTCTTAAGTTCTTGTATGAAGAACAAGCTTTTTTTTTTTTTTTTACATACAAAGCATGGACACATATATTTAAAACATATTTGTTATTGATGGTAACTTATGGTCATAATTATTATTCAGTACTGATAGTCATTTCTTGACTCATAATTAGCGAGTATTAGGGCTTTTCACATAGTTATCCCTGGGTCTTTCTTAACCCCGGGTAAAAGGAATCCTGGGTATTCATAAACTGACGTTTCACACTGCACATTCCTAAACATGGGTTATCATTCTTTGTTATCAAATTTCCATATTTGTGGTGCTGTACTATCAGATTTTCCCGAATTAACTTTTCAGACTATAAAGGTAAGAATGAAATGAATGAAACACTTTTTCCATCTCCATTTGACATTTTTCCCCTCAAACACTGAAATTACTGTTTATACAATGTGTGTCGTTTTCATAAGTGTCCAAAGCACATAAATATGAGCCACAAGATCGGGTGTCACGGAGCAGGGTTTTATAACCCAAGGAACAAAAAACCCTAATCCCTGTTTCTAAATTACAAGTGTAAAACATTCCTCTATCTCGACTTAAAAGCGGGGTTAAGTGTAGTGTGAAAAGCCCAATTGTTAGCCCAACAGTTAATATACATTTAATTAAACTGTTTAATCAAAATCATATAAACAAGGAAAGGAAAGGACGTGACGTGTGGAATTTGGAATTCGGAACACACACATGGAGCTGTGGGCAGCCATTTATGCTGCGGCGCCCGGGGAGCAGTTGGGGGTTCGGTGCCTTGCTCAAGGGTCTCATCTCAGTCGTGGTATTGAGGGTGGAGAGAGCGCTGGACATTCACTCACCCCCCTTTACAATCACTGCCAGACCTGAGACTCAAACCCGCAACCTTCAGGTTACAAGACCGACTCTCTATCCATTAGGCCACGACTGCCCTGAGTGTGAACAAGAGTGTGATATTGCTTTTAAAGTACTGCAGCTCTATAACAAGAATTTAATATGTTTAGTTAATATAATACTTTGCTTCCACTCCACTGATGAACTGTAATGTGGGACGCCATTAACACAAACAGGGACATATCCCAATGCTGTTTGACTAAATACCAGCACTCTTGAAAATGTTTCAGACAATCAAACATCCCAGTTCAGATTACTTACTTTCAAGGAACTGCACTGATTGAAAGTGACTGCTTGAGCATGATAGTCTTCATTCTTCAGTCTTTTAAAGATACTACACTCCTTTAACCTTTAGAAATTATACAATAAAACAAACTAAACTTCACATTTTGAACCTGAAATTGATCGATGGAGGAAAACCAAACATAAAAAAAAAAGATTTGCTGTGAATTTGGTCTAAAAAAATAATCAGAAGACAAATAATTTTACATATTTTAATTACAGTTCTCTGCGTATACATTAAAATTTGATTACAATTTTTTTTTTTGTTGAGAAATGGTACAGTATACACCTGTACCTCTTAACACTCACAATGAGGAAAAGGAAGCATCTGAGGTTGACAAAGAGAGAAATGTAAGCAGTGGGCAGATGGATGAATGGGGCAAAGGGGCTCAAACATCTGCTGGCGCTACAGTGATGATAGGAGGCTGAAATATCTCTGCCTGTATGGAGGCTGGCAGGGCCAATCTGCTTCCTATGATTCACTGAGAAACTGGCCAGATTCATCACAGAGAGGGGCCGTCTCCTCGCCCGTGCTCAGATGGGCCGGTTTGTTCAACAGATCACGCGGACAGAGCAAAGAGCTCTGTGCAGCCAGAGACATGTTGCTGAGTCTCAGGTTATGATATTACGCTATTCATTCTGTGTACTGAGATGGAATTGTGTCATTTATCTACTTGCTGGTAAGAAGAATGCAAACACAGACACAAAACAGTATTTTTCTTTTCTTTTGTAACTAACTTAAAGGAAATTCTACAATCTTTTTTACGTTAGTAACAGCATACAAAAACATCCAATAGTCTATTTACAAATATCTGTGCATGTTTATATGTACATGGATTTCTTTCCGTTGGTCTCATATGGGACAAGTCAAGGCAAAAATGACTGAGTTTAGCTGAGAAATTTTTCAAGACAATTGCAGGGCTTCACTGTACTATGGTATAATCTCAGAGCAGGTTACTTCAAGATATTGTGCATTTGTGGAATAAAAACCTTTCTTCTTTTCACTCCCTAACATACATTAATCTTTCCATCCGGTGAGTTTTTCTCATTTTCTGCCTATATATTTCCATAAAGAATGCCTCTAGTATGGACTTGCTGTCACAGAACATAGGAAAATAAAGAAGATATATGAGATTTCCAGGCTGAGTGCAAAAAATTGCAATGCTCAGCATCTTCCCCAAAAGACAAAGTTTTTCCTTCTGCCAGTTCACCAAACACTGGCAAACTTTTTGTTTGCATTAAGCCAGGAGATATAAGGAGGTGGATATAGCACACACACATTTCACAATTTGTTATTGGTTCTATTGGTTGTTATTTGTTATCTATCTATCTATCTATCTATCTATCTATCTATGTTCATGCAATGGAAAATATTAAAAATAGCCCTTACTTGATGCATGTTCAGGATCCCTTCTTTAAAAAAAATCGCAGGGGTTTGATCTAAGCCCATTAAAACATATTGAAACAGCACAAGGAGGACATGAAAAGAATACATATGCTTGCTGAGATTAAACTAATGATCCCAAACAAAGTAAGCAGGCCACCTAAAAGGTGTTAAATAAAACCTGCCCCTTTCTCTGTTGAATTCTGATTATTATTCTAATACATTCATCACCCACTTGACAATGAATGCTCCTTTATTAAACCTCATTTACCATGTGCATATTTAATGTAAAGTGTGCGATACCCTGCTGCATCCTGTCTTGTCGTATCTGTCTGCTGTTGAAGAACAGCAGCTAATCATGTGAGTGCTTGTCTCTGTCTTCAGCAAAGTCAAGTAACCTCAACTGCTAACATGTTTAAATGAGCCCACTCAAGTCACACTATATTAACCCAGCCGTTTTATGACATTTCTCAGTCCTTCTAAGTCTGTCTTTATCTTTTCAACTGCCAATTATTTAAACCTTTGTATTTGCAAAAAAAAAAAAAAAAACAAAAGTGGAGCCATATAATTATGAATTTAAACTAAAGAGACAAAGTCTTTTGTGTGTGAATCACCAACTAGTCCAAATGGCTCCCCAGTGATGAGTTATTTAAATTCAGATTAAATCAAATATACTTAAAATAATAATTTGTTCAAATATCTTTTTTTTTCTTTGTCCAAACTAAGCAAGGGACCTTGGGTCTGCCATACAATCATACTGTCCTTAATGATGCCATCAGGGGCCATCTTACAGCTGTTGTCTATTAATGCAACATAGACCTATCAAAAATTCCTCTTCAGGAGTTCCACTTCTTTGGTTGCTACTCTCATGTCAAGTTTATGTCATGATGTAACGCATAGACATAATAAATACCTAGACACCTCATTGGCCGCTCGACCGCATGTCAACGTCGCCGCCATATTGGTGAGGGCAACTCTCCATAACTCTCACATCGGGACAGAAGAAAACATACCTGACTCGTCGGCAGCTTGGGCATCTACAAACCATCGCACAATAATAAAAACAGATCTCGGGGTATTATCTTTCACAGGTAAGACTGAACAGTTGTTTCTGGATGTTGTTTGGTCATTTTTAGCATTATGTTGACAGCTTAATTAGCCACCAGTGTCAGACTATTAATAGCGATATCGCTAGTAAGCTGTGAAAGCTGAGACTTTATAAGAAATCAAAGTTTAAATTAATTCTTATTAAGTTGGAGCTAAAGCATCTCTCTTTAATTTCACTACTCATTTACAAAGAGTAAGTTTATCATCACTAGATTATAAGGATTTCATAGCTTATCATAAAACTGTGGACTGATTATATATTTTTTATTTTTTAGCCAACTGCAAACAGGACAACGCAAGCCTTAAGGAAAGCTGAATAAAGCCTGTTCTCTGCATTTCCAAGAGACTAAACCTCCACAGCCTAATGTTGTATTTGTACTAGTTAAAACCCAGAATAGCCCTGAATGAATGGCCAGAATGACCCTGATCATATTCAAACCACTCGCTCCCCGGAACAGACTTCCAGGAGCATTTTAACCTTTGTAAGGGTAATTTTTATAACAATATAATTACCTTATTAAATGTTTCTGTCGTTTTTGTCAAATATTTAAATATAACCAGTTTCTTCAGTCAATCACAATACTATAGACTGCATTTAAAATTATTTACACAGACTATTTAATGCTGATCATGTACTGTATGTGCATTTACACAAAAACTGCATAATGTAAATAGCCTAGAAATTAAAAACACAGGAACTCATTAGTGAGTGAAGCTGCAATATCATGACAAGATCATTGTTGATTATTGCTCTTTATGTTGTAATAATGATTATTAATTTTGATTAATAGAAAGTTTTTTTGGGGGGAGCATGTAATATTCTGGTCTGTGTTAAACATAACTATACTTTGACATTTTGTTGTACAACGTAAACTGCACACACTCACGCCCCAAACATTCCTATGTAGTAACATATATTCAAAAATAAACGACTATTTCAAAATTTGTGTTTTCTGCATGGGTGTGTGTAATTTGCACTGTAGAGCAAAATGTCAAGCTTTGTCAAGATGTTTACATTATTTTACTCATTAATTGACAAAAACATTATAAAATATAGGAAAATCTTGAGGGAAGCAGTGGAGAATTAGTCTTTATTAGTCAGGTTTTGACGTCACAATTAATATATATATACTGTATATATAATACTCAAGGAGCTCATTAATTAAACACAATTTGGAATTCATGACCAAAATGTCTGGCTTGTCATTAGTTGTGTCTTTGTTTAATAATTATTACACAAATACCATTATAAAACTGCACTTTTCACGATTATTTAATTTACTATTAATTTATGTAAGGAATAATTGACGACGGGTTCGCGTCGTGACCGCATCACCACCTCCGGTGTGCATTATTTTTCTAATAATTCAACGGTCCGAAGTCAATTATTCCGTTTATACTACGGTTGCCACACCTCAAGACATTGATCAGATGATATATTTCAAGACATTCGTCCGGTTTTTCTACTTAAATCGCTATTGTGAATAGGATTATTTCTTCGCATCTCCATCCAACGACTCCCTTGCTAATTCCAAAACGTCATTTTAAACCGTAACAGAGGCTTGAGCCGTTGATAGCAGACTAATGCAGTTAATACAGTTAATAACTAAGTTATGAAAGAAGAGAGAGAGAGAGAGAGATTACCTCTGTGAGTCTGCTGTGCGTCTCTCTTAAGTGTTCGGCAGCAATGTCTCTAGTTACAGTGAAACTTAAAGTTATTTTTCTTCACAGTGCCGTTGTTGTTCCCTCGCTTGTGAAGTCATGTAGTTTTTAAGTTGTTAAACTATGTTACTGATAAAATCGTCAGAGTAGCTCTAACAACATTAGCGCGTATGTTAACTGTGCATCTGTGAGGAGAGAGAGCGGGAGAGATAGGATATGTGCTTTCCGTACATAATAAAAGCGTAATTTTGTGGCAAAAACATGGATATAATCCGTCGATTGTATCCTTTTGTTTACTATATTTATTTGTTTGGCCAGTGTCGTTGTGGGTTTTGGTTATTTTGCTGTTTTAGGCTGTAAGGACCTTTGAAATAAAGCAAATCATTTGGCGAAGTGATATGGACATGTAATGCGGTGCCTGGAACTACGTTCGCCGTGGTTTCCCTGAAAATAATTGCACACCTTAGAACGTTCGTCAGCCAATCAGATTCAAGCATTCAACGGCCCTGCGTTATAATCTTCATTATTGTCTATTCTGTATTATTCCACCCATGATATTACATATTCTACTTGCTATTATTCATCTATTGTTATTTATTGTTATTGTTACTCCAATTCATGTTATTATGGTATTACACATATAAATTGTGCTATTATAAACCTATTATATCACTTATGTTATTGTGCAGTTGCACTCACTTTTTATATTATTCACTTTACTACAACTTGTACTACATATATGTCACGGTGCACACACGAGGGAGGAACAAGGACATGCAGACGAGGACGTAAACTCAAATAATAATATTTAATGAACATCAAGGCAGGACAAGACAAGGCTGAGAGACAGGATACACTGGGAAGTCACAAGTAGACCAGACCAAATCAAACTCAAAAGACAGGAACTAAATACACAGGGTAATTAACACATAAATCACATAAACACAGCTGGAACATACTTAACTCATAATGACATGAAACAAGGACAGGAAACAAACCAAATATGGACACAAGAGGCGGGAACACATGACACACAGGACAGAGGACTGACAATATACTTTTTAATATTACATATCACTTTTACTATATTTGTAGTGTGCACTGTATCAGTGCATAATATTTTACCACTGTAACTGTAAGTTTTACTGGATCCATAAAGGATTATCAGTTACATTTGTTATTGTTTGTTGTGGAGTTTATATCTGTATAGAGTGCTATGAAAATAAAAAGCAGACTACCAGTGTGTCACTTTTTGATTTGTATTCGCAGTATTTCAAAGGGAACGAGCTGTGTTCTGACCTGAGGCACAATAAAAGCTAAATGTTGTGGTTGAAGACAGAAAAAGCAATGAAACAACTTAATTTAATTTAATGTACATTAAAATTACATTACATGTATATGTCACAGTTATACTACATTAATATTAGAATTGTTAACCGAAAAAATCAACCAAATCAACATGAGTGTATGTGTGAGCTTTCACAATTTCTTAAGACAATTTATAATTTTCCAAGCCTAACTAAATAACTGGAGGCAGAGTTATTTTTAACTCCATGTAGATCACAAACCACTGAAATCGGTTGATAAATGTAAACGTTATCGTGTTTTTATCCCTAAAAAAACGCAGCTCCCCCGTTTACCTCATTTGTTTTTAAGGCAGTCTTGCCCTTCAAACATGGCGGACGCGTTGACGTTCGCAGCAACGGCTCAAAGCGGCCAATGAGGCTAGGTATTTATAGTCTTGCCCTCCCTGAGAATGTCGTATATTTTAAGCGCAGGAGTTTGTGGATTTATCTATAAATCTATATTATAAATTCTACAACGTTAGACAAAATATAAAACAATAAACAAGCCTACAATAAAACGTTGATTCTAGTAAAGGCTGTCATTAGTAGTACAAACATATTTTATACAACATATTTATGGCAATGTGTTGGTGCAAGATTGTTTTGTCCTCTTTTCTCAGTCTTTTTAGTTTATTTGCTTTTTTAGATAAAGTTCCACTTTCTCCATAGCATTATAAAGTGGCCATTTCTCAACAGAATTCAAATAGATCGCACATTTTACCTCCGCTTCGTGATAGGAAGGTCACACAAATTTACTTTTTAGCGCGCTGTGAACACGCGCAGAGTATAATAAGAGCAGTGGCGTGCACGGGGGGTCGAGCCCCTGCCCCTTTGAGGTCCGACGCTAAAGTGCCCTTGTGGTCCTGTCTGTGCGATATGAACGATATCGTGGACGTGGACGATAAAAAAAAAATGTCTCCACGATCTGCTTTTGAAGAAATATCGTTATCTTGCTACAGCACACATTCTATCAGCTGCAGTTCTGGCGCTGCCGTATCAATATACTGTACAGCGCCACATACATTCACATCAGTAAGAAGATATTTTGAAGAATGTGGGTAACCAAACAGTCGCTGGTCCACATTGACTTTGACAGCAGGGAAAAAAAAAATACTATGGAAGTCACTGTGGACCAGCAACTGCTTGGTTTTCCACCTTCTTCAAAATAGCATTTTTGTTTAGCAGAAGAAGGAAACTCATTGAGGTTTAAAACAACTTTTGAGTGAGTAAATGAAGGTATAAAAATAAAACACCTGCCTATTTTAATTCTTGGGTGAATTATTCCTTTAATGTTAATAAAACACCAAACACAAAGAGAAAAATCACTAACTACTCTTGACTGAAAAACTTTAAATCAGTTTCTTTAATAGGAATCAATCTATATAGTGTTTTATTTTTATATGTGTTGATTCAGTTTCTTGAATGCTCCTGCTAAATACACCTACTGTAGCATACCTGAAAATAAAACACGGTTTATCGTATTTGTATATTGTGTGTATTTGTAATGTGCATCTTTGTTCTAATTTTTTTATAACAAAGATAAAATAATGACAAATATTTTTTTATCTTCACCCACTTTGGCCTAAATATCATACTTTTTAATATTTTGTCACCTTGAAAGGCTTTGTCTTTATAATAGGGAAATTAGTTTGGATTTTGAAACAGCTTGCAAAATAGAAAAACCAACATGACAATGAATCGTGATAAAATCGTGAATAGTGATACCCCCAGCCGAGGAGCGGAGCGCAGCTTTGTGTACAGCGTTACCAGGGAAACTTAGCTCTTTCCCACTACAACAGCGCCTCCCGCTGGCAGAGAATGCATTTGCATATGCGGCCACAAATAGTGCCCGTTCACACCAAGCACGATAACGATAACGATAGCAACAAAGATATAGTTCTAAAAATCGTTCTCAGTATTAAAGAATAGCAGCGTCCACACCACAACTATAACGATAAAGGCAGAGAGAAACGATATTTTTTCCAGCTGATGAATGATAAAAACACTGACAGCCAATCAGAATCCATCCTGCTATAATGTGCACGAGAATTTAAAGCGGCAGACGCACGTGCACTTAGAATAAACAGACGATATCGTTCGCTGGTGTGGACGCAAATATAGTTATCGTTATAGTTATCTTTATCGTTATCGTGCTTGGTGTGAACGGGGCTTAAGTCTGTGGGACTATGATATGAATAAATTCAACTGTATAACACTTTCACTGCAATTCATGTTATAATGTTAGAATTAAAGAACAATAAACATAATACATATTACCGTTGCACTTATCTGTTCATAGTAAATGCAGTTATTTTTAAGCTGTTGTTGACATCCTATCTAAAACGTGATTTAGCCAAAAAAAAAAAACAACAACAATAACATTACCACTTTAATATGTCTTGCAATATCCGTGCGTGCAAAGGTTCTGCGTGATCCTCTTGTTCAATATTCTCGAGGTCTGAATTAATATAGCAATATTGATGAACCTGCTGTTTTGGCAAGGGGCGGGTCAGTACTGAAACGCGTCTAAGCTGTTCGCCAATCACAACGCACTGGGACAGCTAACCAATCACAACACATTTAGTTTTTCGGAAGGCGGGCCTTCATCAAACCCGGAACTAATCGAGTCGTTTGTGTCAGGCTGGGGAGAAAGGTATTGTAATAATGAAAATTATGTGAAAAAATAATGCGATTTTCGAACCACCAAGCATGAGAGCATGTTCTAGTAAACCCCCAAAACAAAATCAAGATTTTGTAAAAGAGCATAATAGGACCCCTTTAAAACAACTGCGCTTCAATCATATTGTGCTGATAACTGGTTCGTTCGTTTTCGTACGTCAAGCTAGCGCTCATAAAAGCGCCGAAGGAGCGATTTAAATAGTTAATTAATAGCCTGATTCTAGGTTTTTATTAACCATGGTATAAATATTGGGTGGTTTGTACTTGCTAGTTTTGGTTATTGGGGGGGTTACAGGCAATAGACTTATTTTCAATCTTTCAAGAATTAAATGCACAAGATGGAGAATGAGCATGTCCTGCTCTCTATCTCTGATGAATGAAGGACAGGGCAACTTCAGAAATGCATTTGAACAGCCAGCCACTTGATGAATGTTTTATTCTTACAAGTGTTATATCAAAAGCACATTCCTGGCATTCCAGATCATTATAAAGGGTTGTCGTTGTCTATGATGAAATAAATATTTCAAATGTGCAATATCTTCAAAGAATAATACATGTCAATATATCTTTAATAATAGAGATGGCTGGGCTGCATTTGATGGCTTTACTGATGTAGTTAATTTGCTCTTGCTTACTTTGTACAGACTCTGCTGCTAAATGTTACATAATAAAGTGTCAGCACAACTTGTGCCATCTGCCACCAGCTCTGAAATATGGCCCTTAGGTTCAGAGAAGGATTGGAACAAAGCAGATTTTCTATTTAAGTACAGATTTGTATTGGTAAGCCATCAAAGGGCAAATATACTCTGTATGATGTTATTTTAATGAGGATGAAGGGTGATAAAAGGAGGGAAGAAAAATATGTTTCTTTTTTCTTTGTTGCTTTTTGTTTTTTCTAACTTCAGGAGGAGGTGTGTGCCCCTCTCCAAATTACAATCATCTCCGGAATGGCTGTGCATTATTGTTTTATCAGGGAAGCATAAAGATGCCAGAGAGCTGTGACAGATGTGGAAGGATAATTAAAATATCAGTCATGTAACTGCAAATTAAATGTCATTTTGATTTCGCATACCGCCTGACATGCAACCAATAGGCAGCTGGGTAATCATCAAAATCCCGATGAGGCCGTTCGTCAAGGGCCATATCGCAATCCTCTGTTTCGGCTCACCGTCTCTCTCCAAAAGACACTCTAATTAGTAAACCCTCTGCGCTCTCAAGATAAAGCAAAGGCAGCAAGTGCTTTCTGTTCAGCAAGGCCTTGCTTTATACAAGTGATCCAGTCCCTGGCAGATGAAGAACATGCTGGCGAAGTGGAGAATTACGTTTACTTAAATAAGTCTGAATCTGACAAAGTTAAACGTGAGAAAACTGATCAAGAATTAGCTCTTCATGTGTGAGATGTCAAACACAGAGACAACAAATAACACACACTCATAAGATATTAACTTGGCCTGCTGCATCGCCATCATATGTTATTTTTTATTGATTTATTTATTTCATTTTTGCTCTCAGCAGATGTTCAACGTGCTGTGTCATTTTGTACACAAAAAGGATTTTCTGCACACTGGGTCCCACAAAAAAAAACTGGCATGGTGGTCCCTCAGAGCCATCTGCCATAGTGTTATCAAATTTGGCACCACTTACGTGCCTCTATTTCACCTGGCTTCAGCCTTCAGAATGCAATAAGGAGAAACATTCAGTGTTCAAAGAGAAAGTTGATGCAAAACTGAACAGAATATGTCATCACAAGATGTCAGATGTCTCAAAAGCTGCTCTTCTGAACTGACAGGAATCCCCTTAGACTGCCCTTATTTAGCTTTCCACAGGGAGACAGTAAGTGCTTCATCACGAGAGGCAAAAACAGTGTGTCTTGCTTTTACACATTTCCCGAATCTGTTTATCAGTCCTTTAAAACTAAAAGCTAACATTAAAGGCCAAATCAAAATGCAGAAAGTGATAACTGATCTCTGCACTGGATTTAACTATAAACTATCTCAGGGGGCAGTAGTTTAGGAGCTTTTTTTTATATATATATAACTTTTGCTATATATATATATCTGTGCGAGATACAGGGTCAAGACGTGCGCAAGAAAAACTAGAAGAGAATTGTCTCTCTCTCTCTCTCTCTCTCTCTCTCTCTCTCTCTCACTCACTCACTCACTCACTCACTCACTCACTCACTCACTCACTCACTCACTCACTCACACACACACACTATGCTTGTCCTATATAGATATGTTAGGCCCCAAGGTGCAGATTTACAGTTTAATGGAACATGTAGTAAAATGACAGGCATGCCTTTCTCAGAATTCCATGCCTGCTGCATATACTGTAGATGACACCAGTCAAATATAGCACTCTTGGCGTACATACTGTATCCACCTGTTACCATATTTTATACTGTAAGAACAGGACATTTGTAACTTGAATGTTCAAGGCTTCCAGTCGCAACCTTTTCCAGTTATTTTAGCTGTACAAAAACAGCCTGCTATCATATTATTTGAATTTATTATCATAATAATAAAAACACCAGTAAACACAACAGGGAAGAAAAAAACTGTAATAGATCCAACTAGACAGATCTAATAGATAAAAAAAAAAATCAATAAAAGAAAAATCCAAGTTTACAGTAAAATACTGTTAAATGTACCATTTTTGGATGTAAAAAAGAACAAGTCATCCTATAATTTACAATAAAAAACTGTAAAGTGATATGCACAGAATTTACTGAGTGAGACTCCACATTTGATTGCACTTAAATTGCATAATTTTGTTTCTTCATAGTTTATCATAGTTTGTCATCAGTTATATTAAGGTTTTATGTTACAACGTATTTTGTTTAATTTATGTTTATTGTATTATTTTAGTGTCATCTGTGTAACCATAATGACATTTTGTTTTTTTATTATTTTGCCTTGAATTAAAATAATATATAATGAAAACAAGAATAAAACCATTTGATGAATGTGGTCCTGATTTTGTGAAGATATTTAAAAACATCCACGTCTATGTAGGAACTTTCCAGCAAACACAGCTGTGCTCAATGGAGATATCACCATTCTCTAAATTACCATATTTCCTCAGCAATTAGTCACCTGTGCAAACTCTGGACCTGAGTGGGTAAGCAAGGGCAAATCGTCAGCCTCCTATGTCTCCTGCATACAAGATGAAACAAGTGGCCTGAGACACCCATGAGGCATCTTATGAGGTCACGCTTTGGTACACAAGTAAGGAATGCTGTCTGGTTGCTGTGTGTTTGGGGTGGAGGGGAGGTGGGGGGTCAGTATAGGGGAGCATTTTTTAATGTTACTGTTTGAACATAATGTGGCCAGAGGAGAAACTGTGGTACGATAATTGCTTTAGCCCTGCAGATAAGGAGAAAACTATTTTCTCCATAATGATAGGAAATGCCTGAGGTCTCTCTATCTCCTACTTTCCAGTCTCTCAAAGGGTCTGCAGTTCTGAAAATATTTTATGCATTACAGCTGAAATGGAGGGGAGAGGGTGAAAAGATTCAATATGTTTTTATTTCTGTAGGATTACACTACTCTTAATTTTAAGGCATCATTTATCAATAATGTATCTATTATTCTCATTGAGTCACCACCAATTTATAAACTCAAATTCCCTTGGCATGTAATTTTCCATGAATCCTCTTGTTTATCCGACTTACTGGTGAAAAATGTCCTTTTGCTCACTTCTGCACAGGTTGTAGTAAAATTACCCATGATTTCAAGCTGACATCAAAGAGCAATTTAGGTCCCCAAATGCATTAGTATTAGTAGTATTTTTTTCTTTCTTTCTTTTTTTCCAATTTAGGAGTGAAATAGTAAAAGAGCATAAAAAAGAGAGACCGTCTCAGTTCAGTTGTGTGAAATAGTTTCCTTGACAGGCTTAAACTGTAACATTTAACCATATGCAAGATATCAAGTTACAAAGAAGCATTGCTCTTGATGATTAATATATGACATATACCACATGTCAGAACTCTTTTGAGAATTTAATACCCTCTCTTGCTCTCTCATTCTATATATCGGTTTAAATGAACGTGACAAATTAAAGCATCTTGGTATAATTGGCTGATTTATATGCTGATTACAGTCTTGACCTGCTGCTTGACATGTATTATGTTATAATGGTCATTGCACAGAAGAGAGCATCTTTGTTTCACTGACTCTGGTTGACTTCACTAATGGGGTGTTGGTTCTGTATTTTACATTTAACTATTAAAATACAGTGATTACTCAGGGCCATTGCATGTTTCCTAACATCATATAAAGGGTTTTATGAGATCTGCTAGGTATTATGAAAAAAATCTAAACAAATAAATAAATCTAAAATAATGCAAATGTCATTTTTGTAAATATTAAAATGTTTTATTGAAAAAAATAGAAAGGAATCATTCTTTGCAGAAAATGTACACTTCTTTTATTTACCTAATCATGTTTAACTCTTATATTTCTTCTTGATTAGAGCAAGTGAAATTCCTGTGAAGATAAAGGAGATTGAATGATAACTGAAGGATACAACAATAGGGTTAAACAGCTTTTTTTTTTTTGTCCTCTTCCAATCTCACCAACTATCTGATTAAATCTTTTCAGGGAGAAAATCAATAGAAGGACACTTGTTTAGGGTCATTTGGAGAGGTGGCTGATTTAGCCGACAGTGCCTATCGCTCCAGCTGCTTGTACCTGCTACTGCCTCTTGTCTGTTTTAACCCATCTTACATAGGAAGTGTGTGGGTTTTGTTTTTGAATGAGAAATGGTTTGAACAAGAAGAAAAAGAAAGGTCTAAAGAATCAGTCTTTGAGGTGTCCATAATGATCTCAGAAAATCGAACTGAAATGATTGAGGTACTTGTTTATAAATTATGTCACTGTAATAAAAATAGGCTACTGTAAATCACTTTAGATAAAAAAAAACCTAAAAAAAAACATCTGTTTAATTAGTGGTTTGACACAAAAATGGGTCACAGGTGTGCTCTGGTAGGGTTGTGAACAGCAATGTGGAAAAATTGAATGCAAATAACGTATTAATAAAACAATCTAAACATACAAACCAAAAAATTGCTGGTCTATGCAGGTTTTTAAATATTTATTTTTGTTTGTTTTGTTTACCTTTGTATACTACACATATTTCTCATTGTGCTGGTTTGTGAAATCTGGGTCTTTAAACAAGAACCAGTGTGCTACATAATAGCATATATATATATATATATTATATATATATATATACAGTATATATATATATATATATACTGCCGCTCAAAAGTTTGGGATCAGTAAGATTTATAATGTTTTTTTAAAGACATATAATGTCATGTTTTTTTCTGCTCATTCTTCTGCTGTATTAAAAATACAGAAAAAAAAAGTTATTTTGCAAAATATTATTGCAATTTAAAATAACAGTTTTCTATTTTAATATATTTTAAAATAAAATTTATTTCTGTGATCAAAGCTGAATTTTCAGCATCATTAATCAAGTCTTCAGTGTCACATGATCCTTCAGAAATCATTCTAATATGCTGATTCATAATGTTGGAAACCGTTGTGCTGCTTCATACAACCCAAATTCCGGAAATGTTGGGACGTTTCCTTCAATTTGAATAAAATGAAAATTAAAAGAAGTTCAAATCACATGAGCCAATATTTTATTCACAATAGAACATAGATAACATAACAAATGTTTAAACTGAGAATTTTTTTTATTTTTTATTATCAACAGTTTTTTTGTTTTGTTTTTTTTCACACATAACACAACATAACATCCAAAATATAACAAAACAAAACAACAGACACATACTCAACATCTCAAGGTCCAATCAAAAGGGAGGGCGAGAGGGAAGGACAATAAAAACACAAAAGTCACTCCTTTATACAATCACGTATATCCATCAAAAAAAAACACTGCCAAGCATCAAAGGTCGAGGGCCTGGCCCCACCAACTCGCGCCGTTGTACAACCCCAAATCAGAAAAAAGTTGGGACAGTATGGAAAACGCAAATAAAAAAAGAAAGTAGTGATTTCTAAATTTACTTTGACTTGTATTTCATTGCAGACAATATGAACACAAAATATTTCATGTTTTGTCTGGTCAACTTCATGTCATTTGTAAATATACATCCTTTCCTGTCATTCAGACTTGCAACACATTCAAAAAAAAGTTGGGACAGTAAAGCATTTACCACTTTGTAATGTTGCCATTCCTTTTCACAACACTTAAAAGACGTTTAGGGACTGAAGACACCAAGTGATGAAGTGTTTCAGGTGTAATTTTGTCCCATTCTTCCTGCAAACAAGTCTTAAGGTGGGCAACAGTACGGGGTCTTCGTTGTCACATTTTGCGCTTCAAAATGCGCCACACATTCTCTATTGGAGACAGGTCGGGACTGCAGGCAGGCCAGTCAAGTACCCGTACCCTCTTCCTCCGCAGCCAGGACTTTGTAATGTGTGCAGAATGTGGTTTTGCATTGTCTTGTTGAAATATGCATGGACGTCCCTGGAAAAGATGTCTTCTTTTTTTGTTATCAACAATTTTTTATTTTCATTTTTTTACAAACAACACAACATAATATCCAAAATAAAACAAAACAAAACAGCAGACACATACTCAACATCTAAAAGTTCAATCAAAAGGGAGGGAGAGAGGGAAGGACAACAAGAACACAAAAGTCACTCCTTTAAATAATCACGTACATTCAGTAAAAAACACTGCCAAGCCTCAATGGTTGAAGGCCTGGCCCCACCGACTCGCGCCGTTGTACACTCACATGAGACAATTTGCAGGAGGCTACGGATCCAATATGCCTCTCTACACATGTGTGGTGTAAACCAGTTCTGAATTATTGTCTTCTTCACAGCTGTAAAACCAGCAAACAACATTCTCTTTTGCATTGAACTAATACAGAGATCAGAATCATCATTAAGAAGACATAAACTTGGGTTAACAGACCAATCAATTCTCAGTAATGATGACAAAACCAGGTTTACATGTGTCCATAGACTGATGACGACAGGACATTCCCAAAACATATGCAGAAAAGTGCCTGATGATGTAGTGTTACATATATGGCAGTTCAAATTTGACTGCAGTTTCATTTTAAATCTTTTGTAAGGAGTTATGTATGCTCTATGAATGACTTTGAAGTGAATAAGACGATGAGCCAGATTTTTAGATGTTAAGCTGAGATTAGACCACACTCTCTCCCAGTCGACAGATAAATTAAGATCAGATAATTCCCTATTCCAAATAGTTTTAATAGAAAGAGGTTTTGTAATACAATCAATAATTTTATTATATATTAAGGAAACAGATGGCCGACCAGCAGATGGTGCAATCCAGTCCCGCATAGGATGAGAGGAAATGGAAGAAGACCAAGGAACGCCATACGCTTTGAGAGCAGAACGTAATTGAAGAAAAACAAAATATGCAGATGCTGGTAGACAAAATTTGTCTCTCAATGCCTGAAATGAACAGAGGCCCTGGTTATCATACATATCACCGCACGTGTTCACAGCTAAAGAGGACCAAGAGGGTTGGACAAATGGACAATTTCCACATACAAAGTTCAAATTGTGCCATAAAGGAGTACTGTTACAAAATTTGAAGGGTCCACCTATCCGACGTTCAACCGTTTTCCAGATTTTAAAAGAGTTAGCCACAACCGGACCAAATTTATAATTATCCCCTTTTTTTCCTGTGCCAGTAAATAAAATATCTTGAAGTCTATTTGGTTTAACCTTGTCAGCTTCAATCACTCTCCATGAAACTGTAGATTGAGGATCAACCCAATTAAGCTGGAACGACCAATAATATAATTCAAAATTTGGTACAGCCAGTCCTCCTGCGCTATTAGGATGTTGTAATGTGGTAAGTTTTATTCTGGGACATTTATCATTCCAGATAAACTTAGAAATTATGGAGTTGATCTCCTTAAAGTAACCTGGAGGGGGAGAAAGTGGTAGCATAGAGAAAAAATAAATAAATCGAGGTAACAAATTCATCTTAACAGTGGAGATTCTTCCTTGGAGAGAGACTTTAAGATTCTTCCATCTTTGAATGTCATTTTTGACCTTAACTAAAATGTTATTAAAATTGTCTCTGGCAATCTTATGAATGTTTTTATATATGGTAATGCCCAAATAGATGAAAGATTCCTTAATAGGGATAAATGAGGGAATAGAAGAATTAACCTTAACATTGTTAATTGGCATTAAAGCAGATTTGCTCCAATTTATTTTATATCCTGATAGGCTACTAAAATTATCAAATTCCTTAATTATACTAGAGACTGAAACATCAAAGTGGTCTAAATATAGAATAATATCATCAGCGTATAATGAAATACTATGATTATGATCATGAATCTTAATCGATACTTCAGATTTCCTGATGGCTTGCGCTAAGGGTTCAAGAGATAGACAAAACAATAAGGGGGAAAGCAGACACCCCTGCCTCGTTCCCCGCTGTAAAGGGAATGAGGGGGAAATAATATTACCAGTTATGACTGATGCTGCAGGTGAGTGGTATAATGTCTTAATCATAGAAATGAAGTGTTCACCGGAGCCGAAACATTGCAGAACTGCCCACATATAATTCCACTCTAGCCTGTCAAAGGCTTTTTCTGCGTCAAGTGAAAAGACCGCACAAGGGGTTGGGTGGGAGTCCGCAAAGTCACCCGCTTCGAATGATATCATTCGATTGAATGGCCGTTTTCAGTGGATATCAGGTCACATTTATGGCCCAGCAGGGGTCTGCTGCGCCTTCTGTTAGGATGAGAAGGATGTTATCATCGATCCACAAGGTTAATCCCTGCACGCATGTATGAAGGTGAAGTTACCACTGGAGTACCAGCAGAGGCGATCGTTTCCCCAACGTCAACAACTGCACACGGACCAAAGAAGACCAGCGAAATAGCGCATTAAAAGATGGATTTGGATGACTTCAGGACACATATACAGGTACTGTCTCGTAAAATACTCAATTGTTCCGTGTTTATGAATGAAGTTATTAATTTAACATTTGCTTATGGTGGGAAAGGAATCGTGTAAAAAGTCCACACATTTACCATAGTGTTACCATAGTAACTGTCGCTCGACAATGTCATGTGTAGTCAATGCACAGTGACCACAAAATATACCATGCTTCTCCCACCGTAACCGTAGTTTTACTGTGGTATTTCTAGTAAAATCCCAATAACTTCAATATTTACTATGAGTTAACCTCAGTAACCATAGTTGTACTGTGGTATTTCTAGTAAAAGCCCAATAACTTCAATATTTACTATGAGTTTACCTCAGGAACCGTAGTTTTACTGTGGTATTTCTTGTAAAAGCCCAATAACTTAAATATTTACTATGAGTTTACCTCAGTAACCGTAGTTTTAGTGTGGTATTTCTAGTAAAAGCCCAATAACTTCAATATTTACTATGAGTTTACCTCAGTAACCGTAGTTTTACTGTGGTATTTCTAGTAAAAGCCCAATAACTTCAACATTTACCATGATTTTACCTCAGTAACCATAGTTTTACTGTGGTATTTCTAGTAAAAGCCCAATAACTTCAATATTTACTATGAGCTTACCTCAGTAACCATAGTTTTACTGTGGTATTTCTAGTAAAAGCCCAATAACTTCAACATTTACCATGATTTTACCTCAGTAACCATAGTTTTACTGTGGTATTTCTAGTAAAATACCAATAACTTCAAAATGTACTATGAGTTTACCTCAGTAACCGTAGTTTTACTGTGGTATTTGTAGTTAAAGGACAGTAACAACAATACTTACCATGTTTTTACCACAGTAACTGTTTTTACTGTATACTATTTTTAAAGCACAGTAAACACAACGCTTTCCACACCTTTAAGATGTTTTTTTGAAGTAATTGTAATTCAATATTTTTTTTCTGTCTTGCAGTTACGTCAGATTACATACTCCAGCAGCTCTTTTAAGAAGCCATCTCTTGTTGTCTACAAGGTTGTCTCTCTCTCTCTCTCTCTCTCTCTCTCTCACTCTCTCTCTCTCTCTCTCTCTCTCTCTCTCTCTCAGCTTTTCCTTTCCTATTTTTCCAAACTGTAATCTGTAATTCATTTACACATATTTTGCTCTCTGTGGTTTATTTCTGTGGTTCATCATGGCATATTTTTAAAACTCATAATCAAATTTTGACCAGTTCTTTCAGAAAGCTGCTGGAATTAACAGGGAACTTGAACTCGAAGCTCCCAATGCTGATCTTGAAGAAAGTTTGAAGAAAGGGTCCTTCAAAGGTTCAGCCCTTCACAGGTTTTGTTGAACACTTTTAGTAATAACTGATTTGCTTTAATGAACACATCCTTATATTATGTGTTGATCATATCTTTCGTTATTGTCCTTCTCAAATATTTTGCTCACAGATCATTTTTAACACACTGTCTCAACATGTATATATTTCTCTTCGTTTCAGTTGAAAGGGAAGACCAAAGAAGGCCTGTCATGGGATTTGAATTTGGCCATACTGTGCGTTTACGGAGAAGACCAAAAGCTGCAAAGGAGTACACTTCCAATGGTACGTCTGTGTTGGTCTGAGCACCTTTACTATTTGCACAGTATTTGATGTTTCTTTAACTTTGGTTTACATACCCCACGGTCCCGCCACGAGGAACCCTCAACAAAGTGTCATGTTGAAGTAGTAATAATTCATACAATTGACCAAATCAGCAAATTCATATGATATTGTACAAGCGTACTCATACAAAATTCTACAACTTTTTCTCCTACTGCTGTTATTGGCCTTTGCCTCAACTCTCATGCAGATTGTGCTCATAGTAAGTAGTCAGAGTGTTTATATCATAAAGTTTATATTAAGTCCATTGTATTCTTTATTAACCTTTACAAACTGGTGCTGTCTCTTCCCGTTCTAACAGTACATGATATCTGTCCACACCTCAGAGTCTGTCTTTCTTTCCGTGTTGATTTTTATTGAACATATCTGTCTAAGAAACAAGAGTCTGGAAATGCTAGTTTAACTTCTCATGTGACAAATCAGATCTTCAATTAATTTGGCCAAATCAGATCACTTAAAGCTGTTCACAGCAAGAACAAGAAATATAATGGTAAATATTTTAGCATCCACACCAACAGTGTAATAATGGTCTGTTTACTGTTATACACGCTGCAGTTACAGTACGTTGTTGTCTGCTATTTGTTGTTGTCAATGTTTTTATTGTTCATCAGCTTGAAAAAGTTGTTCTGGAAGAGATTCCAAACGATATTGTTCCTCTGTGTCATTAAATGTTAAATAGCTGCGGTGTGGACTCATCCTTGGTGTGAAGAGGCCTTTAAATTGCTTACAACAATACCGGCAGCATGTAATCATATTTAAAATAATTCATATTAATATAGGTTGCTATTGAATAATCCAGCATTTTCTAATGCTGCTTTCCTCTCATTCTGTTAAACTTACACACAAAATTTTGCCTTTCTCTGCCAAATTCTCTTCATCTTATTCCTTTACTCTGTCACTCACTCACATTCTTTCGTGCTCTGTTGTAAGGTAGAAACTGAGAGTTTGCATGATGGCCTTTTCTCAGACTCTGAATCTGATGTATACAGATGAACTCAGGAGCCCGCTAGAGTTGCCAGGGAACTTGAACTTGAAGTTTATTATTATAACTGCTTAACTTATGTTTAAACAACAATAATAATTAAACATGGGGTCAATAGATATTTTCTTGTTTTACAGCTGAAGACCAAAAACGAAAAAGAAAATCAGTCACAGCAAGCCAGTCAAACCAGTCCTGATGAATGAGGAATGAACATGGTCTTCTTGTGCCCAAACAGAAAAGACAGAGCTAAAAGTTGCATATTTCCATTGGTATGTATGAATTCAATGCAGTTATGTGTGGTACAGCATTGATGTTGATCTCTCAAAAGACAGCAGTTATAGTTACTTCAAGTCAGCAGTTATAGTTTTTCACACATAGATCTTTTTATTGCTCCTAGAATGAGCAAATTAGCTGTGCATCATTTCTGGGATTTGGGCAGGAAATGACTGAATCAATATGGTCATCAATATGGTCAGTTCTGACACCTGCACCTGTATTCACCAACACTATTTCTCAAGAGTTATTGTTGACTTATTGTTTTTTATGTTTGTTTGAAGGAGGATGAAGCCAGTTGATGAAGATATCAATTCAATGGCCACCAAGTGAAGCACTGCTGCCTGAACCCATCAGGTATCTGCTGTGAAGACTGCATTCACGAACTGCTCTACTGTGACAGCTCAGATGTTACGGCCCATAAAAGAAACTTCACAACTTCACAACTGCAAGATAGTGGTGGAGGGATTCTTTTAGCCCATAACTCCAAAAAGAATCAATGGTAAGTCCAGTGCAACAATTATAAATAAAAATATAAGTTTTGTCCGTCCAGGGCATCTACACCAGGTGAAGTGTGAGGAGGACCGTCAGAGACTCCAGCCACCCGAGCCATGGATTGCTCTCAGTTACCATCAGACAGATGTTATTGCAGAACCTTCACCAGCAGACTGCGAGACAAGTTCTTTCCACAGACAATCAGACTGAACTGAACTCGTACCAGTAACACCCCACACACCCCACCAACCTCTTATGTACTGCACTCTATCAGTTACACTGACTGGATTCTGACACACTATTATTCTGCACCCTGACATTCCGTTTACACTAATTCATACCGTACTGCACTGCAAAGGTATATGTGTACTGTGATTATTGTGTTTATTATTGTTTTCATTTCATGCTCTCTGTATAGTATAATATTTACCATATGTTGTTCTGTCTGTATTGAGTCCCTATATATATATATATATATATATATGTGTTGCATATATATTCAATACTTGTCATACATTTGCGTTCATGGTATTGTGACAATAAAGTAATTTGATTTTAATTGGTCACATGTCTTTTGTTCATCAGTTGTACTGTACGGTGCTGGATAACAACTGCAAATGGTTTAAGTCATGGAAGAATAAGATTATGATAGGGACATGGACAAGCAAGCAAGTGAAGAAAACCAGGAGAGCTCTGATGAGAAGAAACTGAATGTGATTCTATGATGCTCAGGACATTTCACTATGCATGCATTCTGGTGGCTTCATCTGATTAAAATAATATGGTTTTAAATTACAAATGTTTATTTCTCTTCAATATGATCTGTCTTTATATGCTACTTTAGCTGTCTTTATGCTGTATCCTCCAGCAAAGTATTGCACATGGTGTTGGATAATAAAGTATGGTGAATATTCTGTATTAGGGATGGTGTTTGGTAAATACACCATTTAATTTTGTAAACAATACATATAATTACTATGATTGTTTTAAGACATGAACATGTGGTCATATTAATGACTCTGTTATGAAGGGAATGCTGAAAGATGCATTAGAACTGCATGGACTATATTGCTACAGGAACTTCATGTACAACGGAGGATGATTTACCAGGGAAAGATCAACATGAATCATGTACTGTATTATAAGCAAGATGAGCATGGGCATTACTGATGTTTAGCACCTGCAGAGGACAAAGATGAGACATTTCTGACACAGAGATACAAATTAGGTCTTTTGTATTATGAATTGTATGGTTTTTGCACCATAAACCACACACTGTCTGTACCTTGTCTTACTGAATGACACATTGGCATTGTGTGATAGTACAATAAAGTGTCACGGTATGTATTGGCTGTTTAAATTGGTGTCTTTGTTTACTGTCAACACTGTATCCTGATCTAATGAAATAAATGGAGCACATTCCAAATAGGCACTGATGTAGATTTTTTGGGGGTCTGTTCTTATTCTAAGATAACTATGACTTGCAACTTTCATATTGGCAAGTTGCTGAAAAGACAATCTAAAAAATGTGACTCAGCACAATTTGTTGTGATATTGAGAATAGAACTGTGTATGTTGTACTGCCCTTCCATCCTCAGGGGCCCAGTAGAGTCCCCTGGAAGAGCAAAAACAATTAACATTTCAAATGGCTATAAATCAAAGTCTGATTATAGTTTTAAGGAGAAATTTGTCAGGACAACTACTTATGCTATGTTAATTAAATAATGTTGGACAGAGTTTTCAAACATATATGGCAAGGTGGTATAAAGGTGTTTAAAAAAGTGCTCTTATTAAAATACCAAATTTCAGCCTGCCTCTTAAATATGTCATAAATGTTTGCACAATTAACATGTTTAGATATACCTTTGTTCAAAAAAGATGGTATTTTCACACATTTTATTATTAAACATTTTAAACTACAGTACCCATAAGCCTCTGCCATTCAAATGCGAAAAACATGGTGCTGGTATTTGTAGTTTAACAAAAGTTTTCCTCGGGGTTAGGGTTACGATCTCGGTAAAGTGGTAATATCTCACGACATAACAACACTGCATTGTTAACTGAAGGTATTACTGACGTAATAATAACAGCAAAACGTACTTTGGAACATTAAGCGTTTTTTTAATTTGGGTTAAAAGATAGTCCAATCACAGGGACGTCTGCAAGTGCCAAGGGAACTTCAAAGCCAATGGCAACCCAGTTGAGCAGAAGCGTCACACTTACTTGTCCATATATGGTCATTTATAACAGGATCTTCCGGGTTCTTGTGGTGAATGGACAGATACGATTTATTTGTCTCCACTCAATATAAAACTGTAACAACAGATTGCATCGTGTGGTTAACCTGATGCAGCAATACATTTATTGATTACAGTGTTTTTTTTTCTTTTCAAACAAGGGTGTAATGGTTCCCATTGCATACACTGTTTACACTAATTAATGTACAATATTTAAACTCAAAAGTGTGCATATACTGTGTGAAAAATAAATAATAAATGTCAAAATGTTTCATTTGCTTACAAAAAAACCCCACCTGATATTTATTCAAACATGCAGTATTTTTCTGCTATTAAACTTTGCTTCTGTAACATTTACAGTGTATTTATAGTGTGTTAAAGGTATACAATTAATCACTTTTATGTTTTCTGGAAATGGACCCTACAAACTTGCCATTCTTAGCTCTGCCAGTTGAACTACATGAATATTAAAAAAAGAAAGAAAAAACAAACAAACACACACATTACGAATTTCCCAATGTTTATTGATATGTCAAACTTTTCCAATACAAACATAGTGCCCAGAACAGCACTCTCTCTCTCTCTCTCCAGTTTGTGCCACTATGAAAAAAAAAAACAGTTATAGTGTAATATAACAACTTAAAACAATGACTGATTGATAAAGTAATTCATGGGTACATGTAACTAAGAAATATGCAATATAAAACCCATTTTAAAAAACATTGTCTAATATTCAAAAATAAAAAGACAATTTGTTTACAGAAAATGTCATAAGATGAAAAATACTATTTTACAAACTGGAAGTTTTGAGGCTCCGGTTGAAAATATATTATTTTCTTACCTTTAATGAACAAATAGGCAAAAATGATTAAGAACAATATTTTAATATTTTACAATTATTATTCTCCTGTAATCAATGTTTGATTCTATTGTGACTAAATGCAGGACCAATTAAAATGGTTAACAATTATTATATATATATATATATATATATATATATATATATATATATATATACACAGTGACAGGAGTGTGAGATGGGAGTGTTGACTGTAAAGGAGAAATTAAAACAAGTAGACATGCAGTAAAGTTGGCAGGAAAGGGCTGAGAGCAGATGTGCCACACGAGAGTGAGAGAGATGTAGAAGCTTTTGGAAGGGCTGATATTGTGGAGAGCTGATGCAGAAGGACTAAGTAGTCTGTGAGAAATCCTGCAAGACAGGAAGAAAAATAATTTATCACATGATGAACAATAAAAACATTGACAACAACAAATAGCCCTTTACTGCCAACTTTGTTTGCACATTCCTCTCTCGTACAGTCATGCTTATCTTAATATTTAATTCTAATGTCATTCACATTCTTTTATACTTTATATTCTGTGCTTTATATCTTATTTTTTATTCATTTTATTTTATGCATACTTCCCTTGTGTTGTACTCTACAATATTTGCACTGTCCATGGAGCGGACCTGACTCACATTTCACTGCTGGTTATACAATCTCTGTATAGTCGTGTATGTGACAAATAAAACTTGAACTTGAACTTGATAGCAGACAACAACGTACTGTAACTGCAGCGTGTATAACAGTAAACAGACCATTATCGTCTGTTGGTGTGGATGCTAAAATATTTACCATTATATTTCTTGTTCTTGCTGTGAACAGCTTTAAGTGATCTGATTTGGCCAAATTAATTGAAGATCTGATTTGTCACATGAGAAGTTAAACTAGCATTTCCAGACTCTTGTTTCTTAGACAGATATGTTCAATAAAAATCAACACGGAAAGAAAGACAGACTCTGAGGTGTGGACAGATATCATGTACTGTTAGAACGGGAAGAGACAGCACCAGTTTGTAAAGGATAATAAAGAATACAATGGACTTAATATAAACTTTATGATATAAACACTCTGACTACTTACTATGAGCACAATCTGCATGAGAGTTGAGGCAAAGGCCAATAACAGCAGTAGGAGAAAAAGTTGTAGAATTTTGTATGAGTACGCTTGTACAATATCATATGAATTTGCTGATTTGGTCAATTGTATGAATTATTACTACTTCAACATGACACTTTGTTGAGGGTTCCTCGTGGCGGGACCGTGGGGTATGTAAACCAAAGTTAAAGAAACATCAAATACTGTGCAAATAGTAAAGGTGCTCAGACCAACACAGACGTACCATTGGAAGTGTATTCCTTTGCAGCTTTTGGTCTTCTCCGTAAACGCACAGTATGGCCAAATTCAAATCCCATGACAGGCCTTCTTTGGTCTTCCCTTTCAACTGAAACGAAGAGAAATATATACATGTTGAGACAGTGTGTTAAAAATGATCTGTGAGCAAAATATTTGAGAAGGACAATAACGAAAGATATGATCAACACATAATATAAGGATGTGTTCATTAAAGCAAATCAGTTATTACTAAAAGTGTTCAACAAAACCTGTGAAGGGCTGAACCTTTGAAGGACCCTTTCTTCAACCTTTCTTCAAGATCAGCATTGGGAGCTTCGAGTTCAAGTTCCCTGTTAATTCCAGCAGCTTTCTGAAAGAACTGGTCAAAATTTGATTATGAGTTTTAAAAATATGCCATGATGAACCACAGAAATAAACCACAGAGAGCAAAATATGTGTAAATGAATTACAGATTACAGTTTGGAAAAATAGGAAAGGAAAAGCTGAGAGAGAGAGAGAGAGAGAGAGAGAGAGAGACAACCTTGTAGACAACAAGAGATGGCTTCTTAAAAGAGCTGCTGGAGTATGTAATCTGACGTAACTGCAAGACAGAAAAAAAATATTGAATTACAATTACTTCAAAAAAACATCTTAAAGGTGTGGAAAGCGTTGTGTTTACTGTGCTTTAAAAATAGTATACAGTAAAAACAGTTACTGTGGTAAAAACATGGTAAGTATTGTTGTTACTGTCCTTTAACTACAAATACCACAGTAAAACTACGGTTACTGAGGTAAACTCATAGTAAATTTTGAAGTTATTGGGCTTTTACTAGAAATACCACAGCAAAACTACGGTTACTGAGGTAAACTCATAGTAAATATTGAAGTTATTGGGCTTTTACTAGAAATACCACAGTAAAACTACGGTTACTGAGGTAAACTCATAGTAAATATTTAAGTTATTGGGCTTTTACAAGAAATACCACAGTAAAACTACGGTTACTGAGGTAAACTCATAGTAAATATTGAAGTTATTGGGCTTTTACTAGAAATACCACAGTACAACTATGGTTACTGAGGTAAACTCATAGTAAATATTGAAGTTATTGGGATTTTACTAGAAATACCACAGTAAAACTACGGTTACGGTGGGAGAAGCATGGTATATTTTGTGGTCACTGTGCATTGACTACACATGACATCGTTGAGCGACAGTTACTATGGTAACACTATGGTAAATGTGTGGACTTTTTACACGATCCCTTTCCCACCATAAGCAAATGTTAAATTAATAACTTCATTCATAAACACGGAACAATTGAGTATTTTACGAGACAGTACCTGTATATGTGTCCTGAAGTCATCCAAATCCATCTTTTAATGCGCTATTTCGCTGGTCTTCTTTGGTCCGTGTGCAGTTGTTGACGTTGGGGAAACGATCGCCTCTGCTGGTACTCCAGTGGTAACTTCACCTTCATACATGCGTGCAGGGATTAACCTTGTGGATCGATGATAACATCCTTCTCATCCTAACAGAAGGCGCAGCAGACCCCTGCTGGGCCATAAATGTGACCTGATATCCACTGAAAACGGCCATTCAATCGAATGATATCATTCGAAGCGGGTGGCAAAGTCAAGAATATGAAGGAGTCGACGCATATTGTCAGATGCATTGCGCCCCTTGATGAAACCGGTTTGGTCCTCCTTGATCAGACTATGAATTACCTTCTCCATACGAGAAGCAAAAACTTTAGCATAGATTTTTAGATCACATGGGATAAGCGAAATCGGTCTGTAGCTGGAACAATCTAATGGATCTTTCCCTTTTTTAAGAAGTAATGAAATCAGTGAAGTTTTTTGATCTCTATGAAATACCCCATGTTCAATTGCAAAATTAAATGAGTTAAGCATAGGTATCCCTACCAAATCCCAAATTTCTAAATATAATTCAGGGGGGAGACCATCTAGACCCGGTGATTTGCCCTTTTGAAGGCTTTTTAGAGAGACGTGGAGTTCCTCCAAACTTAATGGGGCCTCCAAAGATTCTTTATCTATCTGTGAGATCCGAGGCAGTTCCAATTTATCTAAATACTGCTTACAAATTGGTTCATCAAAATCTGTTTAAGCTTTAGACATATTTGTGTAAAAACCTTTAAATATGTCATTAATTGCCACAGGATTCGTGGTGACCTGATCATCTGATGATTTTATTGTGCTAATATATGCCTTAGACTCGCATTCTTTCAGCCTAAGGGCCAATAAATGACTAGGTCTCTCTGATTCAAAATAATATTTTTGCTTAGTCCTATGTAAAATAAATTCCGCCTTTGAGTGTGAAAGTAAATCATATTCTTATTTTAAAGAGGACAGCTGTGTAGCCTGTTGCTCAGTAAAATGTTGTTTTTGTAGGTTTTGTAATGTTTGGATTTTATTTTCTAATTGTGTAAATTGGTGAGTTTTCGCTTTGGCAAGAGTAGAAGAGAAAGATATACAGAAACCTTGTATCTGTCACGAATTCAGCCTCTGTGGCTCCCTCCGATCGCCACCAGAGGGAACAGTCACCTGAGTATTAACAGTCACGAACTCCATTTCCCATATACCCCGTACCTGTGGCTGATTTCCTGCACAGGTGTTTCAAATTGACTCTGGTCTATTTAAGCTGTTCTTCCAATCACCTCATTGCGAAGTCTTGTCTTGCCATGCAAACATTTCTGAGCGTTTTTCCTGTGTATGATTCCCCGTGTATGACCTGGACTGTTTACTGGACTCTGATTCTCTGCCGCCTGCCTACTTTGATCCAACCTGCCTTGTTATCTGATTACCCTGAGTGTTTGCCGCCAGCCCCGATCCTAAGCCTGAACTCTGACTCTGATTCTGCCTTGTCTACGTTGTGTTTGAAGCTTGTGATTGAACTCTGCCTGTTTGACTTGCATTCTGTTTTAATAAAGCTGCACATGGATCCTAATGCCACTGAATCCTCGTTACAGAAGACTTTGCCAGACTTCGATCCAGCAGAATTCTACCACTTCTCCACCGAGATCTCTGCCCAAGTGTCGGTCCTGGCCACACACCAACAACAGCTCAACCGACTGACCTCAGTAACCGAAGAACTGGTAAAGACTTTACAAGCGCTTCAGCTCCAAGCGATCAACACTTCTGCTCCACCTCCCAATCCACCTCAAGCACACGCCACTTCCACCACCGCCAGCCCTCGTCTCGCATTCCCGGAGAAGTTTGATGGATCTCCAACCAAATGTAAGGGCTTCTTACTCCAATGTTCGATGTTTGTCAACCAACAAACCATGCTTTACCCTACAGACGAGAGCCGCATTGCATTCGTGTGTTCGCTTCTCACGGGGAGAGCGCTGGATTGGGCCACCGCGGTGTGGAGTGAGGATAGACCAACTTTTCCTTCGTTCAGGGCGTTTATTCAACATTTCAAGGAGGTGTTCGAACACCCCGCTGGAGGAAAGGAAGCGGGTGAGCAACTACTGTCTCTCCGTCAAGGAAGGAGTCCGGCGGCTGATTATGCCCTCTCATTTCGTACTCTCGCCGCTCAGACGGGATGGCCAGACGATCCCCTTAAACTTCATTACCGTAAAGGCTTGAATATGGAGCTACAGTCCGAACTCGCCTATCGTGACGAGGGAAGATCACTGGAACAATTCATCGAGCTATCCATCAGGATTGACAACCTCCTCCACTCTCGTCGCACCAACCGTCTGCCCGCAGTATCTGTCATGCCCTCAGCAGCCAACTCAGATGTGGAACCCATGCAAATTGGCGTGACACGCATCAGCGAGGAGGAGAGAGAGAGACGCATTCGACAGCGCTTATGCTTGTATTGCGGATTGCCTGGACATCTACGAGCATCCTGTCCCACTCGTCCATCTCGCAACCCAGCTGCGGTGAGTGTAACTTCCAACTCTACCTCCAGTTTAGAGATTGCAGTCACTTTGGAGATCAATGGAAGGGTTATAGAGACGGTGGCATTGATCGACTCTGGGGCTGCAGGAAATTTTATTGATGGGTCATTCGCTAAAAGTAATAATATCCCTCTTGTTCCCTGTGACTCTCACTTGGCAGTCGCAGCGCTAGATGGTCGACCTCTGGGTTCCGGTAGCACTCAATTCACCACTGAAGATCTCCAATTAAGTACTGGACTCCTCCACACCGAAACCATCCGTCTGTTTGTGTTCCAATCTCCACAAAACCCCATCATCCTTGGCCTCCCATGGCTGGAGCAACATAACCCCTCTATCTCATGGACCAAGAAACAAATCACTCAATGGTCAGACTTCTGTCTTCAGAACTGTCTCCGCAGCATGCCCGTCAAGAGGAGGAGTGAGACTTCCTTAAATGACTCATTACCCAGAGAATATCACGATCTAGCCGAGGCTTTCAGCAAGGTGAAGGCATCACACTTACCTCCTCACCGAGCCAGCGATTGTGCCATAGATCTTCTCCCGGGATCACAACCCCCCAAGGGCAGAGTCTTTCCGTTGTTACAACCCGAGGCAGAGGCTATGAAATCGTACATTGAGGAGGAGCTGGCCAAGGGCTTCATCCGTCCCTCCACGTCACCCGCATCGGCAGGGTTCTTCTTTGTCAAGAAGAAAGATGGTGGTCTCCGCCCCTGTATCGACTACCGATCTCTCAACAACATCACCTGCAAGTTCCGGTACCCTCTACCACTCGTTCCTGCAGCCCTCGAACAACTCAGACGAGCTAGATATTTCACTAAACTGGACCTTCGTTGTGCCTACAACCTCATCCGCATTCGTGAGGGGGACGAGTGGAAAACGGCCTTTTCCACCACTACGGGGCACTATGAGTATCTCGTTATGCCGTTCGGGCTCTCCAATAGTCCTTCAGTGTTCCAGGCATTCATTAACAATGTTTTCAGAGATATGCTGAACCAGTGGGTAATCGTCTACATCGACGACATCCTGATTTACTCCGAAACCTATGAGGAACATGTCAGACACGTCAGAACAGTCCTGAAACGTCTCCTGCAGCACCAACTGTACGCCAAGGCAGAGAAATGCGAGTTCCATCAAGAGACCATCTCCTTCCTCGGATATGTAATCAGTTCAGGAGGGGTCGCCATGGAAGAACAGAAGGTGCAAGCAGTAGTCAACTGGCCCCAGCCTACCACTCTCAAAGAATTACAATGCTTCCTAGGATTCGCTAACTTCTATCGACGCTTCATCCGTAACTTCAGTACGATCGCTGGCCCCATGACGTCCATGGTCAAAAAGGGAACTCATCGTCTCAGCTGGTCTTCAGCGGCAATAGCAGCATTCCGGTCACTGAAAGAGAGATTCACGACCGCTCCCATCCTGCATCATCCCGACCCAGATCTCGAATTCACGGTGGAAGTAGACGCTTCCAGTACAGGCATTGGGGCAGTGCTCTCACAACGCCAGGGTGATCCTCCCAAACTATACCCCTGTGCGTTCTTCTCCCGCAAACTGAACCCGACAGAGCAGAATTATGACGTTGGCAATCGTGAACTCCTCGCTATGAAGGCAGCATTCGAGGAGTGGCGGCACTGGCTGGAAGGGGCAAGACATGCATTCACTGTTCTCACTGACCACCGAAACCTAGAGTATCTGAAATCAGCCAAGAGACTCAACCACCGACAAGCAAGGTGGTCACTCTTCTTCACCAGATTTGACTTCAAAATTACTTACCGTCCCGGATCTCAGAACATCAAGGCAGATGCCCTCTCTCGGCTCCATGAGTCCGACTCTCAATCCCCAGACCAGGAACCCATTATTCCACCCACCATCATTCTCGCGCCTGTGCTGTGGGACATTATGACCGAAATCACCGAGGCTCAGGTCACGGATCCACCACCGACTGAAACCCCATGCACCCTCACGTACGTTCCACAGGCGTTAAGACAGAGAGTAATGCAACTGGTTCACTCCAACCCCAGCTCCGGTCATCCGGGTATTGCAGCCACATTACAACTCCTCAATAACAAGTTTTGGTGGTCCACATTCCGAACTGACACTATCACGTTCATTCAAAACTGCACCGTCTGCAATACATCTAAGTCTCCGCATCAACTACCTGCTGGACTCCTTCAACCGTTACCCATCCCACAACGCCCATGGTCACACTTAGCCATTGACTTTGTGACGGACTTACCATCCTCTCAGGGCCACACTACCATCCTCACCGTAGTTGATCGCTTCTCCAAGGCCTGCAGGCTGATACCACTTCCCAAACTTCCCACTGCCCTAGAAACGGCCGAAGTTCTGTGCAACTATGTATTCAGGTTCTATGGTCTACCCGAGGATATAGTGTCTGACCGGGGTCCGCAGTTCACCTCCCGCGTCTGGTCAGCCTTCTGTCGACAATTAGACATAAATGTCAGCCTCACTTCTGGGTACCATCCTCAAGCCAATGGACAAGTGGAATGGCTGAACCAAGAACTCACCCGCTTCCTCCGTTCATACTGTCACAAGAATCAGCTCGACTGGAGTCGCTATCTGCTATGGGCCGAGTATGCTCAGAATTCAATCCGCAAACCATCTACAGGTATCACTCCCTTCCAATGCGTTCTAGGCTTCCAACCCCCATTGTTTCCATGGTCTGGAGAACCCTCAGAATTACCCGCAGTCAATTCATGGTTACAACGCAGTGAGGAGACATGGAACGATGCTCACGTTCATCTGCAAAGAGCAGTTCGTCGCACCAGAGAACAGGCCAATCGTCATCGACGTGCCAACCCCAACTACCAACCGGGGCAATGGGTTTGGTTATCCACCCGTGATCTAAGGCTCCGGTTACCCTGCAAAAAGCTCAGTCCCAGGTACTTGGGTCCCTTCAAAATCATTAGACAAATCACTCCAGTTTCATTTAGATTAGCCTTACCTGCTCATTACCGTATCTCACCCACCTTTCATGTCTCTTTGCTCAAGCCCGCTGGTGGTCCGAGAGGATAGGAGGTCCTAGACGAGGCTGGTGACCAGAGGGCCCCTCCCATCATCGTTGACGGCCAGGAGGCATATCCGGTCAGAGAAATCCTGGACTCTCGTCGTCGGGGCAGATTCCTCCAGTATCTCGTGGACTGGGAGGGGTACGGTCCGGAGGAACGTTCCTGGGTCAATGCTGATAATATCCTAGACCCTTCACTTACCACAGACTACCATAGAGACCACCCGGACAGACCTGCCCCAAGACCTCGAGGAAGACCCCGGCGTCGTTTGCCTCCTCGCGTCAGGAGCCGCTCACAGGGGAGGGGCTCTGTCACGAATTCAGCCTCTGTGGCTCCCTCCGATCGCCACCAGAGGGAACCGTCACCTGAGTATTAACAGTCACAAACTCCATTTCCCATATACCCCGTACCTGTGGCTGATTTCCTGCACAGGTGTTTCATATTGACTCTGGTCTATTTAAGCTGTTCTTCCATTCACCTCATTGCGAAGTCTTGTCTTGCCATGCAAACATTTCTGAGCGTTTTTCCCGTGTATGATTCCCCGTGTATGACCTGGACTGTTTACTGGACTCTGATTCTCTGCCGCCTGCCTACTTTGATCCAACCTGCCTTGTTATCTGATTACCCTGAGTGTTTGCCGCCAGCCCCGATCCTAAGCCTGAACTCTGACTCTGATTCTGCCTTGTCTACGTTGTGTTTGAAGCTTGTGATTGAACTCTGCCTGTTTGACTTGCATTCTGTTTTAATAAAGCTGCACATGGATCCTAATGCCACTGACTCCTCGTTACAGTATAGCACACTTAGTCGTTTCCCACAGTATTTGAGGATCCACATCAGAGGGCATATTAATTTCAAGAAATTCCTTAATATATTCTTTTAGAGAAGTAATGAAAGTCTGATTACTTAATAATGATATGTTAAAGCGCCATCTAGGGGACTTGGCTTTAACATCAGAAAGAGGAACACTGCACAACACAGCAGAATGATCAGATAATAAAATTGGTAATATAGAGATGGAGGAATTAGACGAAATTAAAGATGGGCTGAGAAATATCTAGTCTATCCTAGAGAAAGTATTGTGTCTATTAGAAAAAAAGTCCTTAGCTTTAGTATTCTGAATTCTCCAAAGATTGATTAAGTTAAGCTCAGTGATAAATTTATTCAGTAATTTAGAGGATGGATTGGCTGTTGTATCAGATTGAGATTTATCTAAAGCAGGATTTATGACAGCATTAAAATCACCACCCACCACTAGAGGGCAATCAATCTCCTCAAGTAGAGTTTTCGAAATCTGTGTAAGGAATGCACTGTCTGTCTCATTCGGACCATAAATAGAGACCAATGCTAACCTATTATTATATATTTTGCATCGGATAAAAACAAATCTACCCTTCTCATCACTACCAAGGTGTTCAATCGTTAAATTTAACTTCCGGTTAACAAGGATAAGCACCCCCTTAGTTTTATTTTGAGCGCAGGAACAAGCTATTAATTTGTAATACTTATTTTGGAAACGTGCCACGTCAGATAGTTTTAAATGTGTCTCTTGAATTAGGGCACAGGAAATAGATTTACGGTGTAAATATTCTAACACATGGGTTCGTTTAACAGCAGAATTTAAACCATTCACATTCAGTGATAAAATATTTAGAGTATGCATTGAATATTCATAATCCCAAGATTGTATTCAATAAATAAAAAAAAAAACAGAAGCACTTCCATTCTGTAAATAACATGTAAACGCTGATGTGCATTTTAGATACCAAACCTCCTAGATGAAAAATCCCTTTAGAAATAAGGTCAAATAAATAAAAGTATAAATGTCTGTTGTAACAAACAAAAACAACATAAAAACATGAACAACTGACAACCATAAACAAGGAACAATTCAGACCACACATTACCGAGAACATAGGTCTGACTGAGCAACCAAAAATAGTGATGGTTCGTGACCGATCCACTCCAACGCATGACATGTCTCCCGAAAGGCTCACACAGCCAAAAAATAAATAAATAATTAATTAAACCTACTCTCCATTAGTCCCCAGCTCATTTCAAATTTGATGCCTGCTACAGGTCTCAAAATAGTTGGGACGGGGGCATGTTTTCCATTGTGTAGCATCTCCTCTTCTTTTCAAAACAGTTTGAAGACGTCTGGGCATCGAGGTTATGAGTTTCTGGAGTTTTGGTGTTGGAATTTGGCCCCATTCTTGCCTAATATAGGTTTATCCGCTGTGTGGAGCTAAAGCCCGAGCCCACCGATGATGGAGAGCCAATTCCCGCCGCATTCAACGAGCCAGTGCAATACCGAGCGACTGAGCAGAGGATCGCCCCGGAAGAAGAGCCCAACCCGTCAGACCAGGTGCGAGAGCCGGCGACAGTGCCTGCCGCGAGGGAGCAAGCCGTGGACGGTGAGAGCGCGGAGTGGAGCTCCGCCCCCTGCACCGCGACTGAGGGTGAGCTGATTGTACATCTGGGACTGCTGGACTTAGAGGGGGACCTCATTGACTGGGAAACAGATCTGGAGGCCGACTTGCCCCCTCTCCTCTCTCCTTCGTCCCCGCTGGCCCCATCCAGCCCTCCTTCGTCTCCTGTCCCCACGTCCAGCCCAGAGTGGGCTCCCGTTTCCCAGTCCAGCAGAGAGAGAGATTCAGTCCCCGAGTCCAGCCAGGAGTGGGCTCTGATCTCGGAGGGCAGCCCTGAGAGCCCGGAGGCTCACGAATGCCCACCCACCCGCACGCTCCTGCCTCCTCCACTGCTGTCGTCTGGCAGCCCCTCTGCTCGTCCTCAGCCCACCATCTATACGGTGCGAGCTCCGCGGGTCTGCCATTTCCGCCATCAAGGGTCAAGATGGCGCCGAGCATGGCAGCCGTGTTGCGAGCTCCGAGAAAACTTTGCAGGTTTTCGTATGTTTTGTTTGTTTTTTTGTTGTTTTACGTGTTAGATGTTATTAGTATAACTGTCTACGATAGAGACACGCTTTTAAACATCGGTTCTTTCGTCGCGCAACGCAAACCGGACTTTGAGTTCCTGAACGCCGGTGGATTGTTTACAGACACCGCATCAGAGCCCTTTGTCTGGAACGCACGACCACGACGAAAGAAACGTAGCCGGAAAAGAGGGAAGAGAGCTGGTGTTCTCGTCAGACTGAGACGCCGTGCCTTTCGACCTCCTCTCCCAACCATTTTGCTGGCCAACGTTCAGTCACTGGATAACAAACTCTGTGAACTGCGTGCGCGCATCTCATACCAACGAGAAACAAGGGAATGCTGCGTTATTTGCCTCACAGAAACCTGGATGTCTGAAATGGTTCCAGACTCAGCCATCGAGCTTACGGGCTTCTCCGTGCACCGCTCGGACAGAACGAAAGAGCTCACAGGGAAAAGCAGAGGTGGGGGCGTTTGTTTCTATATCAACAACTCGTGGTGTGATGAAAGGAATCTACACTCTATTAAATCCTTCTGCTCCCCTGATCTGGAATTTCATATGCTTCTGTGTCGACCATTCTGGCTACCGAGGGAATTTACAGCGATCATAATCACGGCTGTTTACATCCCCCCTCAAGCCAACACAGACCAGGCACTCAGGGAACTGTATGGGAATATAAGTGATCAGGAAACCGCGCACCCAGATGCAGCGTTTGTTATTACGGGGGACTTTAATAAAGCCAACTTCAGAACAATAGCTCCAAAATACATTCAACACATCACCATCAACACGCGTGGTGATCGTGTACTGGACCATTGCTACTCCCCCTTCCGGGACGCTTACAAATCCCTCCCCCGCCCACCTTTCGGCAAATCGGATCACTCCTCCGTTCTGCTTCTGCCTGCTTATAGGCAGAAACTGAAACGTGAAGCACCCGCCCTCAGGACAATTCAGTGCTGGTCGGACCAATCGGACGCTATACTACAGGACTGTTTTGATCACGTGGACTGGGACATGTTCCGGGCAGCGTCTGATGACGACATAGAGGAGTACTCAGATTCTGTAACGTGTTTCATACGGAAGTGTATAGAGGATGTAATTCCGACCAAAATAATAAGCATCTACCCCAACCAAAAACCGTGGATTAACAGCGATGTTCGATCAGCCTTGTCAGCGCGGACATCTGCCTTTAAATCCGGAAACACTGACGATCGGAAACAAGCCAGTTACGATCTCAGGAGATCCATCAAAGCAGCCAAATGACAATATAAAAACAAAGTTGAAGAACAATTCAACAACAACAACCCAAGAAGCATGTGGCAGGGCATCAACAATATCACAGGTTTTAAAGGGAATAAACCAGCTACTGTGAACATTGCGGCCTCTCTACCAGATGAGCTGAATACTTTTTATGCTCGTTTCGAGGCTCATAACACCGCCCACACAGAGTGCGCTCCCACGGCTGCTGCAGAAGAGGTGAGTCCACTCTCCCTTTCTGTCGCGGATGTAACTCGATCCTTCAAACGGGTGAACATCCACAAAGCTGTGGGCCCGGATGGAATCCCAGGCCGTGTGCTCAAAGCATGCGCTTACCAACTAGCTGGGGTTTTTACAGACATCTTCAATCTGTCCCTCTCTCTGTCTGTGGTTCCCTCATGCTTCAAAAAATCCACCATTGTGCCCATACCTAAGAAAAATAAAATCACATGCTTGAATGACTGGAGGCCCGTTGCTCTGACACCCATCTTCAGCAAGTGTTTTGAGAAGCTCATCAGAGACCACATCTGCTCTGTGCTGCCTGCCTCACTGGACCCACTACAATTTGCATACCGCAGAAACCGTTCCACAGACGACGCTATTGCCTTCACCCTGCACACTGCTCTCTCCCACCTGGAAAATAAGAACACCTATGTAAGGATGCTGTTCGTGGATTATAGTTCAGCATTTAACACCATAGTGCCTGCCACACTGGTTGAGAAGCTCCAGACTCTGGGACTGAACAGATCTCTGTGCAGCTGGATCCTGGACTTCCTGACAGGCAGAAGTCAGGTGGTCAGAATGGGCAACAACACCTCATCTCCCCTGATCCTCAACACTGGTGCTCCGCAGGGCTGCGTCCTCAGCCCACTCCTGTACTCCCTGTACACACACGACTGTACAGCTACACACAGCTCCAACGTCATCGTCAAATTTGCCGATGACACAACGGTGATAGGCCTGATCACCGACAACGATGAGACGGCCTACAGAGAGGAGGTGAGTACCCTGACTAAATGGTGCCAGGAGAACCACCTCTCACTCAACATCGACAAGACCAAGGAGCTGGTGGTGGATTTCAGGAGACAGAGCAGAGAACACACACCCATCTCCATCGACAAGACACCTGTGGAGAGGGTAAACAGCTTTAAGTTCCTCGGCGTTCACATCACCGAGGATCTCACATGGTCCACTCACACAGATGCAGTGCTGAAGAAGGCACATCAGCGCCTCTTCTTCCTGAGACGGCTGAGGAAGTTTGGAATGAGCCCCAGCATCCTCAGATCCTTCTACACCTGCACTGTGGAGAGCATCCTGACCGGCTGCATCACCGCCTGGTTTGGAAACAGCACCGCTGGCAACCGCAAAGCTCTGCAAAGGGTCGTGCGAACTGCCCGCCACATTGTTGGAGGTGAGCTTCCCTCCCTCCAGGACATCTACACCAGGCGGTGTATAAGGAAAGCCAGGAGGATCATCAAGGACTCCAGCCATCCATCCCACAGACTGCTCTCTCTGCTGCCCTCAGGGAGACGTCTCCGCAGCATCCGATCCCGCACTAACCGACTGAGGGACAGCTTTTTCCCTCAGGCTATCAGGCTAATGAACAGTAAGAACTAATTCACCCTACATCACACTCCCACTCACACATCATGCCATGCACTGCACTTTACTGCCGTTCACTGGACTACACGCACACACTGCAATAATACAACCTATCTGCTATCACTGGATACCATACAATGCACATCCACGACATTGCATATGTATAATCTGTTGCACCTTTGCACAACTATCTATTGCACAACTAAACTGTTGTATATGTATAATCTGTTGCACCTTAACATATTACTTTGTGTAGATGTGTACATAATGTAAAATGTGTACATACAGTGTATTGGTAACTAAGTATGTCTGTATAGTACACTGTGTATATTGAGTATGTGTATGTGTATTATGCACATTGTCTTCTGTACAGTCTGTAAATATGTACTGTCTATATGTAAATTGTTTTGTTTTTTTGCACTGTCTGGAGCACGCTCTCAAGAATTTCACTCACCAAGGCACTCGTGCTGTGGTGATGTGACAATAAAAGTGATTTGATTTGATTTGATTTTTTCTTTTTTTTAAGAAATTAATACTTTTATTCAGGACGGATGTGTTAAGAATAAAAAGTCATAGTAAAGACTTATATTGTTAGAAAAGATTAATATTTTGAACAAATGCTGCTCTTTTTAACTTTGTATTCATCAATGAATCAAAGAAAAAAGTATCACATGTTCCAAAAAACAATATGAAGCAGTAAAGCAGTTTCAACACTTATAATAAATCAGCATATTGGAATGATTTTTGCAGGATCATGTGACACTGAAGACAGAAGTAATGGCTGATTAAAATTCTCTGCGTCACAGAAATAAATGATATTTTAAAGTATATTAAAATAGGAAACCAATCTTAGAAATTGCAATAAGATTTGACAATATTACTGTTTTTTCTGTATTTTTGATCGAATAAATACAGCCTTGATATATATATATATATATAGGTACTGATCCTTTTTAATACTAATAAAAAAAGATTAATAGTAGTAAACTAAATATGAAAACAATTAGATTGTAATATATATATATATATATATATACATATATATATATACAAACATATATAAACATATATATATATATATATATATAATAAATATATATATACACATATACACACACACACACACACATATATATATATATATATATATATATATATATGTGTGTGTGTATATGTGTGTGTGTGTATATATATACAGTATATATATGTATATATATATATATATAGTTATAGTATTGAAAATATATATAGAAGCCGTGGCCTAATGGTTCGAGAGTCGGACTCGTAATCGAAAGGTTGCGAGTTCGAGTCTCGGGCCGGCAGGGATTGTAGGTGGGGGGAGTGCATATCCAATGCTCTCTCTCCACCTTCAATACCACAACTGAGGTGCCCTTGAGCAAGGCACTGAACCCCCAACTGCTCCCCGGGCGCCGCAGCATAAATGGCTCCCCACTGCTCCGGGTGTGTGTTCATGGTGTGTGTGTGTTCACTGCTGTGTGTGTGCAATTAGGATGGGATAAATGCAGAGCACAAATTCCGAGTATGGGTCAACATACATGGTCGTACGTCACGTCACTTTCATATATAATTGTTTACCTGTAACACCTTAATTAAGTGTTACCATAAAGTAAGGTAAAGCTTTTACAGAGGTCCACTGGTCAGTGATTTCTAGTGATTTTCATTAGGCACCAATATTTTGAACAACACTCATTTGTAAAAAGGTTTATTTGTCACCATGGTGATAGCACTCAGTACCATGCTACCGACTGCCGTCAGCTTGAACCACAATAGGCAGGTTTCAATGCTTCACTAAGTGTGTGATCAACCCACAGTTCCCCAATTGTCATTCAAATACCCAAAGGTTAGTTTAATCACACCAGAATCCTGAAATCACAGTGTTATTATCAGGGAAATAAACATATCATCCGGAATGACAGTGAGTGATGAATAACAAGCCAAACAAAACCCAACATGTCTTCATTTTGCCCAAAAGGTGTCCATCAATCTCACCACGAGGAAAGAAGCTAGACCTCCTTATTAACACCATGCAAGAAAAAAATAAAATAAAAACAAGCTTGTCACTCAATTTCAGAGCCTAACACAACTGGTATTTTGTCCTGTGCATTTAATTTCCTTATGTTTTTAATGGGGAGAGATTTATCGCAAATCACTAGAAGAAAGCATAATGCTTTTCCACAGATTAAATATATGGGGAAAATATGGGGGCTTTCAGCACACTAGCGTCTTTGCTGTCTCTGTTGATCTGAGAGAATGTTTCGACTGAGTAATTTCTGTCTGTGTTTTGAACATGTGATGTGTTCTTTAAGATGGCTGGAGATGGAACGTTTGCTCATGGTGACCAGACGCTCACCCCAATCACCAGCATAGGCTCAGGAGAGAGGACAGAGCCCATTATGTCTCATGGGGGAGCCATGATTCTGGTGTTTGGCAGCATTGCTTGTTCTCTATCCATCTGATGCATCCTACTTAAATACATGCATAAGACAAATTTACACGCAGGGGCCACATTCAGAGCTCACCTTGCGCTGTAGACTGATTGTGTGGTGTAATTTAATTGTTACTCAGAATGACATAAAATTAAATGATTTGGGGGTGGTGTTGAATTGATTGAAATGAGGAAAATTTATTAAACAACAAAATAAAAAAAATAATACTACAGATAAACGGTAGATAATTTAACTTGGAGATGTATTTGAATCAATCTATATAAAATGCATTGTTTGTGTTTTTCACTCTGCTTGGTAGTTAGTGTATTAGTGGTGGGATTTTTCTCTTTCTGCAGGTCTTTGAGTGAATTGCTTATTTTACCATTTCATTCAGAACACTAATTCATTAAGGAACGGAGCAAGTCCTTGCCTTTATGCACAAATTATTGAATCATTTACTCAACTGTTTTTTTCCAAACACTGACTTATTTGGGAATGAAACAAGTTACTGCCTTTATGAGTGAGTGATGAGTGAGTGCGTTAACCTTTCGGCATAACCTAAGCTTACTCTCTCCCTCTCGCCTATCCTCAATGGTTTCATCCTCTCTTCCTTCACCCTCTCAGTTTTCAGCACTGGACACAATCAGTGCTACTGACACTCTTTGCTCCACTCTAACATCTTGCTTAGACAACTTTTGCCCCCTTTCATCCAGACCAGCACGCACTACCCCCTCTGCCCCCTGGCTGTCCGATGTTCTCCATGAACATCGCTCTAAACTCAGGGCTGCAGAGAGGAAATGGTGCAAATCAAAAAACTCTACCGACCTTAGTGTGTATCAGTCACTCCTCTCTTCCTTCTCTGCAAATGTCTCCACTGCTAAAACAACATACTACCACAACAAAATTAAAACCTGTTCTGACTCTCACACATTTTTCAAAACTTTCTCTTCTATTCTCTGTCCTCCTCCCCGTCCTCCTTCATTAACTCTTACAGCTGATGACTTTGCAATTTTCTTCACAAATAAAACAAGAACCATCAGTGACCAATTCCCCACACCACAAACTGATGATAACTTCATAACGATAAATACACACTCTCTCTCCTCCTTCTCTCCACACTTGGAGATGGACGTTTCCAAACTTATCCTTTCCAATCATCCTACTACTTGTCCACTTGATCCTATCCCCACTCACCTCCTTCAGGCCATTTCTTCTTCAGTCATACCTGCGCTTACTCACATTATCAACACCTCTTGTCACACTGGTACATTTCCCACAGCATTTAAGCAGGCTCGGGTAAGCACACTGCTTAAAAAACCCTCTCTAAATCCAGCACTTTTAGAAAACTACAGACCGGTATCCCTTCTTCCATTCATTGCAAAGATACTTGAGTGAGTTGTGTTCAACCAACTCTCTATGTTTCTTGCACAGAACAACCTCCTAGACAACAACCAATCTGGCTTCAAAGGTGGCCACTCAACTGAGACTGCCCTGCTCTCGGTTACTGAAGCCCTGAGACTGGCAAGAGCAGCTTCCAAATCCTCAGTACTCATCTTGCTGGATCTGTCTGCTGCTTTTGACACAGTTAACCACCAGATCCTCCTGTCCACCCTCAGAAAGATGGGCATTTTAGGAACCGCAATCCTGTGGTTCAAGTCTTACATCTCAGGTAGGTCCTTCAGGGTGTATTGGAGGGGTGAGGTTTCTAAGTCACAACTTCTTGCTACTGGGGTTCCTCAGGGCTCAGTGCTTGGACCACTTCTCTTCTCATCTATATGTCGTCATAAGGATCTGTCATTCAGAAGCATGACTTTTCTTATCACTGCTATGCAGATGACACTCAACTCTACTTCTCATTCCAACCAGATGATCCGACGGTAGCTGCTCGCATTACAGCCTGTCTGAGAGACATTTCTAGCTGGATGAAGGACCATCACCTTCAGCTCAACCTTGCTAAGACAGAACTGCTCGTGGTCTCAGCCAACCTATCACTTCATCACAACTTCTCTATACAGCTGGGTTCGTCAACCATAACTTCTTCCAGGACAGCCAGGAACCTTGGAGTTGTGATTGATGATCAGTTAAGCTTCACAGACCATATTGCTACAATGGCCCGGTCCTGCAGATTTGCCTTATGCAACATTAGGAAGATTAGACCCTTCCTGTCAGAGCAAGCCGCACAACTCCTTGTCCAAGCTCTTGTTCTCTTCAGACTGGACTATTGTAATGCTCTCTTGGCGGTCCTTCCTGCATGTACTATGCAGCAGCAAGAGTGGTTTTAATGAGCCGAAAAAAAGCTCATGCTACTCCTCTCTTCATCAGGTTACACTGGCTACCGATAGCCGCTCGCATCAAATACAAGGTACTGATTTTTGCCTACAAGACAACAACTGGTGCTGCACCAATATACCTAAACTCGCAAGTTCAAACTTTTGCGCCCTCCAGAAGCTTGCGTTCTGCAAGTGAACGACGCCTTGTGGTGAAATCCCAAAGAGGTACCAAATCACTCTCAGGGACCTTTTCCTGGACTGTGACCAGCTGGTGGAATAACCTCCCAATCTCAATTCGAACAGCTGAGTCTTTAGACTCATCTAAAGGCACATCTTTTTCAGCAGCACCTGACCAACTAATACTAGCACTTACCTATTCTATTCTATTCTATTCTATTCTATTCTATTCTATTCTATTCTATGTGTACTGTGCTAGACTAACTGAGACTTGTCATGGCACTTGTTTACTGTTGCTCTCTCGTTGGTCTGATTGCTTCCATTGTTCTCCTCATTTGTAAGTCACTTTGGATAAAAGCGTCTACTAAATGAATAAATGTAAATGTGATTGAATCACTTACTCAACCAATTCATTCAAAACACTAATTTATTCAAGATAAACAATTGAAGGGTTTTAAGAGTGAATTGCTTATTTTACCATTTTGTTCAAAACACTGATTCATGAAGCAACAGAGCAAGTGCTTGCTTTTATGCACAAACTGAATCATTTACTCAACTGGTTTGTTCAAAACACTGATTTATTTAGCAATGAAACAAGTGACTGCCTTAATGAATGAGTGATTGAATCGCTTAAGCCCCTTTCACACTGCACGTTGGTCCCGGAAAATTGCCGGAAAATTGCAGGAGTGCCTTCTGTGTGAACGCAAACACGTCCCGGGATTAATTCCGGGATTGATCCCGGGTTGAGGACCTAGTAACATTGCCGGGTTCAGTCCCGGAACGAGCGCTGTGTGAACAAAAGCCGGATCAATGCCGTAAAGGGTGTGTCGTAGTGATGATGCACTTTATCGTGCGACTGTTTTACCGGTTGTTTTGAAGACAGATCAACGTTCATACGATGAAAAATGTGTAAACTGGAATGAAGCAGCGATCAGGGAGCTCCTCACTACTCGCGCTGAAGCTGAAATCATTCACCAGTTTAGTGAAATGGTGCGCGGCGCATTATACACGTCACATGAAATGTCACGTGTCTTTACGGGATCTTTACGGGTTGTGTGTGAACGCACGCACAGATTCCGGAAAATCACAGGCAGTGTGAATGAACCAAAATCAAACGATCCCGGGATGATTCCCGGAACACATTACCCATGTATTTTCCGGAATCTCTGTGTGAAAGAGGCTTTACTCAACCGATTCATTCAAAACACTGATTTATTCAAGATAAACAAGTGACTGGCTTTGAGAGTGAATCATTTATTTTATCATTTCATTCAAAACACTGATTCATTCAGGAATTATACAAGTGGCTGTTTTTTATGAGTGAGTGAGTGAATCATTCTTTCTACCATTTCATTCTAAACATTGATTTATTAAAAAGCAAGTGGCTGGATTTTGAGTGAGCCATTCAACCGACTCATTAAAATAATAATAATAATAATAATAATGTAATTAAACTATTGACGACAAGTGTTTTTATCCATAGGTTATTGAATCATTCACTCAAATGATTCATTCATGAAGGTAACACCAGTGCTGTCTGGCTTTGCTTGTAACTATTTCCATTGATGGAGCAAAAATAGACTGAGTAGCTGTCTACATGCACGTAACTCAAAATTACAACTTTGGTAGCTATTGTGTACCGTGTACAATGGTCATATTTCAATTTAATGTGAAAAAGAATCCCAAAAGTCTTTCCACACTAATGTATTGGTCTAAATATGCTGACCATATGCCTTCCAGGGAAGACAGAAATCATTAGAAGCAGACTGATCAGTAAATAATCTCAGTTCTGTCTTACAGCCAGCTTCATTCTTTCTGATTTAGCTTTATTGACCCCGGGCCAGACAAGGCTTTAGGAAATTTCCCCCAAATGTATGAGAGGCAAAGGTCTGATTCATCTGTGTGACAAGATTGTTATAATGGAACGTACAACCAAGCAAACAAACACTGTAAGACAGTCAGGTACAGATACCTTGTCAAATGTGAGCAGAGTTTGAAGCCATGTCAAAGTCTGGTCCATCCGTAATGACTGGAGCTGAAGTCTAAAAGCCTTTTGACAGCCTTGTACACTATCTCCATCAGATATTTTCTTTTACCTATCCTCACATCTTTTTTTGTTTTTTTATACTGAAGCAAAGACATGGAGATGGTTGTGTAAGGGCATGATAGAATAAGAGGCCAAATAAGCTCCTATTTTCAGCTGAAGAGGTACTCTTCATTCTTCATTACTAATTAAATAAAGAACTACACACTTATTTGGTTGATTTATACTTGCTATTTTATTTAACACACATACAACATTCCTATATTGCCACTGACAGTTGTTTGACAGTTAATGTATTGAGATATATACATTGCCACACTGGGGTGAAGTAGCTGAGAAATGACAAACGTCAAATGCATTTGAAGTGGAGTACGGCATATATAATACAGAACTTTATAGCACAGGTGAGCTGACAGCAACTTCATCAACTTGTTAAGGACAATAATGTAAAAATGGCATATTCCATTACATCATTATGTGTACAAGCTTGCATAATATGACTCATGCAATTTAAGGAAAAAATAGTTTGTCATGTCATACTTTATTTCCATATGACATATCATAGGAGATGTGGGTTCTCAAATATGTCAGCTGCATATTACAGTATGTTTATTTTGAAATACCTGTAACTCATTTTGAACAAGATTTGATGCAGCATTGCATCTTTTATAGATATGGTAATTCAACAATACACTGCGACGAGATAAGCGGGAACCTTTTAATCAAGTATGACAAACATAAGATGTTATATTTCAAGTAAACTTTTCTTTCTGTACAAAAAAAGTTTCAGGAGGAAACAATTGCAGCTCAATATATATTTTCACCAAAATTCCTAAAGGTTAATTATTACTTACATACATAGGCTACATATATACATATACATATATACACACAGACAGCATATATTTTTCTTACATTTTTACTACTTGCATTTTTCCATCTGCTGCATTTGCCATTAACTCATATAGGATAATCACTGGCAAAAAGTTAGGGGCTACACATCACTTGCTGTATGTTGCCTTCCTCCAATCACAATGCAATTTTCCTGTGGCTTCGATTAGTCGCACAGCATTTAATGCTCATATGATTTGCTTAAAACGTTGTGGGTCCAGTCGAGCCACTGCCATTAAGATGAGAATGCTAATGAATATATAATGGTATTATGGGCCTCCTTGATATAGATAGCTACTGAGCTAGATAAGAGTGGTGCTTCAGATATGTGAGAGTGATAATATCTTAATGAGCGATAATGTAAAACAACCACACACACACAGTAACTCACAAGCTGCACCTGTTTAAATAATTGCCCTTCCATCCACTGTATACCACAGGCGCATATTCAGACAGAAATATACACACACACACACACACACACATATATTCATACTCACACATTGAACATTGGGTTTCCATGTTGTATGTTATATATATGCTGTGTGTATAAAAAAAAAAAAAACATCAAATTGTGGTATGTTACACCTCCTGTCACAGAGCTTAGCATCAGCCTGAGTGTCCTGGAGCTTTGCCTTTATGGGATCGACTTTGAACAACACGGGTGCTCAGATCTCCTGCTTGATGTTTATCGAGAGCTGACAAGGAGCTGAGATATTTTAATTAACAAATGTAAATGAAAACTCCAAGGCCAAAGTCTCAGGCCCACCGTACAACCGCAGTCTGACTGCAGGCAAAGGCAGGTCAACATCATTATAGCACACACAATAATATGACAGGGGAAAGAAAAAAAGGAAATCTGTGAAGTAAACAAAGCCACAAACTGTGGGCTAGGTCCCGTTTTAGCTCCTCTCTCCACTGTCTCGCCTTTCTCTGTGGGAGGTAATCTGCAGGGGAACGACAGGAGTAATAATAAATGGTGCTGACCGCCTATCTCCTCATTCTAGTTGAGATATCAAAGATGAGGAAAGACACATTTCTGTTGATTACAACAATGAGGTACATCTCCTTTCAACCTTGAGAACGTTGTGTGCTTGGCAATGACTGATCAAAGTTGAAACAAACAGAGAGCACATGGAGTTTTTGCACCCTTGCCTGATGACGGATGCTGCGAGCATCTTTGCTGTCCTAGGTTTCAGTGTCTTGCTTGATCACATATGCTCTTTCACTTGCCAAGTTTGTGCCTCTGATTGGATTTCTCTGGCTTTGTAGCAGCTTTGTAGTTGCATGCAAAGCTTTATATTGAGAAAAAGATGCACTCTTCAAGCAAATGCATTAATAATAGATATATGGGTTATGCTGAGAATTCAGGTTTATGCTAGTACTGGCTCACATATACTGTAGGTGACCTCCCAGACCTCCACATGTTTGTCTTAAAATTAATCATGGCATTTGTATGTGTTACAAACCATTACTGTTTGACTAATGGTGACTAATTCTTCTTGGAAAATGTCTAAGCATCTAAAATGTTCAGATCATAAAAAGGAAATGTACTATTTTATTGCTACTGTAATGCACAATCTTTAGGCTGTTCCTGTTAGGGGTCACCACAGTGGAATTAGCCACAGATCTATTTTAAACTGGATGCCAGATCCAACCCAGCACTGAAAGTATGCTAACTTGTGCAACCTGCATGTGTAACCCACTGCAGCAAACAGAAAGGCAAAAAATTTACTTGTAATGGCTCTGTTGCATCTGTGCATCAGTGTTGTTGTTAACTAAAACTGAAACTATAAGAATAATTTTCAGTAATTGAAATACAATTCAAATAAATATGATAAGCAAACTTAATGAACTTAAATTAAAATTAAAAATGTTTTGGCAACTAACTGAAATAAGTTTAAGTTGAGGTAGTGAAATGACTAAACTTTAATAAAAATAAGTTAAATATAAATATTTAAAAAATAAACTAAAGCAAAACCATATAAAAAAGAAAGAAAGAAAGAAATTATGGTAACACTTTATTTTAGGGTCTCTTAACTTGTTGCTTATCAGCATGCATATTACTAGAATATTAGCCATTTATTAGTAGTAATTAAGCACATATTAATGCCTTATTCTACATGAACTTATTCTACATCCCTAATCCTACCCAATACCTAAACTTAACAACTACCTTACTAACTATTAATAAGCAGCAAATTAGGAATTTATTGAGGGAAAAGGCGTAGTTAATAGTGAATAAGTGTTCCCTATTCTAAAGTGTTACCGAAATGAAAATAAAAACTGAAATTCTAAAAATAAAAGCTAAAATGCTAATAAATACTATAGTATATAAATAATACTAAAATAACACTGTTGTACACACACTCAAACCAAAACAGATCAAATTAATAAATAAATACAAATAATATACAACCCCAAATCAGAAAAAGTTGGGACAGTATGGAAAACGCAAATAAAAAAAGAAAGTAGTGATTTCTAAATTTACTTTGACTTGTATTTCATTGCAGACAATATGAACACAAAATATTTCATGTTTTGTCTGGTCAACTTCATGTCATTTGTAAATATACATCCTTTCCTGTCATTCAGACCTGCAACACATTCCAAAAAAAGTTGGGACAGGAGCAATTTAGGGCTAGTAATGAGGTAAATTGGTTAAATAATGATGTGATTTGAAACAGTTGATGTCAACTGGTGATTGTAATTATGATTTGGTACAAAAACAGCATCCAAGAAAGATCTAGTCCTTTATGAGCAAAGATGGGCCGAGGATCGCCAGTTTGCCAACAAATACGTGAGAAAATTATTGAAATGTTTAAAAACAATTTTCCTCAAAGAAAGATATGAAGAGATTTGGATATTTCACCTTCAACAGTGCATAACATAATTAAAAGATTCAAGGAATCTGGAGGAATTTCAGTGCGTAAAGGACAAGGGCGCAAGCCTAAGCTGAACAACCGTGATCTCCGATCCCTCAGGCGGCACTGCATCAAGAATCGTCATTCATCTATAAGCGATATCACCACATGGGCTCAGGACTACTTTGGCAAACCTTTGTCAAGTACCACAATACGTAGTTACATCCACAAATGCCAGTTAAAACTGTACTGTGCCAAAAGGAAGCCCTATGTTAACAGTGTCCAGAAGCGCCGTCGACTTCTCTGGGCTCGGAGGCATCTGGGATGGACCATCACATAGTGGAAACGTGTACTGTGGTCAGATGAATCAGTATTTCAGGTATTTTTTGGGAGGAATGGACGCCGTGTGCTCCGGACCAAAGAAGAAAAGGATCATCTAGACTGTTACCAGCAACAAGTCCAAAAGCCAGGGTCTGTCATGGTATGGGGTTGTGTCAGTGCCTTTGGCAAAGGTAACTTGCACTTCTGTGATGGCACCATTAATGCTGAAAAGTACATAGAGATTTTGGAGCACAATATGCTGCCTTCAAGAAGACATCTTTTCCAGGGACGTCCATGCATATTTCAACAAGACAATGCAAAACCACATTCTGCACACAGTACAAAGTCCTGGCTGCGGAGGAAGAGGGTACGGGTACTTGACTGGCCTGCCTGCAGTCCCGACCTGTCTCCAATAGAGAATGTGTGGCGCATTTTGAAGCGCAAAATGCGACAATGAAGACCCCGTACTGTTGCCCACCTTAAGACTTGTTTGCAGGAAGAATGGGACAAAATTACACCTGAAACACTTCATCACTTGGTGTCTTCAGTCCCTAAACGTCTTTTAAGTGTTGTGAAAAGGAATGGCAACATTACAAAGTGGTAAATGCTTTACTGTCCCAACTTTTTTTGGAATCTGTTGCAGGTCTGAATGACAGGAAAGGATGTATATTTACAAATGACATGAAGTTGACCAGACAAAACATGAAATATTTTGTGTTCATATTGTCTGCAATGAAATACAAGTCAAAGTAAATTTATAAATCACTACTTTCTTTTTTTATTTGCGTTTTCCATACTGTCCCAACTTTTTCTGATTTGGGGTTGTATAAAAATAACTAAATAAATAAAATTAAGTGTATGTAAAATGAATTCTCACTGTGGCAACTGGATGATTTTCAAATCTGTGAATTAGATTTGCTTTGATGATGATAGCAGTATCTGAATAATGTAACGTGAAGTCATGCATGCGTACTCAAGCATACTCACAAACTTGCAGTGTCTCTTTTCTTTGTCCATGCCTCATAAGTGTGACCAATCTGGTGTCATGTGTTTCAGACTGAAAAGTAAATCTATGTTATTGTCTAAACAGGGTCAGAATGAAGGTTAAAGTAAGCTACTCACTTCAGTGCTGTGGCATGAGATCAGTCATTAACTTTCACTCTCTCACTTTTTGTTTACCATTCCACGTGTTTCTGCATGGCGCAGTAGATGAAGATTTAAAATAGTCAAGAGGAAGCTAAGCTTTGTGGATGCTCCAGTTCAGAGAGTTGACAAAATGAGCTAGATAAACTGGTGGGCTGCAATGAACGCCGGCAACATCTTTTTGGGTGCCGTGCAGCGAATTTTGCACAGCACAGAGTTGGCACTGACATTCGGGGGTGGCACTGAAAGCATTTGGCACTCTCATGCAGGCCCTTCCATCCACTGCCCTCCTCCAGAAACGCATTCTAGTCAAATTCTGATGCCCTTCTCATATGCACAGAAATTTGTTAAGAATAAGGCTCTTTCAATCCATGTGAATCAGTGAGGACAGATAAAGCAAAACAAATGGAGACCTGGAGCGGTGGCCTCTTTGCTGAGTTATGAAGGCAAACTGTCATGGTAAGAGGATAAGTGCAAATGTGGTTAAAAACAGAATAACTTAAAGCTAACAAAATGTCAGTTCTTGGTTTTATGAGATTATTCTGCAGCATGGTGAAGTCCATGGAAAAAAAAAAAGAGGTCTGAGTTAACAAGCAATTAAAGCAAAACAATCTCCATCTATGTTTCTCTTCTCTTTTGAGTTAAGCATAGGATATATTTCAAACATATAGCAAGTAGCAATTTTTTTATGTCTTGATGTCTGTAATTGCTCGCTGAGCTTGACTATTCATCAGTTTAATGCACAATAGCTTTTTTTTTTTACTGGTGTGTTTACTAAGATAGACATTTACAGTGATAGTCCACCTAAAAATAAACATTCTGTCATCATTTATTTATCCTCCTGTCATTACAAACCTCTATGGCTGTCTTTCTTCTATTGAACACATGATAAGATATTTGAAAAAGGTTTATTTTTGTTTTCTTGAAACTCAGTGGGGCCCAGTTCTGTTTTGGACAAAACTCACTTTCATTATATGGTAAAGTAAAAGAATTTAAAACATTTCAAGAAGGTAACATTTTCTATAAAATATCGTGTTTTGTGTCCCACAAAAGAAAAAAAAGGTTTGGAACAACATGAGGGTGAGTAAATTATGACAGAGTTTTCATTTATAAGGTGAAGCATCTCTTTTGCATTTTATAAAAAATCTTTACCCTCACACAAAAATCTGACCACCTACAATGCAACTCATCTATGGTTGACTATCATAATTAAGTAAGAGGTTTTGCAGGACCAGTGAAGAGAACCAAGGATGTACATCATGCTGTCCACGATCCTGAACATGTGATGCCCACGACATTACAGAGGCTTTAGCAGCAGTGGTTAATCTGAGCCTCAGCCTGCTGCCAATTGAGTGAAACCAACTTCTCTCTCCATGACTGGAGGTCAGATCATTGAACTGCACTGTAGATCTGCTCCACTGGGTCACAGCGCTAGAGAATGTCAGGCCCACCACACTGAGGATTACTAAAGTCGATTGATAAGTGTGTGTGCGTGCGTGCGTGCGTGTGTGTGTGTGCGCGCGTGTGTGTGTGTGTGTGTGTGCATGTGTGACTGGTGTGTGTGTGAAAAAGACAAAACCTTGAGTTGCACACAAAATCTTCAGCAGAAAAATATTTCTGATTACAACTCACAATATCTCATTAATCAAATTCAGCTTTCAAAAAGACAAAAGCAGTCCTTGTCTCTCTGACTTTGAAATTAGCAAAAGCATTTTGTTATGTAAGACTGGTAAAACTTTAAATATATTTAAATTACATAGATAAATTATATTATTCACCAGTCTCTCCAGAAAGAGATCATTTCATACTGATAATTAAAAACTTAAATTAGTCTTTTTGGATCAAAAATATCAGTCGATCAAAGCATGATGGCACTTGTGTATTTAATTCATGTATAAAAGAATAAAACTCACCAAAGAACATCATTCAAATTTCAAATGTCAATGACAATATATATATATTTTTAAAATAATAATACTAATGTTCTAAGTGCCATTATATAATTGGTTTTCCTTTTTGCTGTCTGTTTTTTCTTCTGATGTGCTTCCTATGCCAGCAAAATATACAGGCAAACAAGCCATGACATTTTTGGACTAAAATGACAACAAAGCAGAGATGACTGGAGCTGATGTCAGAGTAATGTGGCCTTTCATGCAGCAAGACCCACACTGTAATTTCAGCCAACTGTGAATAACAGTTTCTTTGTTTCTTTTACCCAAAGGGGCTGATGTTAGTTTTCATTCTTTCTTTTTAATTTTAAATGAAAATATTTGGCTTTGTAAAATTGTAATACTACTACTACTACTACTAATAATAATAATAATAATAATATTAATAATAATAAATTCTTCAAAACATTTTTATGCTAAGCATGACTAAAAAATGTAGCTCCAGTGACATTAGATCACATTATAAGTAAAGCATTGTGTCACTATGAGAAACATGATGATATGTCCATGTGAGAAAGTTTGCCATATTTGTTCGCATCAGCATCCACAGCTTCTAATCCAACAGACCAAAGTACATCTGTGTTCTCCTGTTGTTTTGGAAGAAACAGATCAATAACAATCTCTCTCCAAAAGAGACCTGACTGATTAGGGCCGCCTGTAGGCATGGCTTCAGACTAGACAGCACAAAATGAGTTTTCATGTTCAAAAAAATAAATAAATAAATAAATCCTTTCCAAACACATAACAATATAATTTTGGATCTTTAGTAAACAAATAGTCTCCAAGTATTGAATACATCTGACTGAAGCTAACTTTGCATTGGGGAAGAAGGCTGTTGCAGTGACCAGTCAGGCTGTTGCAGTGACCAGTCAGCTTCAGCTTTTTACTAAATATACAGTATATATATATTGTTTTTTTAATTCTTTAATTTATAAGCTATATAGTAAATTACTTGTCATTATTGACTGCTTGTTTAAAAAGAAGAAGAAGAAAAATTTGCATGATTGTACACTTTGAATTGCTGTTCATTCAACAGTCTGAACTAATCTATAGCATTCTAATTGAGCTGAAATATGCTTACTGTTAACACCAATTAAGCATGTTATCCACACCATGCAGAACTTGTTACTCAAAGGTGATTATTTATTTCCAGGGGAAATATTTCTTTCAGATGGATGCAGTCGCATTATTATAATAAGTGGACAATTGTTTGATTCTTGAAGAAAAATGCGAATGAAAATGAAGGTCTAAAATGTACTTAGCTGTGATTTGGATTAGCATAATGTGAAGTGCAAGATGATGCATGCTTGTTAAATGATCAGCAATGCGATTTCTCTTTTATTAGTACTGGGAAACATAATCCATTAAGATGTGGGATAAATGTTATATCTAACCACTTTACTAAACACCTTAACCAGCAATAAATATCTTAATGTTCAGATTAATGGAAGAAGAGTGTATACTATTGCATATTTAATAATTATATCTCAAGTGACTCCTCTTCCTAGTCGTTAGTTTCACAACATGCAGTATATTCATGAGTAACTACCCTGTTGCTTTATTTATTTTCCTTCATTAGATACATTTTAATGATTAATGGGTGGAAATTAAGAAAACTTAAAATATCTTCAAATAACTTTAAAGGATTTGTTTTGAAACCTTCATGGAAAAACAGCTGATATATATATACAGTATATATATATATATATATATATATATATATATATATATATATAGCTTACTAATGTATAAGGTATTTTCACAGCCTTCAACCAGAGCATCCCATGTGTGAGAAACAGGCCTCTGAATTCAGTCATGTGAGATATTCATCACTTGCCGAACCAAGTGAACAATCATTGAGGAACGGCTGTCTTGCAGCTTTCACTGGACTTACTTCCATTTGTCCATCTATTGGCTTGCCTCTTTCATTCACCGTAAAACTAATCATTTAATGCAGAACTCAGAGCATATTCACTCTTCAAAAATACTGCTTGCACATGGCCGAAGCATTAATGTACTTTAACAAAAGGACCATTACCTTGTCTGTGCTAAAATACCATTGTGCTCCTGAGCAATAATGTTCTATACGACCCTGTCTCTCTCTGTGTATTGTAGGAATACCTTATATTATCTCTGGCTACTGTATTTTATTTCTCTAATGGATCAGCCTTTTGCAGGTTTGGAGCAAAGAAGCAGATGTATGAAAAAGTATGAAACTAATTGGAAATGTAAAAAATTAAAGAAACCAAAAATTAATTTTGCACTCTGTATTGTCAGTCAGATGTATCCACTAAGATTTAGCCAGGAGAAATGATTGGGTGTCAAAATGTCTTGATTAAACACAGCAAGATGCACTTTTTGGGATTAAATTGATAGGCCACATTGGAGAGGAAGATTAATATTAGGAATGAAAAGGACTTAGAATGTGTGACTCTCTGAAATGGGGCCACACAACTAATTTCTCTCATCACATAAAAGCAATTCTCTCAGCATCTGCTAAGTCCATGAGATCCGGAGTCTTTTATGTGATGAAAATGTAGTAAGACTACTCATTTCACACCATTATTTACATCAGCACTATTTAGATGGCTAAATGTTTCCACTTTGTCAGAAATGCAGTGTCTGTTTATAAAAAAAAAAAAAAAAAAGATTATTCAGATATTGGCAAAAGTGCTTTTCAGTGAAAAAAAATAATAAAATCAAACATCTATTATCCAGGGTTTTTTTATTACTTTTATTTTCACAAGTGGTACATTTTCAGCTTTCTGATGACAAATGCATTTAAGCATATTATCAAAAATAATCAGACTTTTGATCAGTACATCTAGATTTGTATGTGTGTTTCTTCAGTATAAACATCTAAAATACTTGTTTGAGAGAAGGATCAGTTTTGCACTAAGTAAGGTTGCCAGGTCTGTGTGATAAAGCCAGGCCAAAGACTAATCAAAATGTTTCAATCACCAAATTTTAATCTACAAATTATTATACAAGGTTTACTAAAAAGTTTTCTCCCTAAGGCAGTAAACAATGTGAAAAATTGCAGTCACAGCTCTAGCCCCTTTTTGTGTTGAAAATATTGGCACTCCGTTTGTGTCGGGGATCAAACTGACCCCCATTGGATTACATGCAATTGACCAAAAATCTAACTTTGAAAAAAAAGAGAGAAAAAAAACAACAAAAAACAAACAAGAGTTTTTAAGTGCTGCAACCCAAATAGTTTAATTTGATTCAGTTAGTGAGCAGGGATGAGCATGGATGGATGACCATATTGCATATTGGGGTGGATATTTATTTGACTGGATATGCACTTTTTAAATATTTCTAGTGAATGCAATCACTGAAAAGACTACTATAAACTGGAAAAAAAAAAAAAAAAAAAAAAAAAACAATATTACATCAATAGACATTAGCTAAATTGTAAAAACATGAAATAGTAATTTATAATAGTATATAAGGGTCCATAATTACTTACTGATTCACCGACTTAAAGCAGTTTAAAAAAAAAAAAAATGTTGGCCAAACGAATGTTGGTCCAATTAACCCGCAACATGATGGGAGGCAAAGTCTCAGCTTTTCTATTCTCACTAATAATCAAGGTTTGGATTTGGAGATGGGAAACTGATATTATACCAGGAGTTACAGGCAGCGTTATCCCGGAGCAGCAATCTGAATTCTCTCTTATCACTAGCTAAGGCTGTAAGCTCTTCCCAGCACTATTTGCACTTCATCTTTGGCTGTTGGTAATTCAAAAACCCTTACATTCAAATTTAATTTGTGTGATATGTCAAACTCTCAAACCGCAAAGTAAAAAAAAAAAAAATCAACCCCTTAGCAAGTTTAAAAGTAGCCCAATTTCATGGGAAACCTGCAGAGTTTGCTATCCTGAGTTCTGAAAATGTACCACTTTCTTGCGAAAGTAGAAGCAAAGCAATACAAATACACATAATTACAGATAAAAGATATAAAGAGCATGGGAGCTTTTTTGGCAATTGTGATTCGCTAAAGTGCAATATAAGTAAATGACTCTAGCTCAATAAACAGAGCCATTCATGATATCACTTTATTTATTTAATACATATCCAACAGTGAGTGACTTTATAATCTACAGCAATATTTATTTAGCTCTGCCAACCACTTATCTCCAACTTTAAGTGTTCTTGACTATCAGATGTTTCTGAATGTCATAAAAACTGTCACTAATTAGGAAAAGAGAATATGAGGCTTTTTTATAAAATATTTTATGTTTATTTATTGGCTCCGTGAATCTACTCAACCAAAAAGCATGTTTATCCTACCAATAGGCTTATTTAAATATATATGAATGTTTCTCCAAGAAAGTAAGTCTCTTGCCATTAGTAATCTGAGCATTGTGAGTATGGATTTAGAACATGAAAAAGCTATTTACACATTCAGATTAGAATGACAATGGCGGTCTGGTGTAAATACATAAATAATGAGTGAGACTGTAAACATACATTCAACAGGAAGACACAAAGACTTAGAAAACCTAAACAAAATGAATTCCCAGAGAACCTGAGACTGCATTTGCGCTATTCAATGGTAAGACTTCCATTCACATATTTTAGATGAATATTTGGATATTTCACTAAAAATGCTGAATGGAAACACCAAGATTTGAATAAAGCTGAAAATGTATAAAAACTTAAAAGCCTGCTTGAAGAGATGATGAATGAAAAAATGAAAAATTGCTGAAAATGTACCCACTCTCAGACAATCGAGGATGAGTTTGTTTCTTCAAATCTAACATTACATCACTTGCTCACCAATGGATCCTCTGCAGTGAATGGAGTGAAAATCCATCAGTCCATCAGTTAATGTCTTGTAGGTGAAACAAATCTATCATTAGGGCATTTTAACTTTAACTTAAAGTGGGGCTTATTATGGATGGATGGGAAATCCTACTATCCTGTCATGTGTGTAAATAAAGATTTCAGTTACTGCTACTACCAACTTGAGTGTTTGGCATCACTGTTGCCCTTTTTATATGCGCTCCTCTGCCTCCAGAATTTTTCATCCATCTAAAAAATTAAATGCCAGTTTTATATTGGTTAAACAAATTACATTGGTACATTGTACCAGAATTGGAGTGCCTTTCCATTTTCTAACCTCCTCTTCTTATTATTACTTCATTTTCCACTCAAAAACCTTGGGTAACAACAGCAATTATCCTCATCCCCATTTTGCATTATGAATTGCTGAGGCCTCCAACCATGAAGGAGGAGAATAATGGCCAGTGTCAGTGAGTTCAGCTGGGACCAGGCCATCTGGATGGCAGTCAGGGCCTGGAATGCTAAACTCTGTCCAGATTTGTAAGCTTCTCCGATGTAGAGGTCATAGAAGCCACTGGTTCACATCCAGACATGTCATGTGAATGGGTCTCGATCACCCTGGGCAGTGGCCCACAGATAATGTATGATGGATGTTCCAATTTGACAAGGCCAGAACACACAGTCATGCAACAGCCCGGGTAAATATGGAGCTAATAGCTTTGTCTTGTTGTATTCTGTTACAACAGAACTAGAACGGGGGAAAAGACAAAAAACACAGATGCTTAGTTCCGGAAAGTGGAGGATAACCTGCTTTGTTATTGCATTCTACATAGTCTCATTAAAACATAACATGATTTGCAGTTGTTGTTTTTTTTCAACTGCTTACACGGGTAGTTGACGTATCAATGTGTCCTATGGTGTGACGGAAAAATGTAAAACAAACAAAAAAAAAAAACTCTAACATTGAAGATAAACCTCTCTCATGCTATATGTAACTCTAAGAATGAAGATACATTTTTCTCATGTTATTTGTATGTTAAGGTTTTTTTTTTTCCTTGTTTTTTTTTTTACATTTTTGCTATGTCACACCATAGGACACAGTCCAATTTTTATTTGTCAACTACCCACACACATTTTCAAAACTTTGCCTCTTTTTTTCAAAACTTTACACATAAATCCAAGAATTGCACACACGAAATGCAAAATGCCATACATCACTAGCAAAATGAAGCACTGCATTCTCAAAAGCAAACATTTGTCTTACGTTGCAAACACCTTTGCCATAATGTTATATTTTTGGATATATCATATACAGTACGCACAGTTATTCAAAACCTAAAGCTCTTATTTCATAAGCTCCTGTGCACATTTCTGTTCAAGACCGAAAGTAATTGGCAGAGAGATGTTGAAAAATTCACGGTAAACACGAAAGCAAGATCGAAACCAAACTTTTTTTTTTTTTTTACTGTAGGCATTTGTGGTTGTGAATACAGTATTACACAGTATGAAATAAGTTGTGTAGTTGTGTAGATGTGTATTTATAGGCCTATTCTAATGCCTTGATTGGTTGGTGTGGCACTGTTAAGGCACTGAATAATTAGTGTGCCATTTTGATTGGTTGTGTTTGAAAAAGTTAATCAAGATACTTCCTGTTAGATTTTTGTAGATAATTGTGTGTTGTGTTTTGCAAAAAGTGTTTTATGAATTGAAAACTGAGTCAAAGGCTGATAATTAGTATATGGTTTTGCAGATTTGGTGTGTGGTTCTGGTGTTTGAGTGTCAGGTTTCAGAAATTGTGTGACAAGTAAAGATTTTGTGTGTAAGCAGTTGAAAAAAAAAAAACAACAACTGTAATTTGGATAAAGTTATTCCACATACCCCATGTCGTTCCAAACCCGTAAAAGCTTTGCTCGTCTTCGGAACACAATTTAAGATATTTTGGATGAAAACCGGGAGACTTGTGACTGTCCCATTGACTGCCAAACAATTAACACTGTCAAGACCCAGAAAAGTATGAAAGATATCATCAGAATAGTCCATCTGCCATCAGTGGTTCAACCGTAACGTTATGAAGCTACGAGAATACTTTTTGTACGCAAAGAAAACAAAAATAATGACTTTATTCAACAATTCGTCTCCTCCGCTTCAGCGTAGCACCATTTTGGAGAGTATCCGCTGAACACAAACTGCGTACGCTGTTCTGTGTCAGCCGCACCACAACGTCATACTGTTGTTTTATTACAAACTTTTAGTACTGTTGTTGTTATTCTTGATTTCAAATTTATATTATTTTTACACATACATTATTTTGGTCTCTGGAATCCCAAACATAAAACCACAGACAGAAGTTTAACCTTATAACAGAGGGTTAAAATAACAGAGATGCACAGCAGATAGTGTTAGACCAGTTAAGTTTAGAGTAAGAGAGTAAAGGCATGCACAGCTTTTCAAATATGATTTGTGTTTTTTTTTGTTAGTAACTTTAGCTAAAAATGCTGCTGTGCTCTGAAACTGCCTGCCGATAAATAGTGCAAGAAGAGCTGTCATCTGTCACGTCTGATGGGCTTTCTTTCTACTGCAGTCCAGCACCATTCCCTTCATCTATCAGAGTGTTTCCACACAACTGACATTCAGCAGGCCATTTGCATACAGGATGTGATGTAACAAGTATTCAGAATCCTGTTGGAACATTTTTTTTAAATAAATAAATAAATAGATTTTTTTAAACAATTTCTGGGAAGCAGCAGCTCAAAGATATTCAAAGGGAAAGTAATTGATTGGCTTCTTTTAATAGACTGACCATCACTGCATGTGTTACAGTACATGATGCGGGTTGTCTCATGTCAGCCATCCGCTCAGCAAAGTGACCGCTTAAACGACAGGACAGGGCAACAGAGCAGTCACACGATAGTGATGTTATATCCCAAGATCACAGAGGTGAGTGTTGAGTATGTTGTCTTCTCACTCACTCTAAACTGTCACCATCGATTCAGATAATGGCCGACCTCCCTGCTGTCTTTGAAATGATATCAAGTAATCATTTGCCCTGAGACAAGTCTGTCCTTATACCAAGGTTAGCACTTCCGGACACTGCAGAGGCCATCGAGACTCTTGAAGTCTCCTTCAGAGCGCTCACAGTTATACATTCACACGCATACACATTTATATGCACACACAGAGACAAAACACTCATGTGACGTGTTTTGATTAAAGGTCAGCCTCTTCTTTTTGGAAACTCATACTTTGTTTATAGGTCTTGTTGCTTCCATCCCACATTCTTCAATAAATGCAATCACTGTGAGCGGACACCACTGTCACAGCCTAGAAAATGAAGGGGTTATTTTCATACCCACAGAAACTGTTGAATAATTCTCGACATTACCTGTGCACTCCACACGGCGTAAAACATGTATGCGAAAATGTGCTGCAGTAATATTCAAGCAGGCAAAATAAAAGAGTGGAAGGATTACATGCATTGCATCAGCCTTGTTTCACTCCACATTACTTACAAATGATGCATTACAAAGCTACGTTTTAAAGTATTGATAAGTATGTCAACATGGATGAGTCCATGTTGCAAATCCTACGACTATTGAACATACACTATTATGCACTGATGAAATATGAATTGCATAGATTGGATATCTTCTGTTTATCAGAGTGTCAGAACTTACAGCATACTGGTTAGATATTAATGAGCACAATTGTCATGGAGACATGACAGCAACAGGGCTATTAAGAGCTTGTGTCCACAAACAAGATGATGGATGAGTTTCTGTCTTCATATATGCAGAAAATGCTCTATCCACCATTCAATGACATACTTCTGTAACTGATTTACATTTGACGAGTGTCAAAACAGCTTGGTAAATACCAGGGCTCACAATCAATTAAACTTTTTAATCAAATTAATCACATAGGCATATATCAGTATTTGCTGAGGGGAAAACAAGATGATAATATAAATAATAATAATAAACCATTTAAAAAATCAAATACATTGCATTATAATAGCAGTATTAAGCATTAGATATATATTTAAAAAAAGGGCTTTGGAACTGTGGTTTTCGACAACAAACCCAATAACTTAAAATAATTCAAAATATTTCATTCATTCATTCATGTATATGTATGTATGTACCTCTTTGAAGAATCAAGGTCTTGGGAAATCTATATCAGGTATGTTCATTTTAAAATTGTGTTTTCTAGACTCCTTTTTTTAAATACCAAACTTCAAAATATTTTATTGGGAAGCAATTATGAGTAACCTTAACCTTAAGTCTTATCCAGCAAATCACAAATAACTAGAAATGTCTTGAACATCCATTGGTTAAAAAGAAGCCTTGAAGAAAAAAACATCTCTTAAAGCTCTTAAAACTTCAGGAATCCTACAATTTAACTTTTATAAAATGGATAGTTCTGGTCCTTGATTCTGATTGGTTGAGCCGCATTCGAAGCTGTTGTAAATTACACTACAAACCTACACCTTTGTTTACAATAGGGCTTTTCACACTTGAAATTGTTAACCCTGGGTCATCCTAAACCCCGGATAAGTGGAATCCTGGGTTAAATGTAATAACGTTTCACACTGCTCATACTATACCTGGGGTTAACTGTTAACTCTGGGTATTCATAACAGACGTTTCACACTGTACATTCCTAAACCCCGGGTTAAAGTTCTTATTTGCATATTTGCAGTGTCACTGTCACTGATTGGACGAACAGCAGGCAACCTGTTTACATGGCTTTTCCCACGTCTTGCCAGTTATTAAAAACAATGTATCCACTTATGTCTTTAGATCAGTGAAGAATGAGGAACAGCTGATCATAGCTGTACAGGCAGGGATAGCCATTTTTAAATAAATTTAGTAGCAGAGCTACTGCAAGCGATTTAGTGCTGGAAATCCATTTATCCTTTGCTGAAACTTCTGCGTCTTCATGAAGAGCGCAGGTCATGGTTGCTTAGCAACGGCAGACGCCATGGGAGCACAAGCTACAGAGCGCTTTTTTTCTACATGTGAACGGCCTCATGAGACACACAACGGCAAGAAAACAAAGACAAATTTACAAAAGAAAGAAAACGAGGAGCAAAGTATGTGAATATTTCTTGGAATTTCCTTTAAGTGTGGAGAGACTAACGTTAGTGTTTACTTGTACAGTAGTGTAAGAATAATACCGTCTCCTATTCACTCCAGTCACACGCTTTCCGTCTTTTGATATTTCTTCTCATGGCTGCAGTTTACACAACTCGTGTTTCCTGTTACTGACATGACATGAGCCTCACTGCTCAATTTCTGATTGGCTGTCTGTTGCACCACAAATGCGGTGCTAACCGTGCTCCGGAGCAGGGTTTCATAACCCTGGGTAAAATGCGGTGCTAACACCGCTTTCAAATTACAGGTGTGAAAAATTATTGATTGCATTACAAAACCTCTTTCTATTAAAACTATTTGGAATAGGGAATTATCTGACCTTAATTTATCTGTCGACTGGGAGAGAGTATGGTCTAATCTCAGTTTAACATCTAAAAATCTGGCTCATCATCTTATTCACATCAAAAGGGCTTTTCACACTTGAAATTGTTAACCCTGGGTCATCCTAAACCCCGGATAAAGGAATCCTGGGTTATCTGTAATCACGTTTCACACTGCTCATACTATACCTGGGATTAACTGTTAACCCTGGGTATTCATTAACAGACGTTTCACACTGTACATTCCCAAACCCCGGGTTAACTTTCTTATTTGCATATTTGCGGTGTCACTGTCACTGATTGGACGAACAGCAGGCAATCTGTTAACACGGCTTCTCCCGCGTCTTGCCAGTTATTAAAAACAACGTCGCCTCTTTTGTCTTTAGATCAGCGAAGATTGAGGAACAGCTGATAATAGCTGTACAGGCAGGGATAGCCATTTTTAAATAAATTTAGTAGCAGAGCTACTGCAAGCTATTTAGTGCTGGAAATCCATTTATCCTATGCTGAAACTTCTGCGTTTTCATGAAGAGCGCGGGTCATGGTTGCTTAGCAACGGCAGACGCCATGGGAGCGCAAGCTACAGAACGCTTTGGAAAGAAGGAGAAAGCGCCGCGCTTAGCGTTTTAAACGCGTTTTAGGCGCGACATCATGTGAACGGCCTCATGAGACGCATAAAGCCAAGAAAACAAAGACAAGTACAAAAGAAAGAAAACAAGGAGCAAAGTATGTGAATATTTCTTTGAATTTCTTTTAAGTGTGGAGAGACTAACGTTAGTGTTTACTTGTACAGTAGCGTAAGATTAATACCGTCTCCTATTCACTCCAGTTCACACGCTTTCCGTCTTTTGATATTTCTTCTCACCGGCTGCAGTTTACACGACGCGCGTTTCGCTGCTCATTTCTGATTGGCTGTCTGTTGCCAAGCGTCCAGCAGCAACAAGCAAACACAGCTCAGTTTCACACTGAACAAACTTAGCACCGCAATGCATGGTTAACACTACAAATGCAGTGCTAACCCTGCTCCGGAGCAGGGTTTCATAACCCCGGGTAAAATGCGGTGCTAACACCGCTTTCAAATTACAGGTGTGAAACGTGTCTTTACCCGGGGTTAAAAGCGGTGTTTAGAACGACGATAACCCGGGGTTAAGCGCAGTGTGAAAAGCCCTAAAGTCATTCATAGAGCATACATAACTCCTTACAAAAGATTATAAATGAAACTACAATCACATTCTAACTGCCATATATGTAATACTGCTTCATCAGGCACTTTTCTTCATATGTTTTGGGAATGTCCTATCGTCATTAGTCTATGGACACATGTAAACCTGGTTTTGTCATTACTGAGAATTGATTGGTCTGTTAACCCAAGTTTGTGTCTTCTTAATGATGATTCTGGTCTCTGTATAAGTTCAATGCAAAAGAGAATGTTGTTTGCTGGTTTTATAGCTGTGAAGAAGACAATAATCCAGAACTGGTTTACACCACACATGTGTGGAAAAACATATTGGATCCGTAGCCTCCTGCAAATAGTGATGTGTGAATGTACAACGGCGCGAGTCGGTGGGGCCAAGCCTTCGACCATTGATGCTTGGCAATGTTTTTTGTTTGATATACGTGATTGTATGGAGGAGTGACTTTTGTGTTTTTGTTGTCCTTCCCTCTCTCCCTCCCTTTTGACTGGACTTTGAGATGTTGAGTATGTGTCTGTTGTAGTGTTGTCACGGTACCAAAATTTCAGTATTCGGTACCAATACCAGTGAAAATCCAATGCCATTCTTTATGCTTATTTAAAATTATTTCAAGTTTTTCCACAAGTATAATAAAAGTATGAAAAAAGTAAACAAGTTCCACCCAAAAGTTTTTGTCATATTTCTGCTGCCGCTGAAAAACAACTGTAAACTGTCTGTTTTAGGGTTTGCTGGTGCTTCATGATCTTCCTGCAGCTGTAATAGGAAAATATAATATTAGTAAAGCAGTGGGCTGAGTCTGACCAAATGCAACATTAGATCATTGACTCCAGCTAAAATATAACATTTAATATAAGCTTTTATAATAAATTTAGATAAGATTACATATATTTTAAGACAAATGGAAGGAAACTGTAGTATTAAAAACACTTTACAATAAGATTCCATTTTTTAGATAACATGACCTATCAAATAAACAAGTTATATATTGCAATTATTCTTCTTAGGGTTAATTTCAAAATTTACAAATACATAAAATCAATCAATCAGTCAAAGTTCAATCTGTTAAAATTATTTAATGCACAATGAACAAACATGAATGATCAAGTGTTTGTATTAAATAACATTTAAATAACATTCACAAACATTAATTAATGTTGTAAAAATATATTGTTCACTCACTGTAATTTGATGTTAGATAATAACATGAAGTCATTGTAAAGTCTATACAGGAGATAATATTTGACTACTTTCATTTAATACAAACTGTGTACATATTTAATTTTAAAGGGCTTTTAAACCTGCTAGTTATCCAGCCAAGAATAACAACTAGCAACTAACTAGCAAAAAAAGAAAAAAAAAAGAAAAAAAAAGGCCAGAACTGTTTTTTTTTCTGACGGACTGATATGACATAAACACTGTTAACTGTTTGTACATTCTCCAACACGCATATTTTAGATTCACAATTCATTTAAAAGCCTCTGGTGTGTAACAATAGTAAATACCATCGTGTCCTCCTGTTGTTTTTACCCTAATAAAAGATATAGGCGCATTAAGTAGTTAATAAAGAAACTTCATTCTAATGCTCATTATATTAGCGTTAGCCGTGCTTATGCTAAGGATTAACACCGCTATAACGGCAATGTTTATTTTAATCCGACATTCAAATTAAAATATGGAATAATATTCATAACAGAATATCTAAATATTAAATTGAAACTTACCTATTTGAACTCTTTCATTTGATCCGGGTGTCAGTCTTTAATCAGATGTGTTTCCTCCTTTTGATGTCGCCCTGTCTCAGTGCTTTTATGAAGAGAGCGCATCTGCGCAGCTTTCAGATCGCGCAGCAAGAACCGGGTTGACAGAAACCTGGTACCGTGACGTTTTCATTTTTTTAGTACCGACTTGGTACCGAAGTACCGGGTCTTTTGACAACACTAGTCTGTTGTTTTGTTTTCTTATATTTTGGATGCTGTGTTGTATTATGTGTGAAAAACAATATGCTTGGCAACCACTTTGTTGGAACCACAACCGTTGAAGAACTACATTGTTTGGTGGAATAATACTGTTTTTATTAATATCATTACACTTTATTTGCTCTGTTTTATTTTGTGAAACCTTACTACGTATATGGAATAACTGTTTTATAAAAGCAATAAGCAAGAAGCCGTGGTTTACAGTGAATTTATAACAGCTAAGGGGCGTTGTTAGGCACAACACGAAGCAGAGTGCCTAAAACCCCCTTAGCTGTAACTAGCTGTAACAATAACTTTGTGTGTCAGACCTTGAAATATTGCACACAAAAAAAAAGTACTTTGAATTTAGGTGGTACTTTGAAAAAAGTGTATATAAAATATAAAATAAATCCATTGTGTAACATCCAAATGTGGTTAATATGCCGAACTTCCACTTCACAAGAGTGAAAAATAAGAAGGAGAAGAAAAAGAAAGCATGTTTGATTCATTCCAGAATACACTGCGCTGAGCTTTATGCTGTGGCTATCAAAGTTATATTTGTTCTCAAATGAGGAACTGTTCCTATAGGGACTTGTAACTAGATATGGAGGTCTGTTCACAGCAGGCAAAAGGGGCAATTATTTGGCATCCTAGATAAGGCTTGTGGCCAAACCCCAGCAAAATATATGAGTGGCTGTGTGTTAAAGCATAGATGGAGGTATTGATGACTCTTGAGATGTGTGAGTAGTCCCCCTGCTCTCTTTCATCTGCCGTTCTTTCCTGCTACATAAAGATACCACGAAGGTAGTGGAGATATGACAGAGTCATGCACTGACAGGAGAAAAAGAGAAGAAGCAGGAGCAGAGAGCTGCTTCTTTTCAATGCCTCTGTTTTATGTTTACTCATAGTGAGTGGCAGGCCAAGTCAAATCCACACGAAAAGACCCAGGAAAGAGCCACAGCCTATCGCTAATTGGCACAGTGACTTGAAAGGGTGGTGAAGGAGAGCTCGATTTTAAAGAGAGAAACTGTTCGCCCAGAGCCTGTGGGGACAAACACTGCTGTGCCCTTGTCAACTAACCTGACAAACAAATTCAAGATAGATTTCCCTGCATCCAATTTAGTGCACAAAAAGAGTAGAATGTTTGTTTAATTCTTTGTATTTTTATCCACGCTTCACTTCTCTGTGAAGGTTTTCATTAATTCACATCACTGTGGAGTGTCTAATAGAAACAACTGAACTAATTTTCTTATTTGTTGAAACATTTCACAACTGATCTGAGTGATTTCATCAGTTGCCTATTAGGGACAATTTCCACCATTTAATCCTTTTCACACCACTGGTGTATTGTCATGGTCTGTGTTGAGAATTAAATGGTGGGGTGCCTCCACTATCCAAGAACTGATGAAGCCTATCAAATGACTGAAAAATGAATGACTTGAGTCATATTTGTATATCATATATTATCACGGAAGATCTACTGCATTGTTTTTGCACTTTGCACTTGTTTCTGTTGCAGGTTTATTTGAGTGTTTTGTAAGTCTATTTAGGCAAATAGGAGATGGAAAAAAACACATTTTATTTTCTAATTTCAGTTCTATTAGAATTTTAAAACAGCCTCATGCAGGGACGGACTGGGAGTAAAAAAACGGCCCTGGATTTTCTCCCAAATAGGCCCACCACAACTACAGTACAAACAGTCGCTATATCTCACAATATTACAGCAATCCTGTCACATTTATGGCAAATAACATCACAAAACCCATGGTGACCCTGCTGACAAAAACAATAGAAACCATCACAGAAATTCTAATGATTTCCACTACAAATACCATTACAAACATTACAAACTATCAACTTTTAACCATTAAAACAATCAAATAATGGTGTCTTGTAGTGTGTTTTGGGACATATTACATTAGGATTTAGTGTTTTTTTTTTTTTTTTTAAACAACCAATTACCAGTAGAGACCAACAGGCACCATTACAGTTTCCATTAAAACCAATACAATTCTCATTATAAATCCGTAAAGCCATTACAAATTATGTGCTGGTTTTTATTTTTTTTCAGCATGGGATTGAAATAAATATATATTATTGTATGAACTAAAATACTTGAAAACTACATAAAAAGAGCAGAACGCAAAATGTATAATATGACAATGATAAACATAAACCTAGAATCTAGAAACCTGAAACAACAGAATTCTTCAATTTGAGTATTTGTCTCTTTGTGTGTGTGTCATGTTAATCAGACTAATCACCTTATTGGCGACTTCATTTACTGTATTTTCTAACTCAATATCTCTCAAATGTAACCCGTTGTAGAATCACTTAAGGCAGCGGCTATTTGCACTAAGTGAAAATAACATTTTCTTAGCGATAGATGCTATTTACACTAAGTGCAAATATAGATTCTATTTACACTGTGTTAAAATAGGATTTTCTGCTATTTATACTACTTATTGCAAATAGTGGCAATTATCTGCACCTCAGTATTGCAATACATTATAAAACAGTGTGCAATAATAATGTCAGGGTTCTGTTATGTGTGTCATCTGTTCCTGCCTCATGTGTCCATATTTGGTTTGTTTCCTGTCCTTGTTTAATGTCATTATTAGTTAATTCATGTCCAGCCGTGTTTGTCTCGTTATGTGTTAATTACCCTGTGTATATTAGTCCTGTCTTTTGAGTTTGATTTCGTCTGGTCTACTCGTTACTCCCCGGTGTTTCCTGTCTATGTCAGCCTTGCCTTGTCTTTGCCCTGCCCTGATGTCTTCATTAAAGACTATTATTTGAGTTTAAGTCCTCGTCTGCATGTTCCTGTTCCTCCCTCGTGTGTGCACCGTGACAGAAGACCAGACCTAACCGAAAGCGGCGCCCATTCACCCCGTTTTGTTTTTTTGTTTTGAAAAGTCTTTGTTTTGTTCATGTTTGAGTTTGTCCCGTGGCAAGGAAGTCGCCACTCGTCCCCCCGCCATAGCCCACGTCAAGACGGCGTGGGAGTTCGGCGGGATCGCCGCGAGTGCCGTGAGTCCTCTGGCCGCGAGCCCTCATGCCCGCCGATCGCGGGAGATATCCGCCGCTGGTGGTGGCTCTCCCAAGCGGGTTGCCTAGTTGCCTAGTTCCCGGGTTGCCTAGTTCCCGGGTTGCCGCTCCCCCAGGTGCGCCGTTCGCGGGAGATCACGCCACCGGATCGCCGCTGACTCAATGCCCGCCGGCCCGCCTCTGACTCAATGCCCGCCGGATCGCTGCTGACTCAAGCCCACCGGATCGGCGCTGACTCATGCCCGCTGGCCGCCGCTTACCCTAGCCCCGTGGAGAGTCCACATGTCACGGCCAGGAGTGCCGTGTGTCTGTTTTGTTGTGCCCACAGGAACATTTTAAACTAACCTTGTCTTGTCCGTGGAGACTCGTCTGGGGCCCTTGTCGTGGAAATGGAAGCGGTTGCTGAGGGACCCTGTGAGGGCCTCTGACTCTTCGTCATGCCCAGTGGAAGCCTCAGCTTCCGAGCTAGCCCTGGAGGGCTTCCTGTTCCTGTGGGCTGTCCTGTTCTGTCTGTCTGGCCCTGGAGGGCTTTCCTGTCGTGTTTTGTACTGTCCTGTCTGTTTAGCCCCGGAGGGCTCCTGATACCCCCTCACTTCCCCAGGGAAATTTTTTGGGGGGGGTAGTAAGAGTTCCGGCTGTAGGGGCCGGGCCGAGGTGACCGAGGCCAAGGCCCCGAAGACCATCTGCCATGGCCTCCAGAGCTCCCTACACCGCCATGGCCTCCAGTGCTCCCAGCTCCGCCATGGTCTCCAGAGCTCCCAGCTCCGCCATGGTCTCCAGAGCTCCCATCTCCACCATGGCCTCCTGAGCTCCCTACACCGCCATGGCTTCCAGAGCTCCCAGCTCCGCCATGGTCCCTGTCTGTCTGTTCCACTCTGGAGGTCCCCGTCCTGTGTTCCTGTCCGTGTTTGTCCTGAGGGGCCTCCAGAGCGCCCACCCCCCCTCCCAGGTGGAACTGTTACGGCGTGGGACACGCCTTCCGGGAGGAGGGAGTTATGTCAGGGTTCTGTTATGTGTGTCATCTGTTCCTGCCTCATGTGTCCATATTTGGTTTGTTTCCTGTCCTTGTTTAATGTCATTATTAGTTAATTCATGTCCAGCCGTGTTTGTCTCGTTATGTGTTAATTACCCTGTGTATATTAGTCCTGTCTTTTGAGTTTGATTTTGTCTGGTCTACTCGTTACTCCCCTGTGTTTCCTGTCTATGTCAGCCTTGCCTTGTCTTGCCCTGCCCTGATGTCTTCATTAAAGACTATTATTTGAGTTTAAGTCCTCGTCTGCGTGTTCCTGTTCCTCCCTCGTGTGTGCACTGTGACAAATAACTTATTGAGTGAGTGTAAATTAACATTTTTATTCAAATTATTAAATGGATGCCACCTTATTGGGACAATAAAGCCCTCCCTACACCTACCCTAACCCTACCCGATACTTTATTTTCAACCTTTTGATTATTTCCTTCATTTTTATTAAAAAATAAATTCTTTTCTGATGTGATTTGATATTTGAAAAGGGAGAGAAAAAAGTTTGCCAAAAGGCAGATTCGAACCCGGGTCGATCGCGTCAAAAGGAGTAGGCTATGACACACGCTTTACCATCTGCACCACTAGAGCTGACAATTATTAGTCATCCTTTGTAATCTTGACTAGCTCAATCACACGTTGGTGGGCGGAGTTAGTGTAAATAGACACTCTGCGTTAGTGATGCGCGGGTCGTCTCATAACCTGCGGACCCCGCGGGTAACCCGCGGGTCGGGTTGGGGCGGGTAAAGAAATTGTCACTTTATTTGCGGGGCGGGTTGGGGCGGTTCATAAAAACAAAATAAATAAAAAATCCATGTATGTTGCGTGCAATTCCCTATAGCCAATATTAAATATTTGGGAATATCTATTTTCATATTTTATTAGGTTCTTTGATAAGGTTACAATACGAAGGCCTACGTAGCAATGCAACTTGCTTGATGTCCCCAAACCTTTGGCGTCACGTGACACGTCACGAAAGCGCCAATCAGCTATGTATCCCATTCCCAGCCACAAGCGCATCAAGTGAGCGCACATTCAGCTCTGCTGGCCGGGTGCTGGAGTCTAGGTGTAATAGATTAAACCCCGGTACAGTGGATGCCATTCTTTTTTTGCACAGCGAACGTAAAAACGCTAAATGAACATTTCCGTGTGTTAAATAAAACAAAAGTTCAGTGGTTATGTAGCGTAGGCTGTAAACTGTAGGCCTATACAAATCTGAAATAAAAAATTGTTTAGCCTATTAGATGAATACAAACGCTGCTTTGTAAATGTTGAAAATGTTTATCATTATCTTGTTATTAATATGACCTGATTTATGGTTCATATTAATAATCGTATGTTGTTGCCAGTTTACAGGGCGATGTTTCCAAGCACTTTCAGGCTGAAATAAAGGCTGTTTTCATTTACATTACAATGCCTAGTATGTCTATTTAATGGTCGCGGGTGCGGGGCGGGGCGGGTTGTAAAAATAGATACAGTGGTGCGGGGCGGGCTGGGGTGGGCCAAATAATTTCATAAAAGCGGGACCCGCGGGTTGGAAAAAAACCCGACCCGCGCATCACTACTCTGCGTCACTTAATCTGACACTTTTTCTTTGATGATGAAGAAAGTCCAGATGGCCAGTCCGCCCCTGGCCTCATGTGTCTAAACCTTTTGCAATGAGATGCGTATTTATATGCTTGATTTTAAAGTAGGCCTGCTTTTGATTCAAACACACTAGATACAGGACTCAGTTGTTTTTTTTAAGCATGGTTTCAGTAATCTAACCAGCCTGACAGACGTGCTTCAAGCATGTCTACAGACAGAATATTGTGATTAATCAAAGTATGCTATTATGTCACTCACAGACAGTTCTTGTAAACGTTGTACTAAAAAAAGTTAATTTGTTTAATGCATAAAAGAAGAGGGCAAATTGTTGTGGCTGAGTGGTAATTGGATGTTCTAGTTTAATCAAAGGCATTTGAGAACCACTGAACTGGCAACACCGCCCCACTATAATGCGCAATGACAAACAGACACGGACGTGCACACATACAAAATATTACTCTTTTAAAATTAGTAATATTTTAAAGATATTTTAAAACATTGTATGCATGGTTTAAACATACCTTTTATAAAATTGCAGTTTTGAGAGACAAAAAAATAAATAAAAAAATCTGCCGCGTAATGGCTAAGTTGCCTTGTATTACACTCATGAATAGCCTTATGTAAAATGCCTTTAAATAAAGCCAAATGTGTACATTATAAATACAGATAAACTTAGCTAAAAGCTATTTGGTAACACTTTAGAATAGGGAACACTTATTCACTATTAACTACGATTTTTCCCTCAATAAATTCCTAATTTGCTTCTTATTAATAGTTAGTAAGGTAGTTGTTAAATTTAGATTAGGGATGTAGAACAAGGTCATGTAGAATAAGGCATTAATATGTGTTTAATTACTACTAATAAATGGCTAATATTCTAGTAATATGCGAAGCTAATGAGCAACTAGTTAAGAGACCCTAAAATAAAGTGTTACCAGCTATTTTAGTTTCTCTCACTCCACAACTCCTTTACATTTAACGGTATTCAGAAAAATAATGAAACATAGGCTAGTAGTCAAGTATGCGATGTCAAGTATGCTAGAACTGACGTGCACACTTGAATTTACGCAATCACTTGAATTTGTTCCTTACGACAGCAGAAACAAAGATAAGTTTGAGACATCATTATGAAACTATCAAGGGTCTACATTTATTTGTGTACAGTCACAATAACAACAAAACACTGTGCTTTTCAAAATAAAGAAAACAATCAGATGTCGCTTTCTGCCATATTTACTTCCTTTCTGTGATCTAGCTGCACATTAGAAAAATGGACAGAAACACAGCCTATAACTTTTTTCTTTCATTTTGTTAATCTGTGAAATATTTAAGTCAAATATATTTTGTGAATAAGACTAGGCCTATTTATTTATTTTATTAAGTTTTTCTCCGTTCAGGCTAATTGCTTATATTTATGTTATTTTATTTCAGCTTTATTTCAATTAACAGAAATGTTTTTAATAGTTTTAATTAACTTTAATAACCCTACCTAAATGGCAAAACATCCAGAGAACTGAAGTAGGCCTACACTTTACATTTTCCAGCTGTTTCAAAGCCACAATTATTCACAAATAATTACTTTAATGCCGGTCTCATCCAGGCCACCATAATTCACATTCCTTTTAAGAATAATGAAAGAAATGATGGCAAAATGAGAACAATATAGAACAATGTGCTTTTGAGTGTAAATTACTTTTTACCGGTTCTATTTTGATAAACATGATACAATACGCTACAGAATTATTAATATAAAAGAGTATGTAACCCTATCAAAGCACGACATGAAATGAATACAGTGAGTCTGGTAAATCGTGAATTAGCTGTTCTCATTAGAGCCCCCCCCCCCTTGTAATACCTTGTAATAGTACTGGTAAAAGTACTATTACAAAGTTGTCCACAGGTTGTTTTGTGAAATTGAATTACACATGATTTTCATGAACATATTAGCACCAATGTAACTTATCATATTGGGCCCTTATGAGGGGTCGTTTACTGTATCACTCAACGGTTATAATTTGCAGATTTTTTTTTAAAGCTCCATGTCAGGACTTGTTACCCTTTAAAAGCATTAATGTGTGAGAGGTATTTTGTAGGAGAAACAAACAAACAAACAGACAATTAAATCCTTCAAGCTCGCACACACACATTTTAAAATCTTCGTCATATTCATAATTCTCTACATACTCACTCTAACGTCTGTACCTGTAGAACTGTGTACTCTGATAATTAACTTTAGGGATGGCTCGATACCATAATTTTGGCTTCGGTACGATACCAGAACTTAATACCTTGGCATCGATACTAAATCGATACCATAGAGGTGACAAATAACCAGCCTCAAAAGATAAGTGAATTGAAAACAATTTTATTAAAAAAATAAATATAATAATAAAAACTGATACTTATCTTAATACCTTTGTATCAAACTGTAACAAAAAACATACCGGGAACATAGGTTACATTTTGACTTAGTTTGAAGAAAAAAAATACAACTGAAGTAACGCAATTAATGCAACAAATGTTGCTTTATTGTGAAGTGTTATTCAAACTAATTAATATTCAAAATCACGTTATTATTTCTCTCAGATTGTTTTCAGATTTCAGACTCAGATAGCCAAAGAAAAAGCATAAAATATAAATCACACTCTAGCTCTCTCGGCTGCTTCATATTAGCGGTCGGCAGCGCGGCAGAAACATTCCCTTCATATTATTGATACTAAAATTAATATAGCACAACTCTTGCTTAATTCAAATTTAATTATTATTCGACTGCATGAAATGCAAGTGCATATATTACGTGACCAAAACTTCACTGGTTCTAGCGTGTCACACATGCACATTTGAGCTAATTGTATCACATCTGTATGTGCGTTGATCAGTTGTAAATAAAAGTTAAAATTAAATCTGAATTTATGAATGATGCACTCACCTGTTGATCTATTAATTCTCTGAAAAGATCAGGATAAGCAAGAGACAAATGCTTAAAAAGGTTTGATGTGTTACCTCCAGTTGCAACGCATGATTTATAGCAACGCTTGCGTAGGTGCAGTAACCTCAGTTTGTTCACCTTTGTCATCTGTTTTGTATGCAAAGTAATGCCATAATTCACTTTTACTGTTCTCTTATTAATTTCAGGCGTGTTGATAGAGTTTCATCTGATCCATCGCGTCTTTCTGTTGTCACATTTACCGGTTGCACAGCAATTTGGGCTGATGGACTTCGCAACAGCAGCGTATGAAATACCCAACTGAGCAAAATTATGATATCGTATTGTTTGAAATATAATATATACCTGTATTTTTCCAGTACCTGTATACCGCGCATTCCTAATTAACTTACAACTGTCTGTAACTTGGTTCTACTTTCCTTGTTGCCTAGAAACCTGACAGCAGGGCCGTAGCTAGAGGATTGGGGGCCCCCTGAAAAAATATTGATGTGGGCCCCCCCACACACACATATCATATACTGTACAATATACAAGCATGGAACCAAATTGCATGCTTTTTTGTGGTTTTCATAATATCTCAGTTATACAACTAATAAAATATTAGAATTATTCACAGAACATGGGCCTATATAGTATAATTCCTGGATTTTGTGGGGCCCCCTGGGCAGTGGGGGCCCCTAGAATTGTCCCCACCTTTCACCCCACTAGCAACGGCCCTGCCTGACAGTGACAGATCTGTGAAGTAACTCAGTAGATCCATAGCTGTGGGTAAACTCAGGCTAGATCAGCGACTGAAAGCAGAGATAGTGATGTAGGTCTGGGAATTGTTCCACGGTGGCAAGGTCTGTCATGCAAAGAGAATTCAAAACAAAAGTGATTAGTTGTAACCTATGGCTGGAGACCAACTTGTCTCTCTCCATCATGCATTTCTGATTTTCTTTTTCTTATCTCAAAACCACAAGCAGAGCCACTGGCACATCCACAAATTCAATTCAACTTCAGTTTCTTGTAGTTTTGCATTGTACTTTGTATAAAGTGAAGAGACCTAGTTAGTTTATAAAATGTGCGTGATGCCATAAACTTTCTACATGCAACCTGCTACATGAGACTGAATTTTTTTTTTTTTTTGCTTTCATTTGCATGTCATGCATGTTGCATGATACATAACAGAGACTGAAAACAGCTTGGTTTTAAAACACATTACAGTTCTGGCTTCCACCTTCGGTTGCTTTGGCATCGTTGACTCTATGTAGAGCTGGATGAGAAAAAGTGAAAGCCACAGCAAGAATCCATGTGGGCTTTTACACAGTCCCTAAATTTGGCACATATGTTCCATCATTCAATTTTTAACTACTGTCCATTTAAAGCTCAACAACACTGCTTTTTATAACGAAGTGGCAGGCCCCTCCATCTTTCCTTTTAATTCTTTTTCCCTTTCACTCTCGAATAAAGTGCTCTTCTGAAAGCACCATGCCATGAGCATTTTATGTTGCATTTGGAATGTGGAAGAAATTTAGGAAGCTTTTGGTATTTTTATATATATTAGCAAGGCAGCAAAGCCAAAATGACAGGCAGAGAGAAAATGGGATGAATGCATGAAAGGTGGCAGAGGCATTTTCCAGTTGGGTGACAGTGAAAAGAGCACCTTGTAAAACCAAGCTGTGCCATGGATCACAGAAGCAGGCAAGAGACTTCCACACCAGCCCCCTAAAAGCTTTCTGAAATAGATTTTCCTCCTCAAAGTGACACGCTAACCTCATTTGGCTTGCTAGCAGACTGAGGTGTGGGCAAGGTGATAGTGGTGAGTGCTTTGAGACAGGGCTGATGTGTGTTGCCACTTTGTGTGTTATGTAGAGCTTTACAAGAAACACAATGCTTTTGATGGATCATCCATGCAGAAGCTTACCATTTGTTAAAGCAAGTCCTCAACAAGATATAGTTTAAATGGTTTATTTACCTCTTGAGAGGTAAAATGACTCAAAAGTGACTCCCACCAGTCCCACAGTACAGCTGTTTGAGTCAGATGTGTAATTGTCTGTTTAAAGATTTCACTGACTATAAATTAAATCAAGAAACTCAGCAGTTAATACTTTACAAGAATATCACAAGCAATTGAGAAACCTTGCAACAGCTGCTTTGTAAAACAAATATAATGATTGCTATGCTATGCTATACTTAGACCAAGAGCATAATTGTGATGCTGCATACATCAATAACCAAAAAACGTAACCTACATTACATAGACACAATGTTGCAAGTTACTTTGTTTTGCTAACGCAAATTAAATCAGCAGATTGGAACAAATAACATGATTTGTTAATACAGTCACTGAGAATATAGACTAAAAATGTCTACTCTTGCATTTCTTTCTCTGAAATTCCATTGAACAGATCCTTTTATTTTCACTGAATGTTGATGGAGTGCACAGCTCTGTTGTGTTGTGCTAGCAGCTGCGTATATGCCTATAAACATTCACAAGGATTTCTCATTACCTGAAGAGGCTTGATCTTCCCTGAAATGTTTTGTTTAATCACAAGGAGGATTATTTTAAAAATGTAATGGTATAAAAATGTTCTCAACTGAAGTCATTCTATTTTATGAACGATTTAACAACAAATTAAAATCAAATGGTATTTAAGAGTGTACTTACAACATAAAACAGTTTCCCACTATTCACACTCCAGTAATGTCTGTGATTCATGATGGCAATTCTTTTTATTGTATACAAGGACATTATATCAGCAGAAATGTGCTTTTACTAAAGGGTTAAGGGTAGAAATTCAGCCTTTGAATTTCTTGAGTTAGTCGTGGTCACAGGCTCATGTTACTCCCTCTCCTTCCTGATTTTTTTCTGGCTATTTTAAGGGAAAGATACATACAAAAAAATCCTCTGATTTTACAATCACTTCATTTCCGCAGTTCAGAAAGAAATACAGCTACTGCTGTTTTCAAGCTGTGCTATACTGCAGGGAGAGCATTCACATTTACAGTCCCAGTCAGCTCAGCAGATGGAGCACAGGCCTTTCCCTCTCCCTCCTCCATTCTACACTGAGTGATCATGAATATAGGTCTAATTAAGGGGACCTTCAGGCAAGCTTTTCTAATGCATTCTATTGACAATATGTTTGAAAGGGTGCAAGGTAGACAATGATAGTAATTCAGTCATTTCTTCCATCACTCATTTAATAGTATGCAATAACAGAGTGACTTAAAAGTAAATTAAGCTGATTTGTTTTTAAAAGACTGAGCTGCATGAAGGTAAATAATAGATGTCCACATGCAGCTGTTTACTGAAAAGAAGCTATTCAAATTAACCATGTCCTTCCAGTTGAGCTACAGGAACTCCATATTCATGACCTGGAACAAAACAGAAAACACAGAAGACAGACACAGTGATTTTGTATGGGTAAGAACTTGGTACCTTGTGATTTATAGTCCAAATATGAAACTGTTCCTAGTTAACTTTAAAAGATTAGTTCACTTCCAGAATAAAAACATTTCTGATCATTTACTCACCCCCATGTCATCCAAGATGTCCATGTCTTTCATTCTTCAGTCAAAAATATATTTATTTTTTTGAGGAAAACATTTCAGGATTTTTCTCCATAAAGTGGACTTCAATGGGAGCCAATGGGTTGAAGGTTCAAATGGCAGTTTCAGAGCTTCAAAGGGCTCTACATGATCCCAGCCGAGTAATAAGGGTCTTATCTAGTGAAATGATCTAGTCATTTTCTAAAATTTTATATACTTTTTAACCACAAATGCTCACCTTGCACTAGCTCTGCGATGCGTGTCCGTAACTTCATGCACTGCGTAATCACGTTGGAAAAGTCACACATGGTTTGTCCTTAGTCTGTGTACTCTGGTTCAAAAAGGGCAAAAAACTCCATCTAATTTTCTCCTCCAACTTCAAAATCGTACGATATTGTTGTTTTACAATTATTTTGTAAAGGACGTTTCACTTTGCACGTTCACTTTGTAAACACTGGGTCGGAATGCCTTCATCACACGTGACTTTTCCAACATGACTATGTAATGCGTGAAGTCGAGTTAGTGCAAGACGAGCATTTGTAGTTAAAAAGTATATATATATATATATATATATATAGATATAGATAGATAGATCGATATATACTGTATATATATATATACTGTATATATCTATCTATATATATATATAGAGAGAGAGAGAGAGATTTTTTTGTTTGTTTTTTTTTTAGAAAAAGACAGATCGTTTTGCTACATAAGACCCTTATTCCTCAGCTGTGATCATGTAGAGCCCTCTGAAGCTGCATTGAAACTGAAATTTGGACCTTCAACCCATTGATCCCCATTGAAGTCCACTATATGCAGAAAAATACTGAAATGTTCTCCTCCAAAATGACATGACATGGGGGGGGAGGTCGAACTAATGCTTTAAATCACAATTTGGTTTTTAATTTGACATGCAAAAATATCTCTTGAAGGCATGACAGAGGCCAAAAGCGGACAGTCTCAATATCAAAAGCCTCAAAAAACAACCAAAATCACTTTTTGTACTTCATTCTCTTTGGACCTTCATGTTCGCATAAATATATTACTGACAGATTTTCACACCTGTTGAAAGATCAAAACAGACATGTCTCTCTATGTCAACCCCTGTGGTTGGACAACACGTCCGTAATTTCAGTTTTATAAAAGTCTCTGCATCGGCGCCCTGCAGTCATCGAACGGCCGTCACATCTAGTTTCACAGTCACTGGCCACACAGCCAGCACATGGTCAAAAGTCAGAAATAGTTCAGATGGAAAAAGTTTGAGAAAACGGTAACACTTTAGAATAGGGAACACTTATTTACTATTAACTACAACTTTTCCCTCAATAAACTCCTAATTTGCTGCTTATTAATAGTTAGTAAGGTAGTTGTTAAGTTTAGGTATTGGGTAGGGATTTAGAATAAGGTAATGTAGAATAAGGCATTAATATGTGCTTAATTACTACTAATAAATGGCTAATATTCTAGTAATATGCATGCTAATAAGCAACTAGTTAAGAGACCCTAAAATAAAGTGTTACAGAGAAAACAATATCTTCTCGCGTAAAACTCAGCTGAACAACATGCATGAGAAATTATTTAATTTCTCCAGCGACTAAATCCCTTGAAACGATTGAGAGGTGTTGCTGGAATGGCATCTCATCCTGTGTAAAGTGGTTATAAAAAGCAGGCCATTTGGGAGAAAATCACACATCTTCTGCCCTATAGGGTCAAGGTGATCCAGGTATGACTCAAATAGTGATAAACAGCAGTGTGACATTAATTCCAGCTGAGAATGATGGAAGTGAGAACATTATCCATGACCTGAGCTTCATGTTTCTACATACAGATTCCTTTGGATAAAGCTATGCTCATAAATCCACAGCTAATTTACAACAACAGGACGTCTCAGTATGTCCTTTATGCAATTTGTATATGAGAGAAAAATCTAATTAGCACAATATGAGATGAAAGATGGGAGCCCACTGTAGCATGGAGCCACTTACTACTTGGCAAAAACCATTAATCTGCCTGTTATGATAGCAGTGATTATTGCCATGGTGCATATTACAATGTGTACGTGTTTGTAACTTTACGTGTATAAATTCAATAACTCTTATTTGATTCAGTAGTCTGGTTATAAGCTGTAAAAAAATAATTTCACCACAAAGAATGGGAGGACTGTTAATGCAGGTGACATGTAGAGCTCACATGATTTATATTGCCTGTGCCTAAATTGTGGATGATAAAAAATTGTTTACACTTACAGTCCTTTTACGTTCAGACCCTAAAGACGTTCCACCTCTGGGAGATATTTTTCATCCCATCACAATCCTTTAGGCTAGAACTGTACAATAGCTGCTGCCGTAGTGAGGATTTAATCTTTAACCTTGGAGCACAGAAACTGCATTCTAAGGGGAAATATGGCTAATCAAGTTGTTAGGACCTATGGGTCGTGATTGTATGCAAATTCTTTCTGTCTCAGGTGAATTAAGGACAGCTCAGACAAGCTTCTCTAATCATTACAGCACAACTTACAATCAGCGAGTGCACAATAGCCTAAAATACCCACACCTCACCGAGGCCACCAGACGTGGCGGAGAGTCCTGAACGAGAGGCGTAGCAGAGATATGCCGCAGGACTTTGTGCACTCAGTCAATAAATTACTTTCACTTCTTTTGAAATTAAAACGACAAATATAAGTCTCGACTTGTGCAATTGTCATCCTCTGCACTCTTTCAGTTCAAAAATCGCTCATTCAGAAAAGCCTGGCGGCACAAATTTCAAGTACTGCCATCTCGCCGCAGAAAACGGCACAAATGTACACCCAGCATGATTGACTCCAGCTCAGTGATTAAACCAGTTCAGAGAATATTTATTCCACCAAACCTTCTGTTTTTCACAGAGGCGCATTGACATTCAGCATGCATATTATGTAGATTATACACCAAAGTGCATGTTAATTAGGTTGCATAATCAGAAATATCCAGTGAGTGTGTTTTACTAAATTGAACATCTGATTCTGGTACAGTGGTATAATAGTTAACATTTAATGAGAAGGGAAGGAGTGAGAGTAAAACTCTTGAATTTCTCAAGCAAAGATGTGTGGCACAGCCATAACGTAACAATGCAACAATAACATTGCTAAATCTGAACAAACTATTTAGATTTGATCAGGACAATGGGTAATATTTTTATTTTGATAGTCCACTTAAGACATTCTACTAACAGTAAGTACCTTTGCAACTACATGGCAACTAGCAGTTATTAGAGTATTAGTAGAATGTCTGCTTAATAACTTCTAACACTTTATTTTGAAGGTTCCACAACATACAACATACTGACTATGAGAATCTTTGCAAGTATATGTCAACTTATTCTACTAACCCTAAACCTATACTAACAGTCTACTCTGAGAGTTAGTAGACATGTAGGTGCAAATTAATGAGAATTAGTTGACATGTAGTTACAAAGTTACTTATAATTAGTAGAATGTCTAAAGGGGACTATCAAAATAAAGTGTAACCGGACAATGCACTCCTGACATTCAATTCAGTGTAGAAATAACATAGAACTTGCATTCCACATTATTAACAGCAAGCTGCAACGAGGACGCTGCATGGACAATGTACTCTCTGTGCGGATTCAAACTATTATTGTGGCTATCAGAAAGGAAAATGCATGTGTTTGGTGACAAGGATTGTGACATCCTTAATTGTTCATTTCAGGATTAATCAAGAATACTGACAAAATGTGGCAAATTGAAGTGCAAAATCTGAAAGCAGATGATTCACCAGTGTTGGTTATTATATAGCTATCTTAACTCACACAATATACAGTTCTGACCTTCATCAGTAGTAGCGATCCCTCAACTCCCACAGAGCAACAAACCGTCAGAGTCCTCCTTGGAAACTGTAACAATATTGTCGAGGTTTTGAATCCATCTGTTGTCAATGTGAGGATATAAATCAATAGTTATTTAAGAATAAGAAATAGCTTCTGTCTTTAAAAACTCAAAATATGACTCTGAAAATGCAGGAAACATTCAACATTGTTAACCAAGCTCAAAAAACAATGCTAAACAGGGACAAGGGAAACATAACGACTGCAATTTCACAAGAAGTAATTATTTATCAAGAAGTCCTGAAAACAATACACCTTCACAATCCACATTGTCACACTCAGCTCTGTGAAGTTGGGTAAATTAAACTTTGCCTACATTCTTGTCAATGGATGGTTGCCAGTTTTCATAAATCAATTTAATTACATTTGATGAACCTAATAATAAACCTCAACATTTTAAATGGTTTCTTCATTCTTCACAGTACCATCTGAGGTAGCAAGGTAATTTCTTGTTCTTCTTGAAAAATGATTTTACGGGCAAAGATCCATGAGAATATTTCTAAAGAGACCCCTTTCCCATAGTAAAGACTTTTGGTAACACGGCAACACTTTAGAATAGGGAACACGTATTCACTATTAACTACGACTTTTCCCTCAATAAATTCCTAATTTGCTGCTTATCAATAGTTAGTAAGTTAGTTGTTAAGTTTCGGTATTGGGTAGGATTAGGGATGTAGAATAAGGCATTAATATGTGCTTAATTTGTACTAATATTATAGTAATATGCATGCTAATAAGCAACTAGTTAAGATACCCTAAACTAAAGTGTTACCAGTAACACTTTCTTTTAAGGATCAATTCTCACTATTTACTAGTTGCATATCAGCATGCATATTACTAGCATATTGGCTGTTTATTCGTACTTATAAAGCACAAATTAATGCCTTATTCTGCATGACCATATTTTAGATCCCTTAATCCTACCCCATCCCTAAACTTAACAACTACCTTACTAACTATTAATAAGCAGCAAATTAGGAGTTTGTTCTGGGAAAACTCTTAGTTAATTAATAGTGAATATGTGTTCTCTATTTTAAAGTATTACCACACTTTTTATATAGTAAATCGTATTATTATTATTATTACTTTTGGCATGTTTTATTACTTTAGGCATGTTAATCTCACATTTGTATTTCAAATTTCATACAATTGCTAAAACTCTAAAACTCCATCTTTACTTTTTTAAAATATTTATTTCAATTACATCAGATCCACACTTCCATTTAAAATTTATCTTGACATATATATTTAGTTTCTGGTGAATACACAGTAAACAATGGTTCCACTCCAACTGGGAGAGTAGAACTCCATGTTAAAGGTGTTGAAGCAGTGGTTTCTCAGTAGACACTCTGGGCTGAAAATATACTTTATTCGATCAATATAAAATAAGTTTTAAAAACAACTGGAGATTATATTCAATAGTAAGAACATGAAAATCAATGTTAACATAATAAGTGTGTACTTTGTACAATTTTTACTCTTGCTGTGCCTTTTTGTGCTGTACCACTGTCCTGTTCTAATGTTCATCAAGGTGCTATACGTATGTATTCTTGTTTCTATTGTATTTTTTGCAATTTATTAACATATAACAAAGCAGTCAGACTGTGAACAGCTTTTTACACACATTTTCACACCTTTAGACTACCATACACATTTTCATCCAGTGTAATAACACCGTAAGTCATTTTCCTGTAAAACCAATCCCTGCCTATTTATTTATATTGAGGTAGAGATCAGGGGTTTGTTTAAAGTTACTAGACAGTAACTCTGTTTTAATTCCATAATATTGGGATTTGTTTTCCCACTTTTTAAACCAGAGCGACAGAGGTCAAATATTTGAATTAAATAACAGAGTTACAATCTACTTCGCTAATCAATATTTACCTATAATTTACCTATATATATATATATTTTTTTTTTTTTTCTTACAAGTATTCTACCACATGTGATAGTCTGTATACCTCAATCTTTGAAAGTCACTGGTGAACTGTTGGTGATGAATATTACATTAAAAATCAACAATAGCTCATGACCAGAGAACAAGAACAGACAAGAGCATACACTTCAAAATAAAAGTAATATGAAATGTCGAAACAAAGATCCATGTTCTAAGTGGTGCCTAAACAAGAAACAAGAGTTTGTTTTATATTGCACAAACTAAATTACATACTTCAAGGAAGGCAAAGCCTCAGTGGACCATTGTCTACTGTGGGAGAAATTACCTGATATGATCATGATGAAAGGGACACATGTTCTGAGGATACAGACAGATATAATATACATGATGAGCCTCATATTCTCTCCGAGATTTGAAGATGTGAACTGCCAGGTTCTCAGTGGCTGTCAGCTGAAAGATGAATGAATTATGAATGAATGAATGAATGAATGAGGCATTTATATAGCGCTTTATTGTGTATTGTTGTACACCCAAAGCGCTTTACAATCATATGAGGGGGTCTCTCTTCAACCACCACCAGTGTGCAGCATCCACTTGGATGATGCGACGGCAGCCACAGCACAACAGCGCCAGTGCGCTCACCACACACCAGCTACAGGTGGAGAGGAGAGAGAGATAGAGCCAATCAAGTGGATGGGGATTATTAGGAGGCCATGATTGACAAGGGCCAGTGGAGGGAATTTGGCCAAGACACCAGGGTTACACCCCTACTCTTTTACGATGAGTGTCATGGGATTTTTAATGACCACAGAGAGTCAGGACCTCGGTTTAACGTCTCATCCGAAAGACAGTGCTCTTTTGACAGTATAGTGTCCCCGTCACTATACTGGGGCATTAGGACCCACACAGACCACAGGGTGAGCACCCCCTGCTGGCCTCACTAACACCTCTACCAACAGCAACCTAGTTTTTCCCAGGAGGTCTCCCATCCAGGTACTGACCAGGCTCAACCCTGCTTAGCTTCAGTGGGCAACCGGTCTTGGGCTGCAGGGTGATATGGCTGTGGCTAATACTTATAAACTAATATAAATACTTAATATTCTAAACTCTCATCAGTTAAATCACACATTACTGCACATATTTCTCACCAAGAGGCCAACCATGCATTCTGCACAGCCTGAATTGAAGTCATCACCAATGGATTTATCAAACCTGCCTCGCAATATTGTACATCAAAGATGTTGTGCATATTGATGAAGTGAATGTAATTTCTGTTGATGCAAGTCAATCCACTCTCCACAGTAGACTGAATGCAGTCAATTGCACCGATTATACTTGTACTCTGTACACTCATCAGCTGCATCACAGTATGCTATAACAACAGCTAGGACACCCCAGGCCATTGCTGCTCCAGCCTTCACCATTGCCACAGGACAATTATGACCCAAGTGTCTGCAACATAAAAAAAAAAAAAAAAAAACATCTCGACCTCACAAACCCTGTTAACAGTATTTTCACACTCCCATTCCCAAGCAAGCAATACTGGACTGTAAATCAAGGACAAGCACATGAAGAAGCTGATTTTAGGTTGTCGGGATTTGTGCGTGATTCCGGCCCATCCGTCCTTTCCCCAGTTACCTCACTGAGCCACCATAATCTGCTGCATCTTATTTTACAACCTAAATATACATTCTGTAATTGGTAACAATGCACAAGTACTTTCATTCAGTAGTGTGACCTAACATGAATTGCAGAACAAAAAATAACTTAATATTATCTTTTGCTTATCTTTCTTTTAACCATTAGTTATTGAACGTAAGCACTTCCACATAATAAGAAAGTATATAGGGTAGAGTGGGGTAAAACGCCCCCCTACTGTTTTTCAAAAAATAACCACAAGATAAAGTCAAGATACATTTTTAATGTAACTATGGACTACGTTGACAAGAGTGATGTGGAAGTTTTCACCATGAAGCTAACACTGGTGATGTACCAGAGAGAAAACGGATTTCACAATAAATGATCTAATTTTCGGCAGTAAGAAAAAAATGTTTTTTAAAGCTTGTTGTTTTGTAAAACATCACAATTATATATGATATGAGAACATTAGGGCCTGTAGATGGAGAGTATGTGTTATTTAATAAAAATATAATAATATTTTCAGAATTACATTTTTTTTTTCCTCAAACATAGTATGTGGGGTAAAACGCCCCACATACGAATTATTAATTATATTCTTATTTTTTTATTTTAAGCTAAAGCTGCCTGTACTCTGATTTTGCTGTAAATGTTTAAAGCAAATTGCTTTGTTAGACTGGGGGGCATTTTACCCCACCCATGGGGGCTAATTTGGGGTTTTGTTAATTTTTTGTTAAAAATCTAATAACATGAAAACTCTGGGTATTTTTCATACTTGGTTTATAATTTATGTCATTGTCACTAAAACTATGCTAACTTTTCTGAACACATTTAACATTTGTTTCACTGAAAAAAAATGACACAATCCTTAAGGAGGGTGTTTTCCCCCACTCTACCCTACAATCTAATTGGCCAATTAGAGTTTTGGTTTCTTTTATCTCCAGAGCATTAAATCATTTATATAAAATGAGGACCTGGTGAGACCTGGTCTGGTTTACAAAGACATATTAAATAAAAAAAAAAGCATTATATGCATATTTATGCTTTATTTTCAGGATGATGGTTAAGGAAATGTAAAGAAAATTGTCCAAATGAAGTCTCTGTGGTATCATATGTAGCATCTGCATTTTGAGAAAGAGAATTAGGAATTTTCAATTAGTGTCCACATTAGTATTAATGAAAAGTACCCAGTTACTAATTCTTATAATTAATTAAAGTGTTAGTGAAGATGCTTGTTTTACAAACATCAAATGAGGATCCATAATGAGGCCACAGTTATGTAAACCAAGGCACATCACGCTGCAGTCCTCTTGAGCTCTATTTTGTTTTGTTTTTCTTTTTTGACATTTGTTGGCCTTGACCTTCCACTGCTATTAATGGTAGTGCTGCTACAACAACACCACTGACACACTTTAGCACATGTTCATTGCTCAGAATATTTGGGAAGGACAGAAGTTGACAGACCTTTCAGAGTCCTCTAGGGGACTCTGTTGAATGCTCTGTTTCATTGCTGTATCTATTTCAAGACAAGAAAATGCCAAGAAAACAAAGAAAATGAAGACCTGACAGTTCCTATTATTCTGCAATTCTTATTTTTTTCACATATGGGTGAATTCTAAGAGCTGAAAGTTGTCTGCCTTAATAAATGCACATTTTAAAGAAGAAATTAATTAGTGACAAAACGCTCAGTAACATTTGTTAAGTGCTGGCAATTGCAAATTGTGGTACTCTGCAGATCAAAGAGGGTTTGAAATGTTTTGCTGCCACACCAACTGCGTAGCACTAAGTTGAGGATCAAAGCTATTTCAATAGAGTACTTAAAAGCGAAATAATGTTTACAAGACCCTAATGAACATTGCATCAGCTCTGCATTACATTTTAACTTCCACGTCCCCATCCTCTCAAATAGAAGCATGTTGATTCTTCTTAATTAGAATGTGTGGGGTCACTTTTTGATGAAGAAAGCCATGCATGCGCCAGGTTCAAAGAAATTAAACTATTCGAACCAATAGAAAAAGCTCAGTGCAGCTGTAAGTAGATTATCAGTTATGTCCTCGCTGTTTGAACATAATCCCTCTTTATGTGCAACACATCAAGAAGCGACAAGAGCGAATCTTTGCCATATGCGAACTTACCCCCCCCCCCCATCAAGTATTTACACTAATGAACTCTGAAACTGTGACTTGGCTCTGATTATAGCAATCTTGGGGACAAAAATGGTATAGCTTTCTGAGTCCCATGACAGATCCACTTCAATGGAGAGAGAAGCCCATAATCTAGCAAATTAACCCCAGAATGGGGTGGGCGGAACTTGTGGCTATCAGCAGCTGTAGGCTGTTACTCCTCCAAACAACTTGAGGAGTAATCACAGGCATCAGATGCTCAGTCAGCAGGCTCAAAGTCAGACCGAAAGCAAATGTCAGTCAAAGAGGCTTATAATGACAGCAGGCCTGTGAGAATGAGATGGAGTACTTGAGAAAATTAAAGAAAATGGAAAGAGTTTGAAATGGCCATAAAATGACCTGGGACAACAAATGCATTTAGAGCAAATGCAAAAGCTGGTGTTAATATCCATTATGAATGATCAGATCAGATCACAAGTGGTCACTGCTAAATACAGGTGTAAATAGGGTACAATACATTTTGTGAGCTGTTAATTTGTAAACCAATTAATTAGTTAATTGTATCCTACTGAGGCTACATCCTTCCTAGTCCAGTCCTTCTGAGTACTAGAATTTGAAAAATACTTCATACTAAAAATCTTTGTATAAAGAAACCTGGTATACTACGAATATAGTACAGGAAATGTAAAAAACCAGGAGACTACAGATGGTTGACATTAGGCGCATTTATTAATTTACAACAAAACAAAAGAAAACAATGTCTTCATCTCCAAAATCCTTTTTTTTCTCCTTGAGCTACATAATGAATTTGAACAAGCTCAGTGCTGATTCATTTTATGCTAATTCTTTTTTTTTTCTTTTTTTTTTTTTGTAAATTTAAAATGTGTGCAAAAGATTGTGGGCAATTAGAAGAAGGATACTAATGTCCAAAACCAAACGAAGCACAAGAAACGTAGGCTGCCGATTGAGAAGCACCCTGTATTTGTAGTGTAAATGACTGATCACACCTACACTAATGTTTGGCACAAACATTTGGTCTGGTTTTGACATACTGTAAGATTTGTCTGTTCATACCAATACATAAAAATTACACAATTGATGGGATAAATTGAATAACCACTTGTCACGAAAAAATAAAAAAGAGTCAAAGACTATTTAGATGTTTTTAAACAAACAACAAGAAGGTTCCAGATTCCATAAATGTACATTTATATTTTCAAGACCTAACAAATTCTTTTGACACAGATAATGTGATGTAGCATGCTCGGCCACAGTTAATACAGATGCTAAAAAAACATTCTGCTTGAAATGTCCCTCCAAATTAAAATCTTATCACAAGAGGTCATAGGAGATACTTTGCACTTTACTACCAGGTGCAAACCGTGTTGTGTCTCAGAGATGGATTTTAATAACAGGTGTAAACAGCACCAAAAGGCTAATCTAATCTACCTTTTTATTTTTTTTTATTTATTTTTTTTTGTGCTGAATTTTAGCATGAGGAATTAAGAGCAGACAAAGAGACATTTTCATGCACATACATATACAATGGTACAAGTGCACATCCCCACTAATATCTTTCACTGAACATCTTAGGTAGAAGTTGTTTGAGTTCCCAGGGATGACACAGAGGTGATAGATTCAAAAGTGTGCGATCACTAGCGCTATATCACTTTCTCAGAGTACATGTCAGAGATGCATTGTGTTTGTCGGATTGGTAACTTCTGACCACAGGTGAGGTGAAAATTGAAAATATGGAAATATGAGAATAGCAACGAATACCTTGAAAAAATAAGTGCTGCTCTGATGCATCAATTTAAAAGATACAGGAACAAGAGTAGAGAGATTGCATTGAGGATTCATAGATGCTGATGCATGGTCATGGGATTGAGGATATAAAAATAAATTGAACATAGATTATTCGATTAAAACTCTGCATCTTCTGATTCCAGCATTGTTAACTAGAGGAAATTACAGTAGCATTTTTATGTTGTGACTATGTGCCATTTTTTGTTGAGCTGCTGGAAGAATTAAAGCGAAAAGCCAAGATGTTAGACTGAATCATTTCTAATTCAGTACATTAATGCTTTTAACACATTGCTAATTACTTTTTTCAAAGATAAGATTGGAGGTCATATTTTGACTTGTATAAAGTGCATGATTAAAGGTATTTACTTTAGGTAGAAGCTAACTTATTGAATGACTCATGAGTGAGAATATAAGTTTTTACCAAATGGATGTCAGTGCCTCGAGGTGTCATTCAGTTTGTGGTGAATAATGAAAACTTTAAAGAGATTTATGATGCATCAACTCATTTGTCATTCAGTTTTTTCTGTTTTATTTATTTGTGTGCATGTAAATCTGAGAGATAAGTGCAGCTGAATCAATCTAATTCATTAGTGCTCAGTTCCGAACACTAGTTCATCTGGTGCCTCTTGTAATTACAGTTAATCCCCCGTTATCTTCAGATCAGTATGGGGGACTGTAAACAATCCACTCTGCACAAACATGCATTTCTTTGCACTCACAAAAGTTAAATAGTACAACCCCAAATCAGAAAAAGTTGGGACAGTATGGAAAACGCAAATTAAAAAAGAAAGTAGTGATTTCTAAATTTACTTTGACTTGTATTTCATTGCAGACAATATGAACACAAAATATTTCATGTTTTGTCTGGTCAACTTCATGTCATTTGTAAATATACATCCTTTCCTGTCATTCAGACATGCAACACATTCCAAAAAAAGTTGGGACAGTAAAGCATTTACCACTTTGTAATGTTGCCATTCCTTTTCACAACACTTAAAAGACGTTTAGGGACTGAAGAAACCAAGTGATGAAGTGTTTCAGGTGTAATTTTGTCCCATTCTTCATGCAAACAAGTCTTAAGGTGGGCAACAGTACGGGGACTTATCATGGACGTCCCTGGAAAATATGTCTTCTTGAAGGCAGCATATTGTGCTCCAAAATCTCTATGTACTTTTCAGCATTAATGGTGCCATCACAGAAGTGCAAGTTACCTTTGCCAAGGGCACTGACACAACCCCATACCATGACAGACCCTGGCTTTTGGACTTGTTGCTGGTAACAGTCTGGATGATCCTTTTCTTCTTTGGTCCGGAGCACACGGCGTCCATTCCTCCCAAAAAATACCTGAACTACTGATTCATCTGACCACAGTACACGTTTCCACTGTGTGATGGTCCATCCCAGATGCCTCCGAGCCCAGAGAAGTCGACGGCGCTTCTGGACACTGTTAACATAGGGCTTCCTTTTGGCACAGTACAGTTTTAACTGGCATTTGTGGATGTAACTACGTATTGTGGTACTTGACAAAGGTTTGCCAAAGTAGTCCTGAGCCCATGTGGTGATATCGCTTATAGATGAATGATGATTCTTGATCCAGTTCCGCCTGAGGGATCGGAGATCACGGTTGTTCAGCTTAGGCTTGCGCCCTTGTCCTTTACGCACTGAAATTCCTCCAGATTCCTTGCATCTTTTAATTATGTTATGCACTGTTGAAGGTGAAATATCCAAATATCTTCCTATCTTTCTTTGAGGAACATTGTTTTTAAACAATTCAATAATTTTCTCACGTATTTGTTGGCAAACTGGTGATCCTCGGCCCATCTTTGCTCCTAAAGGACTAGACCTTTCTTGGATGCTGCTTTTGTACCAAATCATAATTACAATCACCTGTTGACATCACCTGTTTCAAATCACATCATTATTTAACCAATTTACCTCATTACTAGCCCTAAATTGCTCCTGTCCCAACTTTTTTTGGAATGTGTTGCAGGTCTGAATGACAGGAAAGGATGTATATTTACAAATGACATGAAGTTGACCAGACAAAACATGAAATATTTTGTGTTCATATTGTCTGCAATGAAATACAAGTCAAAGTAAATTTAGAAATCACTACTTTCTTTTTTTATTTGCGTTTTCCATACTGTCCCAACTTTTTCTGATTTGGGGTTGTAATTTAATATTTCATACCATGACATCTGTATGGCAGTACAGCATTTGATGGCTTTTGTAACATTATTGAATCCTGTTTCCCTGCAGCGGTGAGAGTGTTTTTCTTATCCTATCATTCAGACTGCATGGTGGTTCAAACACCTTGTGCTGAACCTTCTGTGAACACACACATGGGTTTATTTGCGCTAGCTTTGAGCTTGGGGCTCAAACATTGAACAACAAACAGCAAAACCAAGATTAAGGAAAAAACAGATGTCAACCCAATGCAAACTGTAGGTTGTCAGGGACCTGAGGACTATCATAGAATCAAATTTATTCACCAATCACCACACACACATATCAAATGTCTACACAAAAGCTACAGATTAAAACACATGACCGATGACATTAGCACAGAGACTAATATTAGGATTGCTATTACAATTATTAAAAGGAAATTTGGTAACACTTTAGTTTAGGGACCGAATCTCACTTACTTATTATCATGTCTATTATTAAAATATTGGCAGTTTATTAGTGCTTATAAAGCACATATTCTGCATTACCATATTTTGCATCACTATTCCTACTCAATACCTAAACTTAACAACTACCTTACTAACTATTAATAAGCAGAAAAATAGGAGTTTATTAAGGCAAAAGTCATAGTTAATGGTTTGTTAACACCAAGAATTGGACCTTAAAATAAAGTGTGACCGAAAAGTCTGTCACTGATTTTCTTTCTTCTATGGAACACAAAAGAAAATATTCTTAAAATGTTTTGTTTATACAATAAAAGTCAGCGGGGGTGAGTAAATAATGACAGAATTTAAATTTTTAGGTGAGCGATCCCTTAAAAACAGTTATTATTGCTTTATTTGTAAATACACAACCAAAGTACAGCTTAACAGCTTATGGTGTGATGTCTGAAAGCTCTTTTCAGACAATTTAAAAAAAATGTAGCACTGGTGTTAAGCACATAAACCAATACAAGGAAGTTATTTCACTTTATACTGTCTTTTATTCCATCTGAAAAGTAACTAGACAGCAAGAGTTTTACTGTTCCACTGTGCTGCTCTGCGTCTATTTTTCATCCTTCCAATTAGATTTTTGTCATTCTGCCTTAGTGTTAGCGTATGAAATCCTCTGCTGGTTTTCATCAAGGCCTGCAGTGTGTCTGGAATTCAAAGTTACTGTCAATTTCCACCAGTGCCGATGCAATGATTACAGCTGCCTTCCCTAAATAACTGACAATTCAAAGGGCCAAACATGACTGGGTCCCTGTGTTCCACGAGCAGACGTGGCCATACCCTTGACAAGACTGTCATTTGAGACATAACAAAGAATGTTTTCCTCATTGTCACTGAGTTGATATCATGGAATCCAGGGTGTGAATGGCACTTTATTGTTGCGTATACAATGCAGACCTATTTGTTAGCAGAAATAAGTTTTGCTGTGAGGCGAAAATCACCACACTCCTATAAGGCAGACACATTTTAAGGCTAAATGCAAATCACTTCAACAGCACTGCCAGGAATTCCTCTTTGTTTTTAATTGTTTAGTGCATTTTTTTGCTCACATTTCCAAATAAGGAACAAAGACCGCAAGCAAATAGGTTACAACGTTCAACATTTCCCCTAGGCTTTACGAAACAGCTATTTTGCGCTGTGCTATAACTCCCTTCAAGAGCAGGGGGAACTTTGAGAGTCAAGCCACACTCCTCAACAAACAAATCCTATCCTAATGATGAGCCGACTCAATTTGCTCTAATTATTGTAAGCAACGTGGCATAAACAATTTAAGGGAGGACCCGGGTTACTTAAGCTTGTCAAAGATGCTGGCAGAGGGAGGGCCGAATAACCCAAGGGCTCACACCCCGTCTAGGCTGTTCATTTAGAGGTAGGGGAACACTTAACAACCGTCTGTTTTGCTCTTCAGGCAGGTTCCTCTCGCTCTCAGCTTCAAACAAGCACTCATGCCATAGCTGGCTTTGAAATTATGCCCTAAAGGCCTCTCTCTGCGCCTTCATCTGCTCTCAGGTTAAAATGAGGGTGCAATGTGCCAGAACGTGTCCTTTCAATATGTGCAATTGTCTGCAAGGCACGAGACTCACAAGTGACCCACACTGCGGGATGTTAGAGTGTGTGGATATATGTGGGTTATGTTTATGAACCATGAAATTACATTTCTAATGATCATTCAACATGGTGGGTTAGTTTTGGAAGCCATTTTTAACACAAGCAAGATAGGTGTCGTGCCAGAGTTGGTAAAACCAGGGGAAAAGAGGTGACTTTTGCAGGTAAAAAGTAGCAAAATATAAATATGTAAATTAAAATATTTTAGAACGTCAAAATTATACTACTGGTGAAAGGTTTGGGATAATTGAGATTTTTAAATGTTTTTGAAGACGTCTCTTATGTTCACCAAGGCTGCATTTATTTGATCAAAAACAGTCAAAAAAAGGTAATATTGTGAAATATAAATACAAATTTTCTTATTTAATATATTTTTAAATGTAACTTATACCTGTGATAACAAAGCTGAATTTTCAGCAGTCATTACTCCAGTCCTCAGTTTCACATGATCCTCAGAAATCCTTGTAATATTGTGATTTGGTGCTCAAGAAGCATTTCTTATTGTAATCAATGTTAAAAACAGTTGTGCTGTTTAATATTTTTGTTGAAACCATGATACAGATTTTTTTTTTAAAATGTTAATGAATAGAGTTTAAAATAACATTAATTTGAAAGAGGAATCTTTATAAATGTTTTTACTGTCACATTTGATAAATTCAATGCATAAATTGAGAAGATAAAAAAATCTTTAAAAAAAATATTAATTATTCACTTTTGAATGGTAGTGTACAGTAAATAAGTGTTGATATATTTACACATTGATATACTGAAGCTGAATAAATATTGTTAACTGTGACATGGCTTACTCTATTAATTACTTTGCAGAGATGATAAATGACTCATACACCAAGAAGATGATAACACTTGGGAGGAAGCAGTCAACCTCGCTTTTCCTGCATTGTGATATTTGCAAGAGATCTTCATGAGACTGACCTTTAACTCACAGAAAATTGCCATTTCAAGCTCTCAGAAAGCTTCATGACTTAGACTGCCCTTGGCATATGCATCTCAACACTATGCAGCAAGCAATGCAATCAAGAGAAATTGTGAGACATGATAAAAGGGAGCACTGGAGGCTGGGCCGCACATCCCTGAGAGAAAGCTTGATTATGTTCCATAATGGCCGACTGTAAAGAGGAGTGACCCCTCTCCTTGACATTACTGCAATCGCACTTAAGAAGAATATAAAAACCATGATCTCTCAGCACATCACCATCATGAGATGAAAAGCTGCAATAAGTTATTTGCAATGTTTGTGTATTGTCAGTATTGGCTGGATATGCAGTGTAACCATATTGAAAGATACAGATTCAGTACTGTACATTTGGAACTAGCATGATCAGTTGCATATAATCAGCATCCCATACAATGTATTTATGCAAACAATTTAACTTCAGATATACTTGTAGACATAAAAAAGATATCACAGCAGTTGAAACAACGGCATGTTGACATGAGTGTACAGTGACGTAGTGTCTAAATAGAAAAAAAAAAATAGGCAAGTGTAAAGATAATTATTCTCTTTATGTGAGTATGTGAGGAGTCATACATATACATACATACACACATATATATATATATATATATATATATACCTGTAAATATATATATATAGATGTGTGTGTGTGTGTGTGTGTGTGTGTGTGTGTGTGCGTGCGTGTGAATGAAGAGTTATTTTGCAAAAACCGATAAACGCCACTTTTAAAAAAAATGATTGCCGCGCATTATTCTCCACATATAGCGCGATCTGAATGATAAACACATTTAGTCAAAAAAGCTGGTATTATCCACTTTCAAGTCATTGCGAGTTCAGGTTTTACTGCAGAAGCCGACAAGTGCCCTTGTTGTTTTTGAACAGAAGCCGATAAGTCCATTTTAGCGAATCAGCGCGCTGTATTCAGGTCAGGTGACAAGGCTACTTTCACTTTGAAAAGATGTGCTAGCTGAGAGGAGTTTTGTCAAAGCTGACTAAAAGTGATTGAGGATCAGAGCCGATCCTCCCTATACGCAGAATACGCAGGCTGCATAGGGCCCCCGAAACACCAGGGGGCCCCCTTGCCCTCAAATATGTTTTAATTTTCGTTTCGGTTTTGAATTTGGCCAGCTGTTGTGAAAACATGAATGATCATTTATTTTAATGCGGTGCGCTGTCACGCTCTCTATGTAAAAATCTTGTAACGTGAACGTCCTACAGTCTCTTGTTTGAAAAAAAAAAAGAGTTGAAAGCGTACCGCGAAGAGATACTGGCCGTTTCTCAATATGCGTTCTTGTCTGTACTTGTGTTCTTGTGGACTTGTGAAACCTCATCAGTCGTCGCCCAAGTACTGTTCCAATTCAAAGTTCACATCTAGCCAAGTACAGTTAAAATCCCCGGATGTGTCCTTGCTCCGCCCCTTTTATCAAGGATGCATCAGAGGTGACTTGTGCGAACTTGAGGCAGCCAGGTATCCCAGAATGCATTTTGCACCAATCAGCGAGCGTTAATGGCAGAGAGGGGAAAACCGCAAAATTTCAAAATATTACTGTTATTGTGTCATGAAATGCCGTTCTAAGAGTATTTCAGGCGAGAATGTAGTTGTTTAAAACTCAAATCTGCAGTTTATTTATAAAGAAAGCACCCATTTGAAAATTAGTTTCACCGATTTCAGAGACGTGAGTTCCAGGCGATCACCAGGCGCCCAGTGCTCATGTATCCCGAAGAGAGGAGCATAACCTCGGCTAGTCCTTCTGACATCTGCCGCTGGCTCTGATGTCTCTGTAGTGATTAAACATAAGATATAATTTGTTTTGGGTAAATCTAACAGGCAATCTTTGGTCTCGTGAATCTATTATTTCTTTCAGGTCATGAAATTTTGGTTGAGCACAAAGTTATTTTTCATAAATTATTTATTTATTAATCGTAATACAGCGCTTACTTTGTTAACGTGACTGATTTGTTTGCTTTTGTTATTACGTCTCTTATACTTTTAGAATGGCTATTATTGTTCATTAAAACTGACATTTAACAAAAAAGGCAGAGTTGTGCTTGTCATATATATTTCATTTTATTATACAGTGAATCAGAGTATATGTGCACATATTGCCTAAACCACATATGTTTTATATTTTTAAAATGAAAACGAAAATAGGGTTGTGTTTTATATTTTGAAGAAAATAAAAAGGCAGTGTTTGATATAATTTCGTTTTATTGCAATGCGTGTACGCGTTGCATGAACCACATTTTTGTGGCAATTAATATTTTAAATGAAACAGAAAAGAGGCAACGCTGTTTGATATAATATTTATTTTCACTGTAATGTATGTACGTTCCCTGAAATACATTTTTGCCGCTATTAATATGTTTACATAAAAACAAAAAGTGGCAGCGGTGTTTGATATTGTATTTCGTCGTATTGTAATACAGTGTAGGCGAGCTGACTGACGTTATCAAGTACACTGCTGTTCCATTTGCAGAATTACCGGACTTGTGTCCTCCTGTCCTCAGGAGTTCGCACTCCCGAGTCGAACTTGCGAAGTCCGAACTACCGAGGACGCAAGTCCGAGTTTTGCGTACTTGGTATTGAGAAACGGCCACTGTTTCTCGAGCGCCCTCCGCGAGCGCGATTCGAGACGGAGTGAAACACGGACAAATACGTTTCATCCATTCCTCAACAACCCCCCCCCCCCCCCCCCCCCCCGGATGGCGACAGTTTTGCGTAGGGCCCCCAGAAGTCTAGGATCGGCACTGTCGAGGATGGATAATTTCGACGAACTTGATGAACCTGTGATATCTTCTTCAGGGCGAAAAAGGAAAATAAAAGTTGAAACGTTTTCATGGATCCTTGCGAAAGCAGCGCTTTACAATGGTGAGGGAAAAGCTCCATATATTGCGTGTAATCACATCCATAAATCTATGATCACAACAACAACGTTTGTCAGGCATCTACATTGTCATCTGAGGAGATTACAAAGATTAAACGAGTGTTTTTTTTTTTTTTTGTTATCAACAATTTTTTATTTTATTTTTTCACACACAACACAACATAATATACAAAATACAACAAAACAAAACAACAGACACATACTCAACATCTCAAGGTCCAATCAAAAGGGAGGGGGAGAGGGAAGGACAACAAGAACACAAAAGTTACTCCTTTATATAATCACGTATATTCAACAAAAAAACATTGCCAAGCATCAATGGTCGAAGGCCTGGCCCCACCAACTCGCGCCGTTGTACATTCACATGACACAATTTGCAGGAGGCTACGGATCCAATATGTTTTTATACACATGTGTGGTGTAAACCAGTTCTGGATTATTGTCTTCTTCACAGCTGTAAAACCAGCAAACAACATTCTCTTTTGGTCAGCGGAGGGAGAAGGGAGAGAAGAAACAAGGAGTTCTGTAACTGACTGAAGCAATCAATTGTGACTAACCCTCCGCCTTCGGACCAGCCACGAGTGGGGTTTTTTTAACTTTAAAACATGAAATGTGGAGTTATATGCTTTTGCCAAAAAACGACTGTTGGCATTATCTGCTTTTGCTATAAAACAAACTTTTAATATTTAAAAAAAAAAAAAAATACTTTCAACGAACTTTAATTTTGTAAATTGCCTGTATTTGTTTAGTTATTATTCAAAACAACCCAACTGCAGTTTGATTGATATTACTTGGAATGCGCAATAAAAAAAAACATTATCGGTTTTTGCAAATTAACTTTTCATATATATATATATATATATATATATATATATATATATATATATATATATATACGTATATATATATTATAACCTTTATTTAACCAGGAAAGAAAACTCACTGAGCTTACAATCTCTTTTGCAGGAGTGTCCTGGCCAAGATAGGCGGCCCAAGTTTACAAATACATATAACAAACAATAACATACAATACACAATAAAATACTACACAAAGAAATATCACTAAATATACAGCCATTAGAAGCATTTGCAAATCTCCATGTCTAGAGTTAACCTTAAATTAATTTGAAGAAAATCCCAGTCCAAAGGGGCAGCATATTTAAAAGCCTTAGTACCTAATTTAGTTCTAGCAGAAGGTACATTGAGATTATAATGCATTTGTGAATGCAGTGAATAATTACCAACTGTTTTTTTTTGTTGTATCAAACAATATATTATTAGGGCTGTCAATCGATTAAAATATTTAATCGCAATTAATCACATGATTGTCATGAGTTAATTTAACTTAATCGCACATTTTTATTTGTTCTAAATTTACCTTAAATTAATACTTTTCAAGTTTTTAATACTCTAATCAACATGGGCATGGACAAATATGGATGCTTTAGGCAAATGTATGTTTATTATTAATGAAACCATAGTCAACAGAGAGCATGAAGACTAGACATGTTTCAAAGGTCATAGATGTTTTTCAAAGAAATTGTTCATGTCTATTAGACACATGAAAATAGAAATTCCAGGTTCCTATTACATCTCTTTCTTTGCACTGAGCAATTTACTTACACAAACCTGTTTACATTTTCACACTACAGGGCATCACTTCTTCTGAAAATGCAAAATGTACATTTACTATTTATTATTAGATTGTTTGCCTCTCTGTGCCCACATACTGTATTTTGATGCAGCTAAATTCTCAATAAAACTGTTTTCATTTATATATTTTACTGTTTCTATTGTCAGACAACGGAATGAATATGAAATAGTGACTGAAACGCGACCCATTAAGACACCAGCTCTCCCTTCCAATATGTTAATCTGCACAAAAATCCTGATAATCGAGCTGTCGTCTGATGAAATCAAATACACATAAGATAATGCCAATAGCTGTGCTGTGATTTCGGCTATATATCTGTTTTAACTGAAAGTGCTGCTCCTCTCCGCCGCTCGCTGAACAATGCAGACGCACAGAGAGAGAGGTGTGTGCGCGCGCTGGGAAAGCAAGACCTCGCGCAGCAGTACTAGCGAGTCTCAGAAACTAAAGGAAGTCGCTAAAGGGGTCTGCAAAGTCTCTAAGTTGGCAACACTGTGCATCTCCATTTCTCCAACTACGGTTAGGCCACCGGTCAAACAGAAAATGTGCGCTGCGTTAATAAAATTAGTGCAGTTAAAATTAATTTGCGTTAACGCATTATTAACGTGTTAACTTTGCCAGCACTAATATATATAGATACAGTGCTGCTTGAAAGTTTGTGAACCCCTCTGCAGAATCTGTGAAAATGTGAGTAATTTTAACAAAATGCATGCTATTTTTTATTTAGTATTGTCCTGAGGAAGATATTTTACATAAAAGATGTTTACATTTAGTCCACAAGAAAAAAAAATAGCTGAAATTATTAAAATAACCCCATTCTACACGAATGACTGCACTCTACACGAATGACTGCACTTCGAAGGACCCCTCTGTCAAGCTCCTGAAGTTTGCAGATGACACTACAGTCATCGGCCTCATCAAGGACGGTGACGAGTCTGCTTACAGACAGGAGGTTGAGCAGCTGGCTGTCTGGTGCAGTCTTAACAACCTGGAGCTAAACACTCTCAAAACTGTGGAGATGATAGTGGACTTCAGAAGGAACCCCCCTGCTCTCCCCCCACTCACCATCATGAACAGCACTGTGACTGCAGTGGAGTCATTCAGGTTCCTGGGAACCACCATCTCTCAGGACCTGAAGTGGGACAATCACATTGACTCTATTGCGAAAAAGACCCAACAGAGGCTGTATTTCCTCCGCCAGCTAAGGATGTTCAACCTGCCTCAGGAGCTGCTGATACAGTTCTACTCTGCCATCATCGAGTCTGTCCTATGTTCTTCTATAACTGTTTGGTTTGGTTCAGCTACCAAAACAGATATCAGAAGACTACAACGGACAGTCAGGACTGCTGAGAGGATTATCGGTGCCCCTCTGCCCAGCCTCCAAGAACTTTACACCTCCAGAGTGAGGAAAAGGGCTAAGAAAGTCACTCTGGACCCCTCACACCCAGCTCACTCTCTCTTTGTACTGTTGCCCTCTGGCCGGCGCTACAGATCACTGAGCACAAAAACAGCCAGACACAAGAATAGTTTTTTCCCCCAGGCCGTATCCCACCTGAACAACACATAACACACCCCGGTACTGTACATCTGTAAATAACTCATCAAACCTTCATCTGTACATAGGACACATGCACATTCACAGTTCTGTCTATGGACATTTTTTCTTTCTGTATATTTTTATTTCTTATTACTATTGTTATTCTTAATTATTGCCTATTCTCTTCATTATTAGTGTTCTTTATTACCTTAATTATATGTTGTCTCTGTTTACACTGTTGTCTGTTTGTACTTTCTGTACTGGAAGCTCCTAACACCAAGACAAATTCCTTGTGTGTGCAAACACACTTGGCAATAAAGCTCTTTCTTTCTGATTCAAAAGTTTGAGAACCCTTGGTTCTTAATACTGTGTGTGGTTACCTGGATGATCGACGACTGTTTTTTGTTTTGTGATGGTTGTTCATGAGTCCCTTGTTTGTTCTGAACAGTTGTAACGTTGAAACGTAATATTAATATATAATTAAAAGGGAAACAGGTCAATTTAGCTCAAAGGGAATCATTAATGATTTTATAGGGAATTTGAACAGACTCACTGTTTCACGGCGATTCACTGAACAAGCCGTATCACAAACTGCACTGGATATTAAAATCCAAAATATAGTGAAAACACTATTAAATAGCACAGTAGCACAAATCGGCAGATTAAGACATTAACTTGTGAGCACAAAACACAAGATCATTCTCTTTTCAATATAAACAAGGATTTATTTGATAAATCTAAGACATGAAACTAATCTAACACATGAACACACGCATTCACACGTTGCAGAAGAGAGAAAGTAAGGAAAGATGAGTTTAAGAGAATGAAAATATGAAATCCCAAGTTTATAGCAATATGTGCAATTGCATAGACCTTAACAACCATCAATCACTTATTTAAACCTCGCTTTGAGTTTCTCAATGAGGCTAAAATTTGTATTAAATGCACCAATTCAGCTAAAAGTCTGGAGTTGTTTTACTTGCGTTGCCTTTGTGTTAAGGGATTCCCTTCTGTCATCATCATTGCAGGAAAGGGGGTTTCCCAGGTTGCTGGTTGGCTGAGAGTTCAGTGGTCTTTCGTAGTACGTCTTGGGCGTTGGCTGACGAATGGTCTGAGTCCGTTGCTAGTTGAAGTTTGAAGCGGGTGCAGTCGGAGCTGGACTTTGCGGCAAACTTAACTTTTGAACACGACACTCAACGGAAAGAAAATAAACTAAAATAAAAGAATACACGGATGTAAAGAGACTAGGTGGTATTTCTTCTCATCATGGTCGCAACTGGCCGCTAGCACATGGCGCTCAAAGAGCAGCGTCAAAACGCATGGCAAAAGAGAAGAGTTTTAGAGAGGACAAAGAGCATTTTAAGAAGAGTAAGATATTTTAAGAGAGCATTTGATGGTGTCCTGAGGTTTTAAACTCGGCTTGTGGACACCTCCTAATGCTTGTCTTGACCAATTAGATACTGTTCTGGCTCGGGTGTTGCTTTGTTTCTGCCCCCAATCATAAATCATGTTATATTATCTGGTCCAACTTTTCCAAGCTCTTGCAAAGTATACTTTTGGATGTGATTTTATAACAAGACTATGATACATTTGACAAAGAATTGATTGGAAGAAACGTTTAAAGCATGATTTTTCACACTCATACATACCAAACATGAATATTAATCCTTCAGCTATTCAATAATGATTAAAAAGACATACATAATATTTGATTGAAACATGATAGTCTAATTGTGTGGGTTACATACATGATATGGTTATTTCTATGCAGAGAAATAATTCACAAGTCCCTTTAAGATGATTTTTGTAGCATATGGAGAAAATAGTCTCTGTGACAAAGGAATTCCAGTGTGGTCTGTCTCTTTGTGTGGGGGTAGTCCATCTAAGCAAGTCTGTTTCTGTGGTTTTCCAGCGTGGAACCCATGCGATGGTCATCTGGTGACCATTAATCTTGATTACTTGCCCCAAATTTGACAGTCTCCTTAATGAATTGGAATTATCAATAAGTGTCCTTTTGTTTTAATGTTGCAAGCCGTTCTGTGAACGAATTGGTTAGTTTGCTTGCTTCAGACGGGCTGAGCTAGGAATCTGATTTATGACGTTTCCTTGGTCTCTCTCTCTCTGGAATGTTAGCTCCTCAGGTTTCAATGTTCTGATCGCATCTGAAAGTCTCTGATATTCTACACAGTTAAACTGAGCACTGTTCTTCAGAAAAATCCTCCATGTCCTGCAGATTCTTTAGTTGTCCAGCATCTTTTGCATTTTTGAACCCTTTCCAGCAGTGACTGTATGATTTTGAGATCCATCTTTTCACACTGAGGACAACTGAGGGACTCAAACACAACTATTAAAAAGTTTCAAACATTCATTGATGCTCCAGAAGGAAACACGATGCATTAAGAGCTTTCCTTCTGGAGCATCAGTGAATGTTTGAACCTTTTTTTAATAGTTGTGTTTTCACACTTGTGTTCTCAGTGTGAAAAGATGGATCTCAAAATCATACAGTCACTGCTGGATATATTAAGAGAGAGAGAGAGAAACTCAGCTTCCACTAATTAGATCCTATGTCTGTTCAGTAATCACTAAACAACATAAATATTACAGTAGGACATAACACACATAAACAATAGCACGGTATTTGAATATACAAGTCCTGTCTTTTTTTTGGCAACAGATTCTTCAATATCCTCTTTAATTTATGCCATGTGTGGCCGTGGTCCCTTTAATTCACAGCAGATAATTAATAAGCCCATGATATACGGTGGGCTATGAAACATCTCAACGGTAAGTGCTTCTATTTCCTGTCTGAACTGCAGCGAGGCTGGGGATTGCTGCAGTGGCTTTAACTGCTGGGGCTGCAGCATTGAATTGTCATCCCCCACATTAAATATTTCATGGTCAATATGAAGCCTGCCCTAGCTCTCCCTGTGGAGTCTGCCTGTGCCATGTATAAGGTTGTATATAAAGTAATTTGACCAAAGTAATGAGTTCTATTGTCACTGCACAGAGCCCATTATTGGGTTGGGAATGTTGCAGGCCAGGGGCTGAAGAGAGTACAGTGAATTAGAGTGCAAACTTAGGCAATGGTTTCTGCATGCATGTGCTCATCTTGCCATTTTGTATGTTTGGGTGTATTTCTTTCAGAGACTTTAGAAAAAATAATTTACAGTACATGAGATGAAGATCAAGTTTCTACAATGTATAAACATAAATCTAATTATCACAAGTGTTTATCTCTAATTATCACAAATATTGCACACAAAAGCACATTACAGACTACTTGAGAGAATAAAAACCCATACAACTTTACTCACGGCCCTCAAAACCAAGCTATCCAACAAAACTTTCTCAACATGATTGATTTTTTTTTCTCTCTCTCTCTAGGAAAACTATAAAAATTAACACTCAATAGATCTTTTTGAAATAAAAAGTTTTAATGCCTACAAGCAAATGTATGTGTAGTACTATTAGACAATATGATGTGTGTCTGAAAATGTAACAAATACTGTCACTCAGTACATTTACATGTGCAGTTATAATTGAGCTACAGCAGATTTTGTATAAGTAAGCTACATTCATCAACTGTCTGTAAAAAATGCCAGTAAATGCAGTAAATGCTTTGCCTCTGTTGATGAGGATCAACGCCTGCTTCTACATCACTGCCTGTTTAGCCACGCCCACCTATTTGTGCATGTAGTGTTTACGAGAGAGGCGATTGCACAGGTCTACACAGAAACCAAACAATAAAGAAGGCTCTGAAGATAACAAGACACTGTGCGGTGCCAAGTTGTGGAAAAAAAATAGTCTTTGCATTTCCTTCCTTCTGATCCCAGCATTAGGAAAGACTGGATGAATTGTATTTTTAATGAAGTTCCAGACCATGTGAGTAAGAACTTGGTCCTTTGTTCACTTCATTTTACCGCAGATTCTTTACAAACAAGGCACAATTCGACACAGATTTCCAGAAAGATTGAAACTAAAAAACGATGTTGTGCCGACTATATTGGATCTGACAGTAATGTCGCAACACACAAGTGTGAGTAACTGTTTTTATTACGTGATCACTATTGCTTTTTCTGTTGAACAGATCGTTTGATATGTACTGAGTATGTATGCGTTTTTAACCTAAATCACAGCAGCGTCCATCTGTGAAGGATGTAGGCTATCAAACAACTGTTAGACAATCATAGCAGTGGGCGTTTACTTTCGAGTCTAAAATCCACCAAGCCCACAAAGCGTTCAGATGAGGGGGGTCAAAAACAGGACAGAAAATAGCCTATTACTTCTAAATGATGCTGTTTTTTGATATAAAATCTTGATAACATTATATGTGGACCTCAGAGAACAGTACAAAATAAAAAAAACAGAGGCAGTTCATGACCCCTTTAGCACTGATAATAACTTTTCTTGAGCATTAAATCAGCATATTAGAATGAATTCTGAAGTATCATGCGAGACTGAAGACTGAAATAATTGCTTCAGAAAATTCAGCTTTGCATTTAAAGTTATTTTAAATTGCACTAATATTTCACAATATTACTATTTTTACTGTAATTTAAAAATATCAGTTGGACTAAAGCATTTAAAAGACTAGTTATTACTAGTTATTGTTATAATCTGACTGAATTTTTTTTTAAAGTGCATGTTAGATGTTTCCACAATTTCGTGACCATGACTGATTTAGGTTCTTTGGCTAAAAAGTGGCAAAAGTACTGCAGAAATGACAGGCCTCTGGAGTGATGCTATAGCCATTTGATCATTGGATCCCATCATGTCATGATATATATCTACTTCAGACTCTTCATCTCTTTATTAAATACAAGTTTGTGAGAACAATATATCATGTCTGACCATCACGGCTTAGAGCCAAATGATGGACAAAAATGAAGGAAGCCAGGTTTAATTATTGTCAGTGGACATCCTCTTTCTTCTTTTGTCAAAGGGGAAGAAAAAGGTCAGAGCAGTGGATATCTGAAACACAAAGAGAGAGTGCCCTTGTGGGGGGAAAAATAATAAAAATAGTGTGTGTATGTGCGTGTCAAAAAAGAGAGTGAAAGGGAAGTCTTAATCTTCCTTCATGAAAGGAGGCGTCACTGGAGACCTGAGCGAGAGCAGCAGTGTCGTGCTGTACCTGAGAGAGGTGTTGCTGGAGGGGCTCTAAGCTGGTTATATTGGAAACACGTGCAGGATTCACTCTCCCTGGAGAATCATGATGTGCTCTTAAAACCCACACTATTCCTGTACCACCACAAAAGAAGATATTTTGAAGAACATTCAAACATTAGACCCCACTGACTTTCATTGTATGGGAAAGGGGAAAAAAATGGTAGCACTTTATTTTACAGTACGTGTACTTCCCTGGTACATACATGGTAAATATCTTGTACCTACAGGCAAATGAGTGGTAACACAATGTAATGATTTTTTTTTAAACAATACCTTGTTTAATTTAGCTCTTTGGTTTAAGCTTTATTTTAGCTTTTTGGAATCTTATCGATTTGATATTGATATGATCAATTGATATTAATCAAAACGTCCAACTTATACCTTATTTAACAATCGTCCAGCGAGTCGTTAGATTTCAGTATATCAGAGAAATTCTGTTTATTCTCGTGGCCACGATATAATAATACAGAATTATTTAAATAACCTTATGACAGTTATGAGCATAGGTAACGTAATCTGGGCAAAGTTTTGATTTGAATATTACACAACAAAACACAGAACACTTCTCTATAAATCAAACAAGAGTTTATTTGCTATCTTACTAAAATACCTGAACTAAGCTAAATAACATAAAACAAAATACATACACACAGGCAATGAACTGTTGCAATTGAGAATGATTAAAATATAGCACTGTTTTGCTATTTCCACACGATTTTACCCGTGTCGATCATCAAGAGGAGAACTCTATTATCCTTACTCTTAGAGATAAAATACCACTCGATTCAGCCACTTTAGAGATTTTGTTTGATACTTGCTTTTAAGTCGAAAGGATCTGTATGGCTCGAGGGAATTCCGCGTGTCCTCGTCACGTGACGTCACTCTGGGGATGTCCTTCTGTTGTTGCTTGGTTGGCTCTGGGTGCTGTTTTACGCTCTTTTTTTTTTTTTTTTTTTTTTTTTTTCCGGCCTGTCAGTAACACAGATAACACATGACAGTACGTATGTGTAGCTATATTATCATCATTCACAGCCTTTTTTTTATTTATTTATTTATTTTTTTTTAATTAATTTAATTTTATATACCCTTTTATTTAACCACACTATGACAGACAAGCCCGGGGGACAGAGAAAACAAGAGAGAGAAAGAAAAAAGAGAGAAAAAAGAGAAAAAAAAGACAAAAAAAACAAACAAAAAAAAAAAAAAACAGACAATTTGCTTCGATACCTGCTGACAAAAAGAGAAAACAACAGAAGACACAACATCATAGAGACTGCAGCAACAACCAACATCTGTATGAATCACAATAAATTCTAAATGTTAAATGTTATTGAGCAGCACACATAACTAATATTACAAAATAAGTTTTGAAGCAACAGCAGATCAAGACAAAGCGTGTTTGTGAGCACCTGTTTTTACACCAATGTGACTGCTTGAGTGTACACCTGTGTGTGTGAGCGCGCTTGTGTTCATAAGGTTCCTCCATGTAAATGTTTAATAGTGTGTGTGGGGCACAACAGTCCCATCCCGCAAGGCATGAAGCAGGCGCGGAAAAGACTCGGGCCCCAAACATCCGGGGGCCCCCCAGGGCACGGCACTCCCAGGAGAACCACCGCAGGGATAACCGCCGCCTCCACCCAGAAAAGGGCAGAGGAGAGCCCGAAGGCGGCACCTCCGACAGTCACATTTCAGACGCCCCAGGGTGCCGTGGCGGCAAGCCCGCAGGCTCCACCGGTAGCCGACCACACCAGGGCAGACCGGGCCCTGGGCCCGGAGATCCAAAGGCCCCCCACCCCCCAATCGGGGCCCAGCAAGGCCAGCAGGGCCAGGCCCCGCCAAGCGACCGCCGAAAGCGGGCCGGCGCCCACCCGAGCATCCTGCCCCGGCGCGAGAAACCACCAACGCACCGGCGACATCCTCCACCGGCAGTGCATGGTGGTGGGGTAGGGGTCGGCTGAGATGATGAGTGAGGCGGAGTCTAATGCCCGACCTGACACACAGACGTAGACGAACAAGCACACATATACACAAGCATACGTTCCCACCCTCATGCACGCAAACGAATATTCACACCCTCGCCCCACATGTAGACACACAAAAATGGACAAGGTACCCACACTCACACTCCCCATATGCACTCTATACTCCTAGATCCAGGCACCACCACCCCCAGAGGGGAAGCCAGCGCCCGATCCCGGAGCTGAACCCCCTTCGCTCCGGCGTGGGGACAGGAGGACTACCCCGGTCCCCGCAGCAGCAGAGAAAACCAACAGCCCAGACCCCGACCGGGCGGCCAGCTCATCCTCACAGCCCCCAGCCCCAGACAGAGAACAGAGAGCAGGGGTGTGAAAAAAAAGACCCCAAGCTTCACCTCACCCGCTCAAATGTAGTGTTGGTGTGTGTTGTTCTAAGGTGCTTTAAAACAGTGGTGCTTTAAAACAGGGGAGGGGCACCCTCTACAGGCTTGTGTCAGTTCGTCCCCTCCCTAGCGCCCTCAATGTCTATGTGCAACTTAAAATTGAGAAGTGGGCACTGGCACCAGAGGGAAGGCTGAATGAACAGACCGCCCTCCGGATGCCATTCAGTGTGCCCACCCCCAAGGCCCTATATGTATGTGTCATGTGACAGTAAGTAATGAGAATGTCTAAGCTGTAATGTGTGATTGAGATGCAGGCGGCCACGAGGAAACAGAGGAATACCACCTCCCCCACATCCCAGCGACACACCCGCATCTCAAAACCCTACCTATGTGTTGATGTGATGGAGCGGGAGAAATGAAGCCCTAGGGATGGGGAGGAAAGCATCAGAGGGGGCAAAATACCCCCCCCTCTGGAGTCAGCTCCCCCGCTGACCCCCATAGGCACCCCTGCTACCCCAAATCTGCCCAGGGCGGGGGGCCCAGGCCCATCCAGACCAGGGCCCATGGCAGCCCGGGGCGGCCCATCAGACCCCACAGCAGAGGAAAAACTACCCCACCCCATCATTCAGTCAGCTCCCAGACTACAAAAGACAATAAGACACCCAGGTAGAGCCCATTTACCCCGCCTCTATTGGACCCCCCCCTGCGGAGGCACCGATGCATCGAAGACCCCCACACCAGAGCCGGGCCCAAGCGTATGCACCAACCCATGCTCCCGGCGGCACACCAACCAGGACCCAAGCCCCCCAGGCCCAGCCGTAACCCCAACCCGGAGGCAGAGCGCCCCCAGAACCCCAAGCCCCCCCCGGACCAACCCCGGAACAGTGCGGCCGCCAGGCTGGTAACCTACGTCCGCCGGCACATGCATCCCCAGCAGCGCTGCATGCAGCCGCCAGAAAAACAGCACCCAAGAGTCACCAATACCCCATCCAGGCCAAGGCCGCAGCCCCAGCGCCGAACCCCCCAAGAAACCCACCCCCAGGGAACCCCCAGATGCCCCAGGCCCACATCGCCACCCCACGCCAACAACAAAAACCACAGCCGGACAGAATCGGGACACCCACTCACACTAGGTGATGGAGCTGATCAAAGGAGCCCAGAGAGATTGATCTAATGTGGCAGCAGAGACTGTGTCAAGACTAATATAATCCCACAAATAATCTCTATATTGGTTGATATTAAGATTATTTTTATTTTTCCAGTTCATGAGGACAGTCTTCTTAGCAATGCATAGGGCAGTGAAAGCCATGTGGATTGTGTTACCTTCTGTAGTGACACCATCTAGGTCGCCCAACAAGCAGACTAAAGGAGAGGCTGGAATAGAACATTTAAGACACTTTGATAAGTCTTCACAAATCCTGTACCAGTACCTCTGAACAGGTGGACAGAACCATAGAGCGTGGATATAATTGTCAGGTGTATTACCTTTACAGTGTGAGCAGTTGTTGGAAGCTGTAAGACCCATCCTGAACATCCGATGACCTGTGTAGTGCACTCTATGCAGGATTTTGTATTGTATTAATTGTAAACCAGGATTTCTAATCAGTTCAAAGGTTTTTAAACATATCTGAGACCAGAATTTTTTGTCCCTGCTTACTGATAGATCTGCCTCCCATTTTGCAATAGGAAGTGATACTGATTCATCTATTTTGGAAAGTGCCCTATATATTTTAGACATTAATTTGGGGGTTTTGAGATTAAGAAAATCTACCACACTTGGTGGTATTTGTAAATTGATATGATTAGACTTAAATTTCCTTTTTACAATAGATTTAATTTGTTGATATTCTAAAAATCTATTTTTATTAATCCCATATTGTTTAACTAATTTGTCAAAGGGGATAAAGTCTGTCCCTTCGAATATATGTTCCAGGTATTTAATACCTTTACAACTCCAATCTGTGAAGTTTATCATATTGTTGTTTAGCAATATGTCAGGATTGTTCCAGATGGGGGTACGTTTGCATGGGATTAGTGAAGACTCCGTCATTTTTAGAAACTCCCACCATGTTGTCAGAGAAGAGCTGATACTGATGCTTTTGAAGCATACGTGTCGTTTGCTGATCGGGCTAATGAATGGCAGATCCGAAATCTCTGTATTATTGCATAATGTCTGTTCTACATCTAGCCAAGGTTCATCTAAGAGGGTGTGTTTTAACCACCCTGAAATGTGTTGAAGCCTGTTTGCTAAGAAATAGTGGTGAAAGTTAGGTAAATCTAGTCCTCCTTTATCCTTGGTCTTTTGCAGCGTTTTTAAGCTAATACGCGGGGGTTTACCTTTCCAAAGGAATTTAGAGATGGAGGAGTCCAGAGATCTAAACCAGTCAGGTGGTGGTTTGCTCGGGATCATTGCAAATAAATAATTAATTCTTGGCAAAACCATCATTTTTATTGAGGCGACTCTTCCCATGAGTGATATGGGTAGAGACCTCCATCTGGTTAGATCATCTTCTACCTTCTTTAAAAGTGGGATGTGGTTTAATTTAATCAAATCTGCCAGCCTAGGAGAAACATTAATACCTAAATATTTAATATTACCAGATTGCAGTGGAGTGGAAGAATTCTGGAAGGAGCAATTAATTGGAAGAACTGTTGATTTTAACCAGTTTATTGAATAATCTGAGACTTTTGAGAAAGAGTTTTTTTTTTTTTTTTGTCTTTTTTGTCTCTTTTTTCTCTCTTTTTTCTTTCTCTCTCTTGTTTTCTCTGTCCCCCGGGCTTGTCTGTCATAGTGTGGTTAAATAAAAGGGTATATAAAATTAAATTAATTAAAAAAAAAAAAAAAAAAAAAAAAGGCTGTGAATGATGATAATATAGCTACACATACGTACTGTCATGTGTTATCTGTGTTACTGACAGGCCGAAAAAAAATAATAAAAAAAATAAAATAAAAAAAAGACAACTAAATCTGAGAATGGTTGTGTAAAGTAAAAGACTACAGTGTTTCTTTTAACAATCTGTATTCTGAATAACATTTTAAGACACCCTTTATACACCTAGCAGCTATTGCTGAGAGAGAAGGAAATATGGATATGGTGAGACTAAAAGATGCATTGTATTATTGGTATTATTGTTAAAAAAAAAAAAAGCATTCAAATACAGCCCGACACATTCAAACGTTGATTCTCGACCCCAGCCAAAATATCCCTTTATAGGAATATCAAGATGTTTTATAGAAATAAACAACCCTTAAGCCATAAAACAACATAAAATTTTCATAAAGATCGGAAAAAGGGAAACCGTTTTCATAGCTCAACTGAACGCCAACCTTATAAACAGTAATGATATGGTCTATATTTATGAAATTAAGACAACAAATAGACAAACACCGTGTTCCTCACTGATAGCTAAGATTAAGGAGCATGTTAATGTTATGTCTGTCTGTCTGTGTGTGTGTGTGTGTGTGTGTGTGTGTGTGTGTGTGTGTGTGTGTGTGTGTGTGTGTGTGTGTGTGTCCTCAGGGAGCTCGCCGGTCTCTCTTGGAGAGGAGGTAGCACTGGATGGTGCGCAGACGATCTTTGGCTGGCCCAAATTCTGGCTGGAGTTTTAGAGTCGACTCGTACCAATGCATGGCCTTCTCAAACTCCTCCTATGAAGACATTAAGTACGTATTAAAAACAGTAATCATTTAACATCAATACAATCCCTCATAAGACTCTGAAAAATCACTTACCATAGCTATATAAACATTTGCCAGAGTAAAATGGTTAACCACAAAGTGAGGAGCAATTTCCACTGCCATGCGTGCCACAGTCAGGGCGTCCTCCCATAGCCTCGCATTTTGGAAGATGTTGGCAAGGCTGATGAGAGGCACATCCTAACACAACAGAAACAAACGTTCATATCTTGCAGTAAGATTTGCTTTTGTACAGGCCAACCAACGGAGATTAAATGTAATAGAAGAACGAGCTGAACCTTCATGTGGTGAGGAGCGTAGTTCAGAGCCTGGCGGAGGCAGTCGATGGCTCTCTTTCCCTGACCTTTCACCCTCCAGTACAATGCTGCCATGCTGGACAGAACCCAGGACGTCTGATTCTAATAGATAAACGATCACCCAGATCATGAAATGGAACAATCTATTACTCAGATAAACTTTCCATTGAGTTGTTCTCAGCTAGAAATACCAACAGTCATAAAGCATGTTTACATGCACAGTTTTATCATCAGTTTGGGTTTTTGAATAGTCTGTCTGTCAGTCCTAGTATCCACCTTATTTTGCAACACAGAAGTAAGCTATTTTCTTGAATGTGCGAGACTTCTGATTCATTAGTAGCTAAAGGTAAATAACTATAAAGTAAAAACTAAATATATTGGTGCTACAAACCATGTGTTAACAATAATTAATTATGATAACAAATAACAGTTTGCAATATCAAACAGCATCTACTTTATTCTATTTATCATAGAATCCTTAAAAAACATCCTGGTTTCCACAAAAATACTAAGCAGTGCAACTGTTTTTATTATATAATAATCAACACTTGGCACCAAATCAGCATATTATGATTTCTGAAGGATCATGTGACTCTGAAGAATGGTTTTACGCTCTTGAGTTCCTTTCGCGTAGCTTCAGACTTTCAAGGGTTTCTTCAGAGATTTGACTACGTGTTGGTTCAATGTTCAAACTCGGCCAGATGGTAAAGGCTGCGAGCTCTTCTGGAGCAGCTCCAAGTTTCAAGAAACGCGCGATTTCGAGCAGAGAGCAGAGGGCAGAGAGCCAGAGAGCTGGGAGTCAGTATTTTAGACCGGAGATTTCGGTCCCTCCCACTCGATGCTCTTCCAATGAAATAGTTCTTGTAGACAGAGCTCCGCCTACACGGCTCATTTTCCATGCAGTAAATCCTCTCGCCTAGTTGCTTTAATCTCATGAGGAAAATATCTTAACACATTCTGTATGCGTTGTAATCATACATTATTATAATAAAAGTTAACTTTCATTTACACCAACTTGTTGCATTTATCGTGGCCGTTAAAATGAAACCAAATTCAGCATATTTCCTACACGTTAATAGTTTTCCTGCTAAAACACACCAAAGGGTTCAAATTAAAGATTAAAAACAACACATCATGCATATGATACTTATGAGTGTAGTACTCACTTTACAGGAGAAAATTATACCTCAAAAGATTACAAAAACACCATAGATTCCAATAACACAGCAAGCTTACTTTCATTTCATAAAATGCAACCTGACTATATATATTGTAAATATATTATATATATTGCTTTTGATAACAGCAACATGTATTATTTGTCTTTTGGTATAAAGTTTATGAGAGTTTGGATGTTCTTTGTTCAAGAAGAGAAATTGAGGGGTGTTTCAGTTTGGAATATGAGAGAAACGGGAGGTCAGGAAAGTCAGCTGTCCAGGTCATGAGAATGTCACGTTTGTGGAGATCTGGACTTTCTTAGCTCGAACGTCTGTCGTAAAAACGTCTTTTTTTTTGTTGATACCATCATTGAGTTACTGCTTAAGCGGTCAAGAGATATCATAAAGTTTGTCGCTGGGCCATTAGCAGATGTTTCCCTCAAAGCTTCTCCTGGTCTTAGAGTTTCCTTCAGACGATAACCCGATAGCATGGCAGGAAGTCGGCCAGCCAGTTGGGTGAGGTGCTCTTCATCTGTCAATTTTATGACTTGCAGATAGAGACGAATGTGGCTCTTTGAGCCTAAGGAATTTGTGGTTGCACTTAGTTCAGATGTGTGTGTGTCCTTCCTCTCCACAAAGGCATTACAACAAGGTACTTACCTGAAGTGTATGTACATGGTAACAAATAAGAAACACGGCTGTACTTAACAGTCGTACATGCATGGTAATTAGTTTGTACATACAGACAAGTGTGGGTAAGAACGGTCACTTACAGGTAGTGCCTGTACATGGTAACTAATTAGATACTTTACTGTACTTACTAATGTATATACATGGTAAATATGTAGTACTTATGGACAAGTGGGTACAAACAGGCACATCCTTACAGTATCTGTATATGGTAACTAATAAGACACATTACTGTACATACTAATGATATGCACATGGTAAATGTGTAGCACCTATGGAAAAATGTGGTAACAAACAAGACACATACTGTACTTGGTAAGTCCTAAACTTACCTAATAAAAAGAGGACTGTTTTTCAATTGCTTGTGTAGGACTGTTAATGCTAAATTGCTCTCCACAACAGTGCTTACAAAGTTTGAAGAACTGGTAATTCCTGTGTAATGTTTATGTAAAATGGTGCACTTTATTTTACAGTCCGATTTCCATATACTTACTATGTAAGTACTGGTGTATGTACCTATTAGTTAATGTACAGAATAAGTTATGCGGTACTCAAGTTGGGGGGTATAAACATGGACCAAGGTACTTATTGAGTAATTGATGGTAGGTGCCATTGCAGTTAACCTGCCTTATCATTAACGACACTGATTATCTTAACTAATTGGTCCAATAGGGATTTTTGATGACGTACATTCCTAATAATTATGTGTGTAGAGAGATTTTTTTTGGGAATTATACAGCAGCTACCGGACTCCTATTTGCACTCGCAACTCCTGATTGTCGCGTGTCAAAATCCCTATTTAAAAGGACTGTGCCTGCAAATTATTAACAATATGCAGTGCTGCACAGTTACTGCCGTGTTCCCAAACAACTTCCAAAGTTCCAAACTGCAATGGCACCTACCATCAATTACTCAATGAGTACCTTGGTCCATGTTTATACCCCCAACTTGAGTACCGCATAACTTATTCTGTACATTAACTAAAAGGTACATACACCAGTACTTACATAGTAAGTATATGGAAATAGGACTGTAAAATAAAGTGCACCATTTTACATAAACATTACACAGGAATTACCAGTTCTTCAAACTTTGTAAGCACTGTTGTGGAGAGCAATTTATCATTAACAGTCCTACACAAGCAATTGAAAAACAGTCCTCTTTTTATTAGGTAAGGTTAGGACTTATCAAGTACAGTATGTGTCTTGTTTGTTACCACATTTTTCCGTAGGTGCTACACATTTACCATGTGTATATCATTAATATGTACAGTAATGTGTCTTATTAGTTACCATATACAGATACTGTAAGTACGTGCCTGTTTGTACCCACTTGTCCGTAAGTACTACATATTTAGTAAATACCCATCAAGCTAGCTTCTAAACTCCCAGACCTCGGCCTAAACTCTTCACTCTGTGACTGGATTCAAGACTTCCTCACCGGCAGACCTCAAGTGGTGAAGGTAGGCCAGTTCACCTCAAACTCCATCACCCTGAACGTAGGAGCCCCACAGGGCTGTGTCCTGAGTCCCATGCTCTACTCTCTCTACACACATGACTGCGTGTCCTCTCACAGCTCCACTTCTATTATCAAATTTGCTGATGATACTGTGGTTCTGGGCCTCATTTCCAACAATGATGAGACCGCATACTTGGATGAGGTAGAGAGACTTACATCATGGTGCCAGGACAACTGTCTTTCTCTGAATGTGAGCAAAACCAAAGAGCAGATTGTGGACTTCAGGAAGAGACACCTGCGGCCCTACACTCCTCTTATGATCAGTGGGACCCCTGTGGAGAGGGTAAGCAGCTTCAAGTACCTCGGTGTAAACATCTCCGAGGACCTGACTTGGACTACACACATTCAAACACAGGTTAAGAAAGCCAGGCAAAGACTGTGCCATTTGCGACAGCTGAGGAAATTCAGGGTCTCACCAACAATCCTGAAAACTTTCTATTTAGGGACCATAGAAAGTGTATTGACTCAGTGCATCTCAGTGTGGTATGGAAACAGCTCCAGTCAAGACTGCAAAGCCTTGCAGAGAGTTGTGCGCTTAGCTGAGCGCATCTCAGGGTCTGCTCTCCCCTCCCTGCAGGACATCTATATCAAATGCTGCAAAAACAGAGCTGTCAAAATCATCAAGGACTCAAATCACCCTGGTAAATGTCTTTTCACTCTGCTGCCATCTGGTAAGCGCTTCCGTAGCCTGATGGCAAAAACTGAGAGACTTAGGAGGAGTTTCTTCCCCCAGGCCATCAGGCTCCTAAATTCAAACTCAGCCTCTTTAAGATATTCATTATTCTCTAGCTCACACTGACAGTGTAATTTGCACACAGCACTTTGTGTTTTGGTATTTTTTTTTTTTTTTTTTTTTTGGTATTGCTGCTACATGACAACCATGTACAACCTGTTTGCACATTCCTCTCTTGTACATTCCTGCTTATCTTAATATTTAAGTCTACAGTATACTGTCGTGCACATTTTTTATATCTTATATTTTGTTCTTATATCTTATTTTTTACTATTTCATTTTATGTATATTTCCTTTGTGTTTGTATTCTATAATATTTGCACTGTCCATGGAGCGGACCTGACTCACATTTCACTGCTGGTTATATACTCTCTATATAATCGTGTATGTGATAAATAAAAATCTTGAATCTTGAAAATTTACCATGTATATACATTAGTAAGTACAGTAAAGTATCTAATTAGTTACCATGTACGGGCACTACCTGTAAGTGACCGTTCTTACCCACACTTGTCTGTATGTACAAACGAATTACCATGCATGTACGACTGTTAAGTACAGCCGTGTTTCTTATTTGTTACCATGTACATACACTTCAGGTAAGTACAGTATCTCACAGAAGTGAATACACCCCTCATATTTTTGTAAATATTTTATTATATCTTTTCATGTGACAACACTGAAGAAATGACACTTTGCTACAATGTAAAGTATTGAGTGTATAGCTTGTATAACAGTGTAAATTTGCTGTCCCCTCAAAATAACTCAACACATAGCCAATAATGTCTAAACCGTTGACCACAAAAGTGAGTACACCCCTAAGTGAAAATATCCAAATTGGGCCCAATTAGCCATTTTCTCTCCCCGGTGTCATGTGACTCGTTAGTGTTACAAGGTCTCAGGTGTGAATGGGCAGCAGGTGTGTTAAATTTGGTGTTATCGCTCTCACTCTCTCATACTGGTCACTGGAAGTTCAACATGGCACCTCATGGCAAAGAACTCTCAGAGGATCTGAAAAAATAATTGTTGCTCTACGTAAAGATGGTGTAGGCTATAAGAAGATTGCCAAGACACTGAAACTGAGCTGCAGCACGGTGGCCAAGACCATACAGCGGTTTAACAGGACAGGTTCCACTCAGAACAGGCCTCGCCATGGTCGACCAAAGAAGTTGAGTGCACGTGCTCAGCGTCATATCCAGAGGTTGTGTTTGGGAAATAGACGTATGAATGCTGCCAGCATTGCTGCAGAGGTTGAAGGGGTGGGGGGTCAGCCTGTCAGTGCTCAGACCATACGCCGCACACTGCATCAAATTGGTCTGCATGGCTGTCGTCCCAGAAGGAAGCCTCTTCTAAAGATGATGCACAAGAAAGCCCACAAACAGTTTGCTGAAGACAAGCAGGCTAAGGTCATGGATTACTGGAACCATGTCCTGTGGTCTGATGAGACCAAGATAAACTTATTTGGTTCAGATGGTGTCAAGCGTGTGTGGCGGCAACCAGGTGAGGAGTACAAAGACAAGTGTGTCTTGCCTACAGTCAAGCATGGTGGTGGGAGTGTCATGGTCTGGGGCTGCATAAGTGCTGCCGGCACTAGGGAGCTACAGTTCATTGAGGGAACCATGAATGCCAACATGTACTGTGACATACTGAAGCAGAGCATGATCCCCTACCTTCGGAGACTGGGCTGCAGGGCAGTATTCCAACAAGATAACGACCCCAAACACACCTCCAAGACGACCACTGCCTTGCTAATGAAGCTGAGGGTAAAGGTGATGGACTGGCCAAGCATGTCTCCAGACCTAAACCCTATTGAGCATCTGTGGGGCATCCTCAAACGGAAGGTGGAGGAGCGCAAGGTCTCTTACATCCTCCAGTGACTCCAGTGGCAACCTGTGAAGCTCTGGTGAACTCAATGCCCAAGAGGGTTAAGGCAGTGCTGGAAAATAATGGTGGCCACACAAAATATTGACACTTTGGGCCCAATTTGGACATTTTCACTTAGGGGTGTACTCACTTTTGTGGCCAGCGGTTTAGACATTAATGGCTGTGTGTTGAGTTATTTTGAGGGGACAGCAAATTTACACTGTTATACAAGCTGTACACTCACTACTTTACATTGTAGCAAAGTGTCATTTCTTCAGTGTTGTCACATGAAAAGGTATAATAAAATATTTTAAAAAATGTGAGGGGTGAACTCACTTCTGTGAGATACTGTACCTTGTGTTACCACTCATTTGCCTGTAGGTACAAGATAATTACCATGTATGTACCAGGGATGTACACATACTCTAAAATAAAGTGCTACCAAAAACATATACAGAAACATTCTTCAAAATACATTATTTTGTTTTCAACAGAAGAAACTGGTGGTCGTGCAGGTTTGGAACAACATGTGGTTAAGTAAATAAAGAAAAAATAATAATTTGGGGGTAAACTATGCCTTTAAGATCAGTGTTATTTAGTATCATTTTTATGATATTATAGTGTTTTTTATCTTTATATTTTCAGATTTAATTTTAGTTAAGGTTTTAGCAATTCTGTTATGTGCTTTTGTTATATTTATTAGCTTTTTAATATTTCTACTTATTTCTATTGCCGTTTTAATTTAAGTAATTTAAATATTTTGACTTAAACTTATTTTATTTCAATTAGATGCCAAAGCAATTTTTCTAATTTTCATTTTACATTTAAGTTTAAGTTTTTTATATTTATATTTGATTTAAGCTTTTTCAATTAATTAATAGTTTTATTTAGCAATAACAACTTTAAGATGTTCATCAGTTTCATCAATGTCAATGATGATTGAATTTATAAACAGAAAAATAGACAGATGTGGAGGACTATGTGAGCTGAGCACTTTGACAGCGCCTCTGGGAGTTAGTTCCAGGGCAATATGATGTTGGGTCTCCCGGCAGGTGCAGTCGTCAGTTCTGTGGCCTGGCAAATACACTGCTGAGGCTCGGCCCAGAACACAGTGTGACACCTTATTTCAGATGCCACGCCCACTGTGTCCAAATACTTCATTTCTGCCTCTCTTGCTCTCTCCCTCTTTCTCTGCCTGTCTCTTTCTCACTTCTCATCACAGCTCATGATCTGTCTTCATTGAAGTGCATTGGGACTTTAAAGCCATGCAGTCTGATGTGAACTTTGACACGACAGAGCTGACTCATGGATATGTGTAATCTTTGCGCATCAGAAAGGTGCTTTGGCATCCATCAGAGAGTGAAGAGCGATGGGCGCTGCCATGTTCACTGTCTCCATGGATCCACAAATCATTCTGATTGACCTCAACATATACCCAGCTGTCACACATAATTAGAGGCGACTGAAGGACATGACCCAAAATCCTCTTTAATACCAGACGAAGAACATGAAGTATTTATGTGACAAAGGCACGTTAAGCGATTGCATGCATGCATTTTCAAACCTGTTCTGTTGCCATTTAGCCTGGGTAATTAGCATTACCAATGCTTTGCCTCTCAAATGGCCTCATTAATACATGTCCGCTCACTCTCACTCAGCCAATGCTAATTTGTTAGCCTGGTGTTATTCATTTTCAAATTTGATATATTATATACAAACCACCACATTTACCAAATCTTGACTTTTTTTGTTTTTATGTGTATTTACAGATTTTTTTTTTTTTTTTTAAGCATGAGTTGTTATGAAGGATGTCAGGGTCTGATGTGAAGACTAGAGACCCCCGTGGACAATCCCATTACGTATCCTCATAATGAGAGCTGAGAGGAAAAAATGAGCAAAGGAGAGAGAGAGGAAAGGAAGTAGGAGTGTGATAGAAAGGCTCCTTGTTGTAATGCACAGCGTGTGAGAGTCTACCACTCTGATTACCTCTCAAATGCCACTGAGGGTGTAAGAGGGAGGATGGAAAGAAAAAAAGAGGAGGAGAAACATCATGGCACACATTGATCCATAACTGGCTGGGTGGGCTTCATTTTTAATTGCTTGAACTCAAGAAAAATCCATAATCATTACAGTTTTCGGCCTGCTACTAATAAACAAAGTGCTTTATTGGAGCAACGCTGATAAGGTCACCTTTGACATTCCTTTACTATGACATTTCTACTCTCCTCTTGATTTTGGTCTCATGTTGGCTTTGCTTGGTAGAAATATGGCACAAGATTATTATATTATATTATATTTATTAAAATGTGACATTAATCACATGCAGGTGCATCTCAATAAATTAGAATGTCGTGGAAAAGTTAATTTATTTCAGTAATTCAACTCAAATTGTGAAACTCGTGTATTAAATAAATTCAGTGCACACAGACTGAAGTAGTTTAAGTCCTTGGTTCTTTTAATTGTGATGATTTAGGCTCACATTTAACAAAAAAACACCAATTCACTATCTCAACAAATTAGAATATGGTGACATGCCAATCAGCTAATCAACTCAAAACACCTGCAAAGTTTTCCTGAGCCTTCAAATTGGTCTCTCAGTTTGGTTCACTAGGCTACACAATCATGGGGATGCCTGCTGATCTGACAGTTGTCCAGAAGACAATCATTGACACCCTTCACAAGGAGGGTAAGCCACAAACATTCATTGCCAAAGAAGCTGGCTGTTCACAGAGTGCTGTATCCAAGCATGTTAACAAATTTGAGTGGAAGGAAAAAGTGTGGAAGAAAAAGATGCACAACCAACCGAGAGAACCGCAGCCTTATGAGGATTGTCAAGCAATCCCATTGGTTTCATTTGGAAACCAAGGTCCTAGAGTCTGGAGGAAGGGAGGAGAAGCTCATAGCCCAAGTTGCATGAAGTCCAGTGTTAAGTTTCCACAGTCTGTGATGATTTGGGGTGCAATGTCATCTGCTGGTGTTGGTCCATTGTGTTTTTTGAAAACCAACGTCATTGCACCCGTTTACCAAGAAATGTTGGAGCACTTCATGCTTCCTTCTGCTGACCAGCTTTTTAAAGATGCTGATTTCATTTTCCAGCAGGATTTGGCACCTGCCCACACTGCCAAAGGCACCAAAAGTTGGTTAAATGACAATGGTGTTGGTGTGCTTGACTGGCCAGCAAACTCACCAGACCTGAACCCCATAGAGAATCTATGGGGTATTGTCAAGAGGAAAATGAGAAACAAGAGACCAAAAAATGCAGATGAGCTGAAGGCCACTGTCAAAGAAACCTGGGCTTCCATACAACCTCAGCAGTGCCACAAACTGATCACTTCCATGCCACGCTGAATTGAGGCAGCAATTAAAGCAAAAGGAGCCCCTACCAAGTATTGAGTACATATACAGTAAAATAACATACTTTCCAGAAGGCCAACAATTCACTAAAAATGTTTTTTTTTTATTGGTCTTATGAAGTATTCTTATTTTTTGAGATAGTGAATTGGTGGGTTTTTGTTAAATGTGAGACTAAATCATCACAATTAAAAGAACCAAAGACTTACTTCAGTCTGTGTGCATTGAATTTATTTAATACACAAGTTTCACAATTTGAGTTGAATTACTGAAATAAATGAACTTTTCCATGACATTCTCATTTATTGAGATGCACCTGTATAAGAATGATGCATTTGTTTTATCTCTTTTATGTGTTTATGGCCTGGTTTCACAGACAGGGCTTAGACTAAGCCAGGATTTGGCCATTGTTCAATTAGGAAATTTAAGTAATTTTTATTAACGTGCCTTAAAAAAAAAAAAAAAAACATTACTGGTGTGCATCTTGAGACAAAACAAAGGCACTGATATATTTTAAGATCAGTCAGTGCAAGTTTATTTCAGTTAAAACAGCTCAGACTTACACTTTAGTCTGAGACTAGGCTTAAGCCTTGTCTATGAAATCGGGGGTAAGTGAGTTTATATGTGGATTTCTTTCAGTAATCTGGACTTTCTGTAATACTAAAAATAAAATCACATGGGTTTTCACATCAGGCTTGAGTAAATGAAGACAGAAATTAATATTTTAATTTTGGATAAATCAGTGTGACATTTTGGTGACTGTATTAGCATATTTTCTTATGAGAGTGTGCTGGTTTGAACAAGCAAAGAAACTTTATAGGACATGATATGCTTTACTCTACTTAAGAACATCAATGATTCTTATTTTGCTTTTCAGTCAGTATTAAGCACTGGTTTAAAAGCCCTCCTGAAATCCCAGACCCCCAGAAATTCCAGGTCCCCCTCAGTATTTGAGGTCCCCCTCCGCACTGGAGGCCCCTCAGGACAGACATGGACAGGAACACAGGACGGGGACCTCCAGAGCGGAAAAGACAATTTGGAGGCCATGGCGGAGCTGGCAGCTCTGGAGGCCATGGCGGTGCAAGGAGCCCAGGAGGCCATGGTGGAGCTGGGAGCTCTGAAGGCCATGGCGGATAGTCTTCGGGGCCTTGGCCTCAGTCCCCCCGGCCCAGCCCCTACAGCCGGAACCCTTTTACCCCCCCAATAAAATTCCATGGGGCAGCTAGTGGGTATCAGGAGCCCTCCTGGGCTAAACAGACAGGACAGGATAGCCCTCCAGGGCTAAACACAGAACAAGACAGCCCTCCGGGGCTAGACAAACAGGACAAGAAAGGACCGCCCACAGGAACAGGAAGCCCTCCTGGGCTAGCTCGGAAGCTGAGGCTTCTTCTGGGCATGACAAGGAGTCAGGGGCCCTCACAAGTTCCCTCAGCAACCGCTTCCAACATCAACGACAGGTGGGGCAGGCGGCTGGGAATGGCCTCCTCGGCCATGACTAGAGGAGCCGCCTGCCCTCGACGAGTCTCCGCGGACAAGACAAGACATGGTCATTTAAAATGTTCCTGTGGGCATAACAAGACAAACACGGCACTCCTGGCCTGAACATGTGGACTGGATCAACGGGGCTTGAGTCAGCAGCTGGCCGGCGGGCTTGAGTCAGCGTGGTCTGGCGGTGTGATCTCCCGCGAACGGCGGGCCTGGGTGAGCCGCGGACGGCGGCGTGAACTCCCGCGAACGGCTGGGTGAGCGGCAACCCGGGAACTAGACAACCAGCAGGCGGGCTTGGGATAGCCACAGCCGGCGGCAGATATCTCCCACGATTGGTGGGCATGAGGGCTCGTGGCCAGCGGACTCGCGGCACTCGCGGCGATCTCGCCGAACTCCTACGCCGACTTGCAGTGGGCTATGGCGGGATTACGAGCGGCGACTTCCTTGCCGCGGGACAGACAAACAAGAACAAAACAAAACACTTTTTGAAAATCGGAAAACAAAACGAGATGAAGGGGCGCCGCTTACTGTTTAGGACTGGTCTTCTGTGTGTTAGACCACGGAAACGAGTCTTCTGTCACGGTACACGAGGGGGAACTCACCACATAGACACGGGACTAGGCAGCAAGACGGGACAAGTGGGGCAAGACAAGACAAGATCAAGACTGAGCAGACAGGAAATCCTACAACACTATAGAGAAACAAAACACATCAGGACAAACACATGATCACGAAACGAGGACAAGAAACAAACATAAGGAAACATGAGCAGGAAACAAGACACAACAAGGACACACACATATACACAAGATATATATATATATATATATATATATATATATGATGACATATATGTATGTGTATATATGTGTGTGTGTGTGTGTGTGTGTGTGTATATACATTTATGTATGTATGTATGTATGTATGTGTGTATATATATATATATATATATATATATATATATAATTTATTTTTTTCTGCCATATACTGTATTTGAGCAGTTTTCGGTTATACCCACCAACAGAAAAATTCATCTGTGCCTATGTCCACCAGTATAAAAATGTTGCAGTTATAACATTCTTCTACCTTTTTTTTTTTTTTTTATAAAAAAAACACTTCTTAAAATGTTCAGGTGATCCAAGTCGCAAATGGGAAGAACTGCCACTTAAATGATAACACTTTATTTCATATCAGTATTAAAGGATTCAGGTTTGATACTATAGAACTCTGAAAGGGCATGAAACCCCTTGTATTATGATGGAATCAGCCTTGTTGGAGATAAAAGGTAATGCTCAGTGCGGAAAGTAATTGCTTTTTTTGTGAAATCACTTGTTGAGTTACTGAGCACAACCAAAACGGCAAGTCTCTTTTACAAGCTTCTAGAAGAACCATGAAAGTAATGAAAATGCTTCAAGGTTCTTGTTTATTTGTCACATACACAATCATACAGGGTATAATCAGTAGTGAAATGTAGGTCAGGACAGGTCCGCTCAATGGACAGTGCAAAAAAATAAAAATGAAAGATGATACATAACACAGGAGCATATATTTAAATATAGGTAGGAATAAGATAAAAAAATAATAAGTAAAAACAATAAAATAAAATAAGGAGTAAAATGTGCAATGAACTAAAATGTGCAATACAGTCTACTGTGGATTTAATAAATATTAATATAACCAGGGATGTGCAAGAGGAATGTGCAAACAGGTTGTACCGGGTATGTACACATAGCAGCAATGCGGAAGATGGAGACTGATGGGTGTTACAGTTAATTAAATGAGTCCTGTAGATGTTATGAGACTGAGTTTAGGAGCCTGATGGACTGAGGGTAGAAGCTCCTCCTCAGTCTCTCAGTTTTTGCCAACACGCTTCTGAAGCGCTTGCCCGATGGCAGTGTGATGAAAAGACGGTTACCGGGGTGATTTGAGTCCTTGATTATTTTTGCAGCTCTGCTTTTGCAGCGTTTGAGGTAGATGTCAATCTACCTTAAGATCACAATAAAGATCTCCAATTGGCCTGAACTGTTGCACCAGTTGATAAACCCATCTGAAAAAAAAAATCATCTGAGTGGAGTCATACTTCAATGTGAATTTAATTCATAAGGTTTTTTTTTTTGAAAGAAAAGAGAAGCACTTGATCGGTATTCAAATGTGCTTGTCATCTAAATGAACCATATATGGAGGGAGACATTTAGATATCATAGCCTGAAGTAGAGCTAAAAGGTTAATCATCAGATTCCTCTCCGAGACTGACGTGAAGCACGACAGGGTTTGTGCTGAAGGACACATCTATCAGAATGCCATCACAGACAGGGAATTGTTCAGATATGATAAATAATATGAGACAGGTAAATGGCCCACTAAAAATCCATCTCTGTGGCTTTGTGTACTACTGAACGGGGTCTGTGGACATCAGTCGGAGAAGAGAAATGGCTCGTAGCAGCATCGTCCGCCAATAATTCAAATTGTGATGGCATCTGGAGCCAACCATGTCTGTGAGATATGCAGGATGCTTATGAAAAAGAGCTCACTGCTATGCATGCATCTTTATTATTGCGTGACAAAATATGAGACATTTCTCTCTGTGCTCAAAAAAAATCTTTAGACGCAACTGGTTGGATTATCAATCTTTCACAAATGGTAAAAAAGTACATAAATAAACATTACAGGGATTATTTGATGTGCTTTGAAGGTAGAAATATGGTCTACAAAAAAAAAAAAATTATAATAATAAAAATGCGCTCATGTCAGAAACATGATGCAGTGGACTGTACACATCAAGTCATGTTCCAATCCCTCTTAAATCCTATATTCTTTTCTGCTCTGTGATGTCCAGTCAATAAAAGAAAAAAAAGTCCAGAATAAAATTTAACCTAAAGAAATAGCCATAGATCATCAGTATCTAATCATGAATAAAATGTGAATAATTCAGAAGCACAAAATTAGTGCCTAATACCAGCTACAAGCGCAGTGAAACTGTTTACACCTTCTTTGCATGTGAAATTTAACAACTGAATTGAAAGTGATGAAGTAACCGACCACATTTTGCCCTTAGTAGCTAACTAATGATCCACTGTTAAAAAAAAAAAAAGTTGGAAGAAGATGGGGTTTGTGGGCATATTTTCCATATATTGATTCACTGAAGCTGCAGGTTACTGTTAAAGATTTTAACCTTTATTGAATAAAGTTACATGTGAGCTGCATATGAATTGTTACATATTGCTGTACATTTTAAATCTGGTTGAGGTTCCCATAAGAGACATGTCTCTGAATGGGATCAATGGCTAGAAATATTCACATTTCTCATCATTTCTAAATCCTAATCAACATCATATTTAAGTTAATTACATCATAATCTATTTACAGTAAGAATGGAAACTGGCCCATGGACAATCTAATGAAATGCATTTCAGGTTATGGGCCTACAAATTGCCTCTAAATTGGCCATTGATTGGACATGTTGCTATGGCAGCATGATGCCAGATCTATTTCAACAAGCACACTTATGTTGCTATCATTATGTGCCTGACTCTCAGGGCATTTATATCACTATGTGTAGGTATATCAGCTCATCAGGCTTGTTCATTGAAGGGAGATTGGTCAAATAATCAGCAAAGATGTTTGGAGTAATCATGGACATTCAATGGTGCTATGATTGTGTAATCATTGCCACATGAAAGCAGAAAGAGAGCTAAACCATTAGCCAGACTTACATGAGATTGTGTAAATGCGTCCATATCCATTTACACACAATTCATTTCATTAATTTGGTTTAAGCAGATGTAAGCAAGATGGTTTAAGTCATTTTTTGCCATGTTCCCAGGTGCCATATGTCTAATATGAAACACTATTAAACCTAAATAAACCTAATAAAAACTATATATCTATATAAACCTTTCAAAAATAATTTGAGTTGAGCTACTATGTCAGAAGGCATATAAGAAGCAAACATTAAACTGGGTTTGTTCACAAATTATATACTAATGTAAAAGTGCTAAAGTACAGCAAAAACAGGCAACACACTATGTCTAAAATTATCTTCTTGTTTACTTGTATAAAATATTACATTTGCAATCATGCTCTTATCTGAGAAAAAGCAATCTTGTCTGTGTAAGATTGATATCATATGATATAAACAATACACAAAAACTCAGAAGGACATTTTTAGCCTTAAATATTGAACTTTTGCATTCTAACTACATTCTAAAAGACTACATCATGCATTGAAAGCATGCACTGTCAAGGTCCGGTTTTGTTTTTGCAAAGTGACATACTCATAATGGCAGTTTGTACATCTTTAAAACAACAAACAACAAGTAGCTGATACACATTAGCACACCCCTCATATGGATATTCATTTCTACCTGATCTGACTCTTTAAACAATATTACTGGTGTAACCTAAATTAATCAAATTACAAATGCAACTTCTTACAACTTCAAAATTTAGTGACAGAAGGTTGTAGGTAATACTTTGACAGTAAATCTCTAACAATGCAGCAGTGTACATTTTTATTGGGTGAGAGATCCATCATGTGAGGGCATGATTACAACTGTAATTGTATAGTCTGCTATACTTCCATATAGCCCCTCATTTGTCATCCGCAGGAGCACAGCAGGTCCTGGACCCTGAAAATGGCATGTGACTTTGTCTGGCTTTCTGACCTCTCAGCTTTTACAGAAGCATAAATCAAAGATGACTGCTATTCTGTTCTACAAGGTACATACAGAACAACAGCCACTACATACACATGCTAAAAGCAAATGGTTACAAGCATCCAGGTTGATCCATTCAAGACGGTAGGCTCTGCTACTGTGGAAATTACACTGGACACAACATTAGGCTAATGGAAACTGCAAGTCTTAAAAAAGTATTCATTGGACATTGGGAATTATGGACTGTTTATAAAGCTTTCATTCAAATTGAATGGTTTACACCAAGCTCAAACAGCTTGAATAAATCTATTACCGGTAAAACTTGCATGATTTGGTTTCTACACAAGAAAATATAATAAAAATATAATATAATATAATATAATATAATATAACATAACATAACATAACATAATATAATATAATATAATGGTATTATGTATAGTAAATAATATGCATAAAATATTAATTTGAGATGAAATATTTTATTATCTCACTGAAACAGGATGAATATTGAAGAGATCATGTACAGTCATACCACTCATTACATGGCTTTTTACCACATAAATAATTACGGGAACACAAAATATCCATTTGACTTGAAATTTTTAAAATCTTACCTGTTTATTATGTTATAATTCATTACAGTGTACAAAACAACTGTCCTGGCAAGAAGATGAACACCACAACAACATTACTACTGTATTACTGATTAATTACTGCACGAAAGATGGCACCAGCTGCATTTTATAAAATAAGAGAATACAAGTCTACGGTTTGAAGATAGATTTGCCAAATAAGTGCCAGCTTCAGATACTCAGTAAGTACTATATTTGGTTTGAAGCTTACTTTGTGACCACTAAAAAAGTAAGTTCAAAAATATGTGTAGTTTGAATGAAATTCAGACATACTACATCTGCTATGTTGTTACTGTCACGCAGTGGTGGGCCGTCAGGGCCAGCAAAGCCTTCTCTGCTGGCCTGAACACTATCTGAATCACTGACTTACATTGTAATATATTTTTCCATGAATGTGTATTAAATTAATCCCAATAGTCTATTCTCTTCATTTCATAGCTTGTCTCTTGGTTGTGCTGCTTCCAGGAGTGTATAATTTATGATAAAGCATTTATCCAATCATATTTCAGCCAGCGGCAGACATCATGTGTTGCCAGGGTCAAATAAATCTGCCTTAAGGCCTTCAGAATGAACAGTGCAGGCGCCTGCAGCTTAAAATAAATGGAAAACCTTCTCCAAGTGCTCAGGACCTCAGATGGGCCGAAGGTTTACCTTCCAACAAGCATGACCCTAAGCACAACTAAAATAACGAAGGAGTGGCTTCACAACACTCCGTGACTGTTCTTGAATGGCCCAGCCAAGCCCTGACTTAACCCAATTAGCATCTGGAGAGACCTAAAAATGGCTGTCCACCAACGTTTACCATCCACCTGACAGAACTGGAGAGGATCTGCAAGGAGGAATGGCAGAGGATCCCCAATCAGGTGTGAAAAACTTGTTGCATCTTTCCCAAAAAGACTCATGGCGTATTAAATCAAAAGGGTGCTTCTCTAAATACTGAGCAAAGGGTTGAATACTTAGGACCATGGATATTTCAGTTTTTCTTTTTTAATAACTGCAAAAAGTCAACATTCTGTGTTTTTCTGTCAATATGGGGTGCTGTGTGTACATTAATGAGGAAAAAAAAGAACTTAAATGAACTGCGCAATATAACAAAGAGTGAATAAAATTAAATATATATATATATATATATTTAACTCATAATGGCTGACAGAGGAGAATAAGTTGATGTGGTCGCAGACATCCTTTCAAAGCCATTTTCAAGGCGGACTTTTCAAGAAAAGCTGGACATCTTGAGGAAAGGTCGGTCGACCCTGAAGCTAGCAGGCCTATCCCAGCCGGAGAAAGGGTTTGTCCAGCATTTTCAAATCAGTAATTACGAGCGGTACCCTTGGCTCACAGCCTCCGAGGAGTGCTGCAAATTGTATTGCTGGGAATGCCTGTTGATCGACATGGTGTTTGGAGCCACACTGGGTTTGCAAATTTGAGTTGTCTAACCAAGGCAGCAGCGAGACACCAAAGCACGGCCGGACACTTACAAGCAGCCGTGCATTTGAAAACTTTTGGGGAAACCTGGGTGGATCTACAGCTCAATGAACAAGTGTGCAGGGAAAAGGAGCTACTCAACGAAAAGGTGAAGGGAAATATTGAAAAGACTAATAGACTGTGTTATATTTTTGGGTAAACAGGAACTTTCATTTAGAGGACAAGATGAAAGCGCTGGATCCACAAATAGAGGCAACTGTTTGGAGCTTCTTTCTTTTATTGCTGAAAACAACACAGACTTACATTACCACTTGTCCACTAACAAAGTGTTTTGTGGGACGTCAGGCAAAATACAAAACGACCTGATTAATGCTATTGCTGAAGTGATGGGAGAAGGTATAAAAGGTGAGATCAACAAAGCACCTTTTGTCGCTGTCATGGTAGACGAGACCACAGATGTGAGTAATGCAGCGCAGCTCACACTGGTCCTGCGTTATGTGACGGACACAGGTGTCAAGTAGTGGTTTGTCAGATTTGAGGATTTTACTAGTGGCAAGCGAGCCAATGACATTGCTGCTCTTATTGTCCATTTCTTGGAGGAATATGAATGTCTAGATAAAGTTGTGGCACAGTGTTTCGATGGCGCAGCCGTCATGTCATCTGAACTAAATGGGGTGCAGGCTAAAGTTAAGGAGAGGGTACCTATGGCCTTATTCATACACTGCTATATACACATCAGCTGAATTTAGTACTGACTCAAGGGGCATCAAAGCTCAAAGAATGCAAGATCTTTTTTGCTCACCTAAATGGCCTAGCAGCATTTTTCTACAGATCCCCTAGGCGCACGCAACTACTGGACGATATTTGCCGGTGGCGTCTTCCTTGTATGGCACCAACGCGGTGGCAATACACATCGAGATTGGTCAGTACAGACTTTGAGAACAGAGTTGCCCTAAAGGAGCTGTTTCACCACATCCTGGAACATCATGAGTATGACGAGGACTCTGTACTTTGTGCTGATGGATTTAATGCACGTCTGGATGATTTTGAGTTTTGTTTTTTGCTTCACACATTTAATGGGATTTTTGAGCATTCAGATGTGTTTTTTGCAATACTACAGAACAAAACATTGGATGTACAATTCTGCATGGCAAGTGTGAAGGAGTTTTGTGACACCATTGAGCGAGAGAGGGGCCGATTTGATGATATCTACGAAACCACTGCGTGCATCTCATGCGCTCCGAGGGCACGGAAAGGCCCAGCACAAGACGACCTTCGTGGATACTACAGAACTGACTGTAATGTATGCCATGACAGATTTTGAAGGCAAAAGTCCCATTGAAATCCTTGATTACCTTCAGCAAAAAAATCTGGGTGAGAGCATGAGGTAGCTGTACAAACATTGACATGTTTGGCGGTGACTATTCCTGTGTCCACTGTTTTGAACGAATATTCTCAGCCCTAAACCGAATTAAAACTTATGCCAAATTACGACTAGACAGTTTTGACTTTCAGCATTAGCCTCCATGGCGATAGAAAATGACTTATTGTTGGAACTGAAACGCACAGATAACCTGTACAACAGAGTGATCGAACTCTTCTTGAGGAAAGAAAGGAGGATGGATATTGTGTACAAATAATCAGTAGGCTAATTTGGTGAGTTTAATGCATTTTATTTAGTAAACAAATAATATTTGTAAATATTTGTAAAATTCAAATAATGTGAATAATATAACTTTTTTAATACAGTCAACCTTTGAAAAACACTTTGCATTATCTTTGAACCATAGACTGTCAACTGAAAGTAATTTATGTCATACATTTGATTCTTCAAAACAGTTGGCAAGCTTTTTCAAGAACCATTTATGTGTTTTCTTTTGCAAAAAAAACAAAAAACAAAAACACAATTTGCCTTTATTTCAAATCCCTTTCAAACACGTTTCTTTATAATATTCGCTGCGTCTCATTTTGTAGACTGCATACGTCATCAAGAATGTCTTTTTTTAAATGAAGTAAAATTTGATTGTTATTCCTTGAAGTGTAAAATACTTTAATTTCTATTTTACTTTGCAATTTAACAGTTGATGTGTTTCTATTGCCGTGACATCATAATGATGGTATTACGAGATGGATTAATTCAGGTAGGACACCACTGAAGGCCTAGGTGTGAAATGCACGGCCCACCACTGCTGTCACGTGACCCACCAGCATCAGTTGCATTCACAAATCCCCTCCATTAGTCTCATGGGACAGTAAAGTGTCCAGTATATATATATATATATATATATATATATATATATATATATATATATATAGTATATAAGAATATATATATTCTAACTGTTGAGATATAAGAAACACTTACTGGCCACTTTATTAGGTACACCTTGCTAGTACCAGTTTGGACCCCCTTTTGCATGCATAACTGCCTTAATTCTTTGTGGCATCAATTCAACAAGGTGCTGGAAATATTCCCCAGAGATTTTGGTAAATATTGAGGTACTGTAGCATCATGCAGCTGCTGCAAATTTGTTGGCTGCACATCCATGATGCAAAGTCACTTAAATCACCTTTCTTCCTCATTCTGATCGTCTTGACCATGCCTACATGTCTAAATGCATTGCCTTGCTGCCATGTGATTGGCTGATCGTATATTTGTGTTAACAAGCAGAAGGTGGTCTTATGTAAAATGGAGAGGATAAGAAAGTATTATGTTATTGACTGGCGAGTAATTACATTGAATATTATTTTCACTCAAGCACTTTAGGAAGCACTTATTGCTAGGACAGTCACCTTAGTCAAATTTGGGATTAAGTGCCTTGCCAATTCTGTATTTCACTACCAGCACGATTTGCACTATTTGAGAGAGAAGGAGGGACACTTTATTTCTGTGTCCAGTGTGCAGGTTAGCATTGGAATCCAACCGTGCTTTGCAATTCAGTGGAAATAAAGTGGTTTGGATTTAAATTATTTAGGTGTTTACGAGTGAGAGAGAGAGCGATGTCCGGCAAGGTCTGTGTTATCAATAGCAGGGGATTGATGACTCTGTGCCCCTGCAAGTACATTCTGTTTGATCCCTGAAGGTGGGTGGGAAATTCTTATCACTTTTGAGTAAATTACTTGCCCTAAAGTACTACCATAAATAACCCAGATAAGATGGTCAGTCATTCTGCAGGTGGTCTGATGATTTTCCGGTCACATTATGAAAAAGCAGATAGCAGTCTTTTCTTTGAGAATGTATGTACAATGTAATGTTTAATTAGTAGCACACTGAGTTGAGTATGTGTGGTTTATGTACACTGCAAAGATAATCAAAAATATGTGCAGACTTTTTGCTGCATTCTAGCATTTCCATTCTCAGGTTCTGTTTAGATTTGAAAATCTTGCTTACTCTGCCAGTGTTAGGGATTGGTTTATGTTCAGCCTTTAGGCAAATGATATCCAAGGTGTTAGAGGTTTTGCATCATATGAATTTCCACATATGCTACTACAATCTCTTCAGTCAAGAGAAATATACTGGAGCGCTCTGAACCGACATCACAAAATGGGTCTGCATACAGTATGAAACACCCAGAAGGTTGATGAGAAACGTCATTGTATAAATCGTGGTGGCTCTAAACTGCAAACAATGGGATCCAGGCGTCTACATGCATATGTTAACATTTTGAGCACAAGTGAGATAATGAAATTCAAAAGAAAATGACTTCGAAATGGGGAGGAATTAAAAAGAAGGAAAACAAACAAACAAACCGCAGTGTGGAGAAAAAAAAATCCCCTCAGGCAACATCTACTGGCATGGTCAACAGAGGAAAACATGTCACACTGGCAACATTAATAATGGTTATTGAATGGAAATTGCCTCCAACTAATGAAAGAATATGGAAAACAAATGATGAGAAATAAAAGATGAGAAAAAGACATGAAGAAAATGACAGATGAGAGGCTTAGAAAAGGAGGAAGTTAAATACTGTGCACTCCTTGTGCGAATGTCCACATTTGTTAAAAATAAAGTAAGTTGTAAAAATGCAGAAAGTATTCTGATAGGGTTAGGTTTGTTCATGTCTTTATTCCTTTTTCGTACACATATAAATGCTTTGGCAATACAATGTATAATTGGGCATGTCTATAAAACTAATTTGAATTTGAATTTGAATGTGTAAGAGAGAGGAGTCTGCAGATATAGATGGAGATTTTCTTTTCTAACTGTAACAATACCCTAAACTTAGCCTTAGATAAACAAGAAAACTAATGAAATAAGCCAATATTTTTAAATGGCACCACATATGCATTACAAAAATGTATATCTTTAAGATGCCTGTAATGTACAACAGTTAATTCTGCTAATTTTAATTTAATAGGCTGAGCGGTGCTCCAAGAGCACTGATATACAGTCAGACAGCACTGGACCATGACACAGGCTGTCAGTATATTAGTGGTGGGGATTTTAGTCACTTGTTCTGCAGGTGAGTTTCTAAATCATTCAACCGATTTATTCAAAAACACTGATTAATACAGAAAATTCCACTACTGCGTGTTGCTCAAAGACACCAATGATTAATTCTGCTGTGGCCTCTTCAAAACTATTTTGGTCCCTAGAGTAAAAGTAGAATAAAAAAACTTTATTCTGAGGTACTCAATATTATCTTACTTAATTGTTGTAGAAATGCAGAGCCACACACAACAGAATAATAATCTTAAGAGAGTGATTTTCTTTACCTCAAAATGACTTTCTTGAGATAACACAAAAATAAATAATCTGTGATTATTTACTCCCCCTCATATTGTTACAAATCTATTTTTTTTCTTTTGAACACAAAAGAAAATGTTTATAGAAATGTCTGTCTATGTGTGTGTGTGTGTGTGTGTGTGTGTGTGTGTGTGTGTGTGTGTGTGCAACATGAGTAAATGGTAACATAACTTTCATTTTTAGGTAAACTATTTAATTATTTAATTAACATTCATTATAGTTTGTGCTCCAGCCTTGAAATCTAAAGTCAAGTCAATGTACAGAACTAATGGCAGATTCAAGCTTTAAATCCTGGTCTAACACAAAGTTTTGCTTTTCTAAGTGCAAGATACATGAACACTATATAATGATAGATGGTTTTCTTAGTGTGCTGAAGCCTCTTTCAGCTGCAGTGATGAGAAGCCAACAAATGTTTAAAAATGGCTTGAGGTAGAGTAAGAGTGCTGCTTTCAAGACCAAAACTTACTACTTCACCCCAAAGCCATACCTTAAACAGTTGAAATGTTAAAGGCAAGCCATCAATAATGTAAAGACAAGATAGAGGGAAAAAAAAAAATTGGTTTGAAAAGGGTTATCTTCATCCTGAAAATATATTTGCCAGCTTCATTCTAAATTCTAAGAGAATCCGTTGTACTCTTTTATTATTGATTATGACAAGAACCGCTGAACTCATTTCATAATGTCGTTATTGGGAGGGCTTTATTTCTGATGAAAGATAATGCTGGATTGGCTTCATTAAAACTAGGACATCTTTTCAATTTTGGAACTTGACTGTGGCAAGAGACCAGGCTGGTTACACACAGGTGAAAATGAAGTTTGGACTGTTTGAGCGTGTTAACCATTTAACATCTATCTTCTGCTCCTCTTGCCCCACTTCTGGGTCAGGTGCAATGGGGAAAGGTGACTTTGTCAGAGTAATTCATCTTGCTGCAGGCTCCACCTGCATGGCAGACACCTGCTCGGATGAGCTCCATGACCCCTTTATTTATACAGTATATTTAAATCAGGGCAACATTTATTGCATGGCCTGTTCAGTAAGAGGTGCTGACAGGCTGCCCTTCTATGTTTCTGCTTTTACCTGCATTAGATTAATAAGGACTGGAGAAAAATGAGAAATAATCATTTTTAAGATTTTGAAGATTTTGAACAAATATTAATAACAATTGGCTGAATGACCAAAATGATCATGACACATTGTCCACTTAATATTTTCTGTGTTATTAACAAATACAAACAATAATTATATGAATATGAGTACCCCGTTAACATAAACTACAATTACTGATGTCCCTTGTCTAAAACATAGGAGTGCTTAACTACAAATTCACCCCCTTATCTCTGAATCTCAAACCATATATCAGCCACTTAAAAAAAGAAAGTGGAATTTCTGTGTTATTTCTGTGTTAGTTAGATTTATTAAAGCCTCATTTCACTACGGCCTTTATAGTTATTGATCAAGGTGAGAGAGAGGCCACAGTATTGATCAGAGGTTTGTTTAGAGACTGTTAAGGGAGCAAGGTCACCTGAACCCAAGAGTCAGTGCAACGTTTGTGGTTACAGCCTGACAGTCTGACAAAGTCATGGAAATGTTGTCAGAGTCTGGGATCTTTTCCATTCTCATAGCAGGATATCACAAGCATTATTTTTTTCTGTAAAAAATATAAGAATTGAATATATTAATATTTAAGTATTACTTTACGTTTTATTGGAAGTAGAAAATAATTCACAACTCGAGCTCTAAAAAAATCATACATTCATTTGATAGATACATTATTACCTGAATGGCTAATGTCAAAATCATAATTCCACAATGTAAACTTAATTGAAAAATGCAAGTTTTAATGTTAAATATTAGCAGGTCTGCACTCCACCCACACCTTTAACCACGGTTTTGGGTTAGGTTAGGCTCTGATGGCTTGGCACATCAGTGTATTTTTTATGTACGTATGTACTGTATGTATTGTATTATTTACTTATTTATGTATTTATTTAAAATAAAATGCTATAAAAAAAACTCCAGTACACTTTAGAAAAACATGGCTCATCATATGTCTACTTAAAATTTATTTTGAGAGAAATATTATGTTTCATATTTTTACTCGAAACAGGATGGATTGGCCATTATTGAGTGCTATAAACACATTCAATGTCTGTTCCATTCATACTGGACCCCGGAGGGCACCCTCACACAGAAACTACACACATGCACCACATAAGTAACATACCTCAAGACTAGGGCTGGGTGATAATGCAAATTTTGGTGTCGATTCAATACCACAATACAGGGCCAGTATCGCTGATACTGATACCAACACTAATACTTTTTCTTATTGATAACCATTATAAAAAATATTTAATATGGTGCAATGGAGGAAGACAGTGATATAAAAAGACCAAATTTGGTATACAGTTTGTTAATAAAATATAATATGTACAGACAAGCAGCTGAGCCCAGAATATATACGCAAACATGCTAAATTACATATTAAACATTTTACTCTCATAGAAAACCATTATAATGAAAACATTTAAAGTGGCTTAATGCATTAAGAAAGTAATATTAAAAGGCCAAACTCAGCATACACCTTACTGATAATGCAAACTATATACAGGCAAGAAGCTCAGGATATGAACGCAAAGTGCATGCATGTTAAGTTTTTTCCTCTGATAGACAAACATAAAGGAAATGCTTAACGTGGCTTAATGGTTGAAGACAGTGATACTGTATAAAAAGGCTGAATTTGGTATTCAGTTATATACACTATGTACTATGTGAATGATTTCCTTCCTCCCCTTTTCATTTATTTTGTAGCTCGGAGTTCTACCATTCCATCTCTCACTGGAGCCAAAAGTATCCATTTGCGCATGGAGTCACGAGATGGCATGACAACAAAACACAGCATAGCAGAGGAGGAGCAGCAATGTTTGCATATGAGATGTGAAAAAAGAGGCATAGACATCTCTACTCTATGTTTAATGTATTAAGCAATGTATTAAGTGTAGAGGAGAGAAACTTAAACTAAAGAATGAATCTCATCAGGCTAGTATCGATCCGATACCAATACCAACGTTGGTATCGATATTAGCGATATTAGGATTGATCCGCCCACCCCCACTCAAGACGCTTCAGGAAATCCCTAATATGGACAAATACATTCAGCAATCACTGTAGCTGAATAACAAATATAGAAATGCTTAACCTCAAACTTAAAGACAATAAACACTCTACTGCAACTATATATAGTTTATCTGGGTTTTTTAAGCCATATTGGGTATTTTCATAATAATTATGTATATTTATAATCCATTGCTAATCGACAGTATAGAATATATTTATATTTATATATTTACGGCCTCATTCTGTGATAGGAATCCACTTTGAATCACAAAAGGAAGTTGTTTCAAACCCTTAACTAATGTTGTGGAGTAAAACGCTTCTCATCACAAATCATCATAAGGGAAGATGTTTGGTGTGTTTCTGCTTTTTCAAATGAACGTTATAAGAGGGGATGCGTTTCCTCACCTCAGTGCGTAGACTCACGGACACACACACAGAGCCAGTTCAGAGAGAAATAAAGCACACAAAAATTATTTAAATGCAAAACCAGAAAAAAATATATATAATGGCTACCTTACTGTCCTCGCTTAAGAAATCAGTTAAACGGCGGGAGTGGAAGGGGGATCGAGTGGGATTTTGTGTTGCTGTCGATTTGCAGTCTCTTTTTAATTATAGGCCTTACGCATTTGGCAATCCTCCACACTTGCTATTTGGGGAGTGAACCCAGTGCTCTGATTGGTCGAACTCTTCTTCTTTTGCGGTTGCTTGATTTGAGTTGCATGCGTGGACGGAGGCGTCACCAGGTTTTTGCGTAGATTAGAGTGACAAATCGTACCAGTGTACTTTGAGGTCAAAATGAGTATCCGCTATGCAAAATGCATACAGGTTGACAGGTCTGCAGAAAACAGAGCAATGCCCTCTCCACTACCCCACATCCTTTCCTTTCTAGACAATATCAGTCTTCTCTCCAGGCCAGCAAGTGCAATGCTCTCTAACTCATGACCACCTGATGTTCTTCAGGAACACTGGAGTATCTTAGAAAAAATGGCCCAAATCGAAAAATACTGCTGACCTGTGCAGGTATCAGTCACTGCTCTTTTTCCACCGCCAAAGCATTATACTATCACAACAAGATCAACAGGACTTCAGACACTCAAAAACTGCTCAAGACATTCACCTCTCTTTTTCCACCTCCTAATGGCTTATGACTTTTTTCACAAACAAGATAACAACATTCAGGAGTCAAATTACACCACCGCAAACTCACAAACACCTGTCACCCACACACAAATCTTTGCTCTCTTTTTTTCTCTCAGAGGCAGAAGTCTCTAAACTTCTCTCCAAATGGCCAACTACTGGCCCCCTTGACCCTATTCCCCCCATTTTCTCCAAGCTCTCTCACACACACACACACGCACACACGCACACACACACACACACACACACACATCAACACATCACTCATCAATGGCACTTTTCCTATTATGTTCAATCAGGATCGGGAAACTCCACTCTTAAAAAGTCTACACCCCTTACTAGTGGAAAATTACAGACTGGTCTCTCTCAACAAGTTCACAACAGACTTTCAATCAGGTCTCTTCTTTCCTCTCAAAGAACAGCCTTTACCAATCAATCAGGCTTCAAAAGAACAAATTCAACATAGACCGCCTTTCTGCCTATGTCCTAAGCCTTGTGGCTGGTGAAAGCTGGTTCATTTTTTTTTACATTTTATGCATTTAGCAGATGCTTTTATCCAAAGCGACTTACATTGCATTCAAGTTACAGTTTTACATTTTATCAGCTCTTGCTTTCCCTGGGAATCGAACCCATGATCTTGGCATTGCTAGCGCCATGCTCTACCATTTGAGCTACAGGAAAGCCCCTTAATAAAAGGTCAAAGGTTAAAGATCCTCTGCCCTCATTCTACTGCATCTGTCTGCAGTTAATAATGTAATTCTCCCATCTATCCTCTTGGCAAAGGGAATTTATGTTTTTTAGCAACAGATTGGATCACTCTTTCCTTAAAAACGATTATTTCATTTATATTTTAAACAACATGTAAACAATATTGCATGTGTACAGGCAAAATGTGTGAATAGCAAATCACAGTTGTATAGCAATGCAAAGTTTTCCAGAGAGATGGAGATCACATATACAGTGCCTTGCAAAAGTATTCATACCCCTTCCTTTTTTTCATTTTTTTTTATGTTGCTGCCTTATGTTAAAGGTGGGGTAAGCGATTTCTGGTAGCCAATGTTGATATTTGAAATCACCAAAACAAACACGCCCCTACCCCAAAAGGGACTCGCCCCTATTTTGATAGCTCCGCCCCACACATACATAGCCTACACAACTCAGGCAATGATTAGTTCTGTGAAACAAAGCAAAACCAAAGTTACACCGTGTCTACACCGGACGTGAGCAGCGCTCCAAAATACTATAAAAGTCATTATAATCAGTGATGCTGTCTACACTGGATGCTGCGCGGCGCAACAAATCTCCAACAGAAAACTGCTGCCGCATTCTATTTATGACGTGCTGACACAAATTTCGAATGATTTTCAACGGTTGCGGCGTGGCGCGTCCGGTGTATACACGGTGTTACTCACCTATAGAGAAGAAACGAAGCAACCTTGTCATCCGATCGCATGCCTACCGCTCCTTGAGTTTTCTCCATCGCTGGAAAGCTGATCCGATATTTACACGGGTCCTACTTCTTGCCTTATCGTTCCGCAGACGTTTTCCTCTTTTGTTTTTTTATCCGCCATCTCTATCTTTCTGTCGTCGCTCGGCTCGGCTAATGTCTGTCCTGTGCACTGAATGCTCTCTCCTCCACATCATGAGTAGACACGCCCCTTACTGCTGATTGGCTACAAGTTTGTTTTGGTACTCGGCCCGACTCAGTTTTCTAAAGCGTTTTTGAAAAATTACATACCCCAACTTTAAACTGCTTTAAATCCACATCAGTCTACACTCCATACACCATAATGGTAAAGCAAAAAAATGGTTTTTAACATCTTTGTAAATGTATTAAAAATAAAAAACTTGAATGATTCAATTGCATAAGTATTCATACCCTTATCTGGGACAATTTAATTTTAGCTCAGAAGCATTCATATTGCTTGTAGATGTTACTACACTTCGAGTGAAGTTAACCTGTGACAAATTCAATTGAATGGGTATGATTTGGAAAGGCACACACGTCTTAATAAAAGGTCTAACAGCTGAAAATGCATATCAGAGCAAAAAACAAGCCCTGGGGTCTTGCGTCAAGCCACACATCCGAGGAAGAGTTCAGAAAAAAAATTCTGCTTCATTGAAGGGTCACAAAAGCATGTAGTCTCTGTCACCCTTAATGGAAGAAACCAAGACTCTTCCTAGAGCTGGCCTCCTGGCCAAACTGAGCAATTGATGGAGAAGAGCCTTGGTTAGAGTGGTGACCAAGAACCTGATGGTCACTCTACTTGAGCTCCATGATCATATGTGGAGATAGGAGAAATCTACAGAAGGACAAACATCACTGCAACACTCACCGATAAATACTGTATATATATATATATTAGTGCTGTCAATCGATTAAAAAATGTAATCGTGTAATCATGATTAATCGCAAATTTGATATACTAGGATTGACCTGTAAATGTGTTGAAATAAAGAAATGCATGACAAACTAGTTTAAGGAAACAGAACCTTTCACACTTCCGCCGTGTATGAGACATAATCCTTATTATTCTTTTATCATTATTATTTTGTTTTTATTCAGCCATTATCAGCCTTTGTACTGGCAATAAAACGTTTACCAAGCCACATCGCTTCAATCCCAGTATACATTTACCCAACTATTATCAAAAGTAATTCTAAATAAATAAAACAAAACACTTTCTTGCGACCTTACGTGAAGTATTATGACAAAATGCATTATGAAGAAGAATTGGACCTGTTCTGCAGGTGCGTTAGAGCTAATAGCACCATGCTTCATAAAACAATTTATGAGATTAATAGTACACTTTTACTCAGAACTCACTTCAAACCACCATCGAGTGTTTGTAATAACTTCCTTTTGCGATCACATGTGGAATTTGGCCGTTTACGGTAGTTAAAATATGCTATTTATAGCCTTTTATATCACTGCACAAATTAGCATTTCAGATGTAATCATTCATCTCAAGAAAATCACATACAAACCATATCCTATCGTAATTGTTTGTTTATTATCTTATATAATCTATAGTGTCTGTTGTCATGTTTATTTCTGCTGTGTAAAATCCTTAACATGTATGCTCTGGTTGAAACTCATGTTGTTTGTGATTACAACCGCCTCTCCGTTCTTAAGTTGCCAGGTATACATTCCAAGTATTTTTGAATTTACTGGTAAAGTCGTTCCGGTAATTTTATTGCAATTTACTGGTATTACTGTGTGAAAGGGCCTAATGATAGATAACCTTCCGCACTGCGATGACGGGAATAAGTTGGGGTCAAACCTTATCAAAAGATTAATTTGCGTAAAAAATTATTAAACGCATTAAAGTTTTTAGATTAACCGCATGTGTTAACGCATTAACATTGACACCCCTAATATATATATATATATATATATATATATATATATATAAACTGTTTGGTGAGATCATCAATCACTTCATCAGTCCAGAATTTGTCAATGTTACGTGGCTAACTTTTTAAGTATACATTTTCTTAATTAGATTTTTAAATAACCACAACCCAGGGTTTACAATGCTTCAGCTTCTAAACTTCTTGAATAATATTTTCTCTAATCGTCTCTTCATTCTAGTACAAACATGTGAACCACTCTGCATTGGAGTGTCAACTGCACGTAATCATGACATATTTTGGCTGTCTTTCAGTCTTTCAGAATACTAGCATCTGTTCATTTTCTTATATATCGCTATAAACAACTATAATGAAAGAGAAAAGCAATCCAGCTGCTGCACTGTTAGGAAATATAATGTTTCATGATATTCAGATCCAGCTTTGACAGAAGTGTCACCACAAGAGTACAGGACCAATATTGTTTCTTTATATAAACACATTACCTGTGGAAGGCAACCAGTACTTACATGACACACGTCAATTCTCCTAGCATTCAACTTCTAGAAGTGCCTTTGGAATTGGGCGGTGTTATAACAACGTGAGGGAGCCCCAATGTTTTAACCCTTGGAGAGGAACTTTTAATAGGTGTAAAAAAGTAGTAACCAGAGCATAGCTGTCAGGGAGCTTTCCTTCCCATCCAAGCTCAAGCCTCTGAGCTATAGCATCAATGTCATGGAAATCTCTGCCTGACAAACTAACTGCAAAGCTGCTCACCAACTCCAGGCATATAGTTACAACCAGTGCAAACCAAGGTGAAAAATATGATAGAAAAACCTTGCTAGGATTGAAGGTTCATAAATGATTTTGGGTATTCATTTGAGATTCAAGGATTAGTTCTGCCTAAACCAAAATGTGTTAAGCAGTTCACGCTTTTTCAAAACGTTTCAGAACACGTCCTTTTATTTGCTCTTGAGATGTGAACAACTGCTAAGTTGTGAGATAAAAACTTTATGATTAACTGACTTAATCAGATTAGCCTAGGTAATCAAATAATGTGGCACTTGAGACATTGTTTTGTCTAGCATACAGCTGTCAGTGGAGCCAAGAGGTTATTTAGTTCCTCATCTATCTGAAGAGAGTGCAATTATAATATATAGAATAATTATACACATCAGTATAAGAAGAGAAACCACTCTTACTTGAAAAATAAGTAAATACTTCAAGTATGTATTAATCATGATTACCAGGATGGTTAAGGAGGATAGAATATGTTGCAAATCTAAAACTATAAAAACTATTAAGAAAAAAAAAACATCAATGATAAGCCCGTAGCAATAGTACAATTAGTTAGGGAGATACCAAGTTTCTTGTAGAACATACTCCAATAATCTGTTTAACTTCAAAATGCCATTTTACAGTGTACAGCAAAAGAAAAAGAAAAATCCTCTAATTATTTCAGCATGTACATGCACGCTTCCATGAACATTAATGTCATTGAATATATCAAATATTCATTTAAATTTTTAATACTGTCATGCAGAAACAATGAACATGCAACTTTCTGAGGTGTATTAAAATTAGAGTCAAACTGGTCTCAGAAACGATCAACAATGAGCAGAGAGTCAGGGAGAAAAGGAGAGATGAGGGACAGAGAGCACAGAAGAGCTTAGTGAAGCCCCAGGGGCGCCGGCAGTAAAAATAGCCCTGACAGGTTCCTGCTTCACTGGCTCAGGTTTGTCAGGGGCTCTGCAAGGCTCTCCATCCCCTGCATCCCCTCCAGATACTGGACATGGATGGAGGAGGGAAGAGGGGGTAAGAGCAGGAAGAGGAGGAGGAGGATTGGGTTTTATGGTTGGGGTGAAGCTTATCCCCAGGGAACAAGTTCATAGTCTGGTGAGGTAAACTGGTGAACTTCTTTCAAACACTTTTACCATTTTTCCTAAGGATGGAGCTGCCCACGTATAGATTAATTAAAAGAGTTTATATTATCCACTTAATAAATGTTACTTACATTTTTTGAGACAAAAACATTTTTGAGGTGTCATAATTTCTATCATGACAACTCTCTGAAGTTTTTAGCATGGTAATGGATATGACAATGTTAATGTACTTGGTCTTGGCGGAACAGATCTGCTACGTTGAATTGCTGCTGCTGTTAGTTATTGCTGTTGCTGTGGGTTATTGCTGCTGCTGCTGCTGCAAAGCAAGTACAGAAACTTGCTACTGCCGATACATACACCAATACGCTGCTGTGAATTTTTAAGACATACTGCTGCTGCACAAGTGGCATTTATAATAACCTGTAGCAGATCTATACAGGTGGAGCTGGGGAAAGTGGAGTGTTTCAACAAGCTTACTGGCTGCGTATGCAACATGAACCAATCAGCTTGTGAATGATATTAACACTGTGAATATCCCCAGGTTGCATTAACGACCCCTCAGCCTGCACCATCTGTTTCAAGACAGAACTTGGCATTTTTCTTTTCTTTTCTTTTCTTTTTCACCTTCTCTTTGACCCTTAGCATTAAACAGGACATTTTCGCTCCTCTGTAAAATTCCCTCTTTTTGTGTTCATATTGTTTCTTGGCATTATTTACTCATGAGCTGTCAGTTTGTCGAGTTTAATACAGTTTTAAACTTGACAATGTGACAAGTTCACAAACCAAACATGGCAAAACTTCAGCCGCTTTTTTATCTTCATGTTTTATTGGTATAATTACTTCTGGTATTAGGAATAATAGTATTAACCAGGATGTATCTCTATAATCACCTTAATGTGACTAAGTGGCTCAAAAAGTTAGGAATGAACTGTTTTTGGATCCATATAAGTTTTGAAAATCAAAATTCACTTTTATGTTTTACTAAGAATTATTTTATCTCAAAACATCAAGGAAAACTTTATTATTTTTTCATATGAGCAATTTTATTTTTCACTGCTCTCATTAAACAGTTACAGTAGACAGTATTTTAAATATTGAGTCATATTAAAATCTAATTTCTTATTGCAGTGCTTGTTTTAAAATTTCCAAATAATTGTTTGTGTTTTTGTATGTATGTATTTGTTCATTTTGCCATATACAATTTATATAAGAACACTAAATGGCTAAATATGAATTGCTCTCCTTATATCCATTTAAAACATACATATGCTATAACACCCCTATTTTTATGCATGAAAATATAATTGGACATTTATTCTAATTCTCTGTACTGCTGCAGAAGTACAATAAGGAGGGTTTTTTTAAGTCACAATGCCTCAATGTTCTTTTCGAGTTGACTTGTCATCTACAAGCCCCCTACAGTAGAACACATTTAAACTTCAGTTCACTTCACTTCAGAACGTGTAGATGTTGTCACGGGTGGAGCACACGACATACACAGTGGGTGTGGCGTCAGGCCTCAGATAGGTTTTTATTAAACAGAAATAATAAAATTGTGCTGCATCCCAATGTGCCTACTTATACTACACCCTTAAAGTATGTACTCTTTTGGTGAAGAAAAAGTACACACTTTTGAGTGTGTAGTAAAAGAGTAGGCAAGCTTTGGGACATACTCAGAGGCGAACCAAGATGAAGTGGGGCCCCAGGCAAAATTAATAGATGAGGCCCTTCTAAAAGTTTATTTTGTTAATATATCTTTGTTACCTAGATATATATTTATACAACATTCAAGAAGTACTCAAAACACATTATATAACATAAATAGTTTATTTTTTTAAACAAAGTGCTTATTCTTTAACAAAATTTTAATCTTCATCTTTATGGCAGAATATACAATACTGTACAATACAATCTTGAAGATACAGAACAATCTTCATATTTACAGTAACGGATTGTCACCTTAAAAATGGTGCTTACACGCCTTAGCTACAGCAAATGTCACTATGTCCTCCACATTCAAAGACCTTCGTATGTTCCGTTCAGTTGAAATTAGTGCCAGTGCTGACAACCTCTCTTGCTTCACTGTTGACCTGAGGTATGTTTTTATCAGCTTTAAAGCTGAAAAAACTTCTCTCACCAGAGGCAACGGTGATGGGAAGTGTTAGCAGCAGACGAAGAGCAATGCTCCGGTTTCCATACAAATCTAGAAGTTGCTCCTTGTAGATGTAGTCTAGCATGTATCTTGGAGAAGTAGACACATGATCAGCAGGGGCGTCATGCACTCATTATTTTTGAGGGGGCACGAGTGGGTGGGTGGGGGTATTCGTCATGTGACACACAACAGCACTTATGTTTTATGCTTTTTATTCGAAACATTCCCAAACGCATTAACTATATCATGAAATATCTTGATTCTCACCTTTATAGATTATGTTGATCTATAGTGGGTGACGGTCAAAGTAACCTAATAATGTAATCTATTGCATAAAAACCTGTCTGTTTATGGGTGTCATGCCATAACATATTTTGGTAACACTTTACAATAAGGTGTCATTCGTTAACATTACTTAATGTGTTAATTAGCATGAACAAACAATGAATACAACATTTATTACACTCTTTATTAATCTTTGTTAATGCTAGTTAATAAAAATACTGTCGTTCATTGTTTCTTCATGTTAGTTCACAGGGCATTAACTAATGCTAACAAACACAACCTGTGATTTTAATAATGCATTAGTAAATGCTGAAATTAACATTAATTAAGATTAATAAATACTGTGGAAGTATTGTTCATGCTTAGTTCTTGTTAACTAATGTTGTTAACTAATGAACCTTATTGTAAAGTGTTACCCATATTTTTAATAAGACTGACTTTATATTTAATGTGAATTTAACATTGAAAGTTAATGTGAGTAAAAACATCGCAAGTTAGGCTACAAATCATAACACTTTCATTGTACAGAAAGAGAGCAAAGAACATTTACATTATCAAAGAACATTTTCACTGACAGTCTAGTTCAAGCACTCTCAAAAAACAAATTTAATAATTTAAGTCCCATTAAAATCACTGAAGCTGTTTACACTATGAAATTAATATCTTACAGATTCGTACACACATTTGCACTTTGTTGTTTCCTACGAGAGAATTCGCCAGAAAGAGGCATTCAGTCAGCGAGCGAGTGAAGAAAACACCGGCATTTAAGCGATGATGACTCATCTGAACACCTCTGATTGGTCGTTGAATCCATAAACTCAACAGAATCGTGTGTGATTGGTTATAATGTGCAGTGCTGTAAACCTGTGTGATTGTATTAAATACAGAAAATATTAATCTGCTATTTTTTGTCTTTTGGAAGCTTCATTCAAAATACACTTGGCTCAAAAATCTTTGAATGGACATGACGCCTCTGATGATCAGGATAATGTGAGTAAATGTATTGACATGGTAAGTAACACTATATCTGACACTGAACTTACCATTTTCACTGTCAGGAGGAGGGACTGGGGAATCTGCCTGAGGTGGTGGTGGTGGTGACAGGAACTTAAGTAATGCTCATGCATGCAGAAATATATGATTAGCATTTTAATTTAATCTTTTTAATTTAATTTAAAGTTTATTAATTATTAGTTCATTGTTAGTTGACAACTAATTATGTTAACTCAACTAATTTAATGCAGAAGGGCTAAATAAATAATGTCAACTAATTAAATGTAATGATATTTATTTATATTGTTTCGTGAGCTCCCCACTGGCAGCAAGACACAGTACCGAAACTTGCCAAGTGGTGATTGTGCGCGTCTTTCCCAGTACCACCTATTCTATTGCAGCCTATTAATACCTGCTAAATGCTATATAATACATGCTGCTGCTAAGTGCAACCCTAGCTAACCTGTTTCCCAGTAACCCTATTAGTAATTGGACTAGTAATTCATCTAGCAAATAATTAAATGAAAATAAGCTGGAATTAATAACAAAAACATTTGTTTGTCATATAATTATCATTAAGTCAATCTTATCTCCATCACTTAACTTACCGCTGTCATGTTTCCTCTTTTCCTACTCTTCTTGCTTTTTTCCGCTTTTGGCTGCCAGATGGATAAGTCCTTTCCATTTTTAAAATAGCCTAGTAAATTCATGAGTAAGTGCTGTGCCAGTTTGAAAACGGCGGCCGACGCATCACGAGGAAAAAGCAAGCACATCCAGCGTAACGCGAGAGGGGGCCCCCTAGGGGGGATGCAGATATATTGCTCCATGTTACGTGTATATTATTAATAATGACATTTCTTATTGTTCAAATGGTCAGCTGTCGGGGGCCCCCTCAAAATGCGGGGCCCCAGGCAATTGCCTACCTTGCCTGCCCTATTGCTACGCCTCTGGACATACTATCACGTCACACAACTGTGTCTTTACTATGTCGCATAGTTACATGCACCCTGTAAACTGGCCTGTCATTCATCTTGTCACAGTTAACACCCTCCACATGTAGACTAATTTAATTCAACTTCCTACCGTATTGGAGAGAAAAGAAGCAGTACATTGATCTGCCAGTGGCGGGTCTTTCATGCCAAGAACTCTGCTCATATATTCTGCATGCATTTAAAAGTTAACGACCAAATGGATGTTTATAAAAGTTCACATTGCTGTTGCAGAAAAAAATATAACACATATAACTATTTTTTACCAAGTTAAATGTTGATTATTAATAACTCAAACCCCTTTTTCTAATCATCTCTACTTAACCGCCGGTTGCGCACATCTGCCATGTTTGTCGTTTTTTAACACGTTTTATACGTGTTTGTAGTTCTTTGGGACAGTTATTGTAATCTCACATACTATTTAGGATGGATAGTATGAACATTGGGACGCAGGGATAAAGTGTCCAAAATAAACAGGGGATCTGGTGTCCTCGTCATGCTGGGGGAATCGTGAAGGAAAGGGCAGTGGAAGGGGCGGAGTCCGGCAGCTGCATGCGCTCCCCACTTAGGTCCGGGGTGCGAGGGGGCGGTGCCTTCTTCTAGCGGCTTCGTCCTTCTTTTTTTTTTTTTTTTTTTTTTTTTTTCGGCCTGTCAGTAACACAGATAACACATGACAGTACGTATGTGTAGCTATATTATCATCATTCACAGCCTTTTTTTTTTTTTTTTTTTTTTTTTTTAATTAATTTAATTTTATATACCCTTTTATTTAACCACACTATGACAGACAAGCCCGGGGGACAGAGAAAACAAGAGAGAGAAAGAAAAAAGAGAGAAAAAAGAGAAAAAAAAGAAAAAAAAAAAAAACAAAAAAAAACAGACAATTTGCTTCGATACCTGCTGACAAAAAGAGAAAACAACAGAAGAAAACAACAGAAGACACAACATCATAGAGACTGCAGCAACAACCAACATCTGTATGAATCACAATAAATTCTAAATGTTAAATGTTATTGAGCAGCACACATAACTAATATTACAAAATAAGTTTTGAAGCAACAGCAGATCAAGACAAAGCGTGTCTGTGAGCACCTGTTTTTACACCAATGTGACTGGTTGAGTGTACACCTGTGTGTGTGAGCGCGCTTGTGTTCATAAGGTTCCTCCATGTAAATGTTTAATAGTGTGTGTGGGGCACAACAGTTCCATCCCGCAAGGCATGAAGCAGGCGCGGAAAAGACTCGGGCCCCAAACAAGGCTTCGTCCTTCTTGACCCACAGCGCTTCGCTGGGATAAATGGCCCGGCATCCTGGCCCGTCAGCCGCACAATGGGTATGGCTCTCATCCGGACCGCGGGTCCGGCAGCTCGTGTCTTCGGCGATCCCCCTACACTCCCTTCCTGGACCCACGAGGACACCAGCGTGCATGTGTAGCCTTGAGTATTTAAGAAAGACAGATTTAAAAAATGCCCTTTCACATTTTGAACTTTGTCATGACTGTTGTCTGGGAAGAGTGGAAATTATTTTGTCATTAACTTGCATTACTAGATTACACTGTGTTCTGCATAAACTTGTTCTTGTTAAACTCAGGTTCGCCAGCAGGGGGCACCCAAGCCTTACACTACGTATCAGTAGCTGACTAAGAGAACAGAAATAGCATTCAGTACGTGATGAGTGTCGGTGTACACGCAACGGAAAGCGTTCCTTGTTTAACCTGTGTTTTTCATGTTGTTTTAACAGGTAAGCTGACAATAATCATTACTGTAGTGATGCCCAACAGAATATTGTGTTCCTATAGAGTCGAATTTCGGGCCTGAGACATTAAGAAATGTTGACTTTAACGTGATTAAGAGTGTCGTACATTAAACCTTGGGCATTAAACCAAGATGGCGCTGCTATGTTCGGCTGCCGTCCGGGCCGCTCCGCTAAGACTATGCTTTTATTTACTTTTTTACTTACTTTTGATTTCTATTTTTACACACATAACGTCGGCACTGATCACCTATGACAAAAGTGCACTCTTGGACATCGGAAACCGCCTCACTAACCTGGTTCAGGACACTTTATCACCGAATCCATCGTGGCCTCTTGAGATTCTTCGGAACGCGGAGAACAAAAGACACAGGAGACGGAACAAAAAACACCGTGGAAAAAGCGCTGGGATTCGGAACAGATTGAGGAAAAGGGCTCACAGTCCTCCTTTACCGAGCCTTTTGCTCGCTAATGTCCAATCCTTGGATAATAAGATGGACGATCTTAGAGCCAGGATTAGTTTCCAACGGGACATAAGGGACTGTAACATCATCTGTTTGACTGAAACATGGCTCACGCCCTCGGTTCCGGACACTGCTGTAACGCCGTCTGACAACTTCTCTGTTTTACGGATGGACAGAACAGCGGAGGCCGGTAAATCCAAGGGTGGTGGTGTGTGTTTCATGACTAACAAGAAATGGTGTGACCCCAGGAATATCTCCTCTCTGTCGCGATCCTGCTCGCCTCATCTGGAACATCTATCCATTATTTGCCGCCCATTCTATTTACCCCGCGAGTTCTCCGCGGTCATCGCTACTGCCGTTTACATCCCTCCACAGGCAGACACGAGCTTGGCTTTGTCTAAACTTCACGATGTGATCAGCGGCTACATTAACCAACATCCTGACGCTGCCTTTATCATCGCAGGGGATTTTAACAAAGCCAACCTCAGGCAGGTCATGCCGAACTTTCACCAGCATGTATCCTGTCCAACCAGAGGACCGAATACACTGGATCACTGCTACTCTCAGTTTAAGAACGCCTACAAGGCCCGCTCTCTACCTGCTTTTGGTAAGTCTGACCACGCCGCCATCTTCCTCACACCGGAATACAAACAAAGGCTCGCACAGGAACCCCCGGTGAAGAGGGAAGTGACGCGTTGGTCCTCCCACTCTGAAGCTATGCTGCAGTCGGCTCTTGATGACGTCGACTGGGACATGTTCAGGGCGAGCTCATCTGACGTCAGCGAGTTCACGGAGGTAGCAGTGAGCTTTGTAAACACACTTACCGAACAAGCTACAGAAATAATAACTGTAAGGACTTTCCCCAATCAGAAACCGTGGATGGACAGATCAATCCGTGAAGCGGTTAACAAACGCACTGCCGCATACAACGAGGCTCTTTTGTCTGGGAATATGCGCGAATATAAAGCTTCGTGTTATGCTCTCAGACGAGCTGTAAGTGCCGCCAAACATCGCTACAAAGAGAGAATTGAGTCTCATTTCCAGCTCAATGACTCGCGACGCATGTGGCAGGGACTAAGGACCATCTGTGCCTTTGGAAGCAAATCCTCCGCGCAGGTGAGAGCAGATCCGTCGCTGGCCGAAGAATTAAACACCTTCTACGGCCGCTTTGAAAGCAACGGAGGCATCGCGGCTCTGCCGAGCAGCGCGTCAGGAAGCAGCAGGCAGAGAAGCGAGAATCATGTGATCACCGTGACGGAGGACGAGGTTCGGAGGGCACTAAAGAGAGTGAACATCAGGAAAGCGGCTGGACCTGACGGGATCACAGGCCGGGTTCTGAGATCATGCGCTGATCAGCTTGCTGGTTTGTTCACTTCTATCTTCAATGAGTCCCTTGCTACCTCTGTAGTTCCCACCTCCTTTAAAAAAATCCATCATCATCCCTGTGCCTAAGAACAGTAAACCCTCTTGCCTGAATGACTATCGTCCAGTGGCCCTCACATCTATAGTCATGAAGGTTTTTGAGAGACTTGTTAAGAGCCACATTAGCTCCTCCATCCCTGTTACTTTGGACCCTCTTCAGTTTGCCTATCGCTCCAATAGATCAACTGATGATGCCATCTCACACATACTCCACTCCTCCCTCACACACATTGACAGCAGCAATGGGAACTATGCAAGACTGCTATTCATAGACTATAGCTCAGCTTTTAACACCATAGTCCCCACCAAGCTGACTAATAAACTCACAGGCCTCGGCCTAAACACCTCACTCTGCGACTGGATCCAAGACTTCCTCACCGGCAGACCTCAAGTGGTGAAGGTAGGCCAGTTCACCTCAAACTCCATCACCCTGAACGTAGGAGCCCCGCAGGGCTGCGTTCTGAGTCCCCTGCTATACTCTCTCTACACACATGACTGTGTGTCCCCTCATAGATCCACATCTATTATCAAATTTGCTGATGATACTGTGGTTCTGGGCCTCATTTCCAACAATGATGAGACCGCATACTTGGATGAGGTGGAGAGACTAACATCATGGTGCCAGGACAACTGTCTCTCTCTGAACGTGAGCAAAACCAAAGAGCTGATTGTGGACTTCAGAAAGAGACACCTGCTGCCCTACACTCCTCTTATGATCAGTGGGACCCCTGTGGAGAGAGTAAGCAGCTTCAAGTACCTCGGCGTAAACATCTCCGAGGACCTGACTTGGACTACACTCATCCAAACACAGGTCAAGAAAGCCAGGCAAAGACTGTACCATCTGCGACAGCTGAGAAAATTCAGGGTCTCACCAACAATCCTGAAAACTTTCTATGCAGGGACCATAGAAAGTGTTTTGTCTCAGTGCATCTCAGTGTGGTATGGAAACAGCTCCAGTCAAGACTGCAAAGCCTTGCAGAGAGTTGTGCGCTTAGCTGAGCGTATCTCTGGGTCGGCTCTCCCCTCTCTGCAGGACATCTACATCAAACGATGCAGAGGCAGAGCTGACAAAATCATCAAAGATTCAAATCACCCTGGAAACTGTCTTTTCACTAGGCTGCCATCTGGTAAGCGCTTCCGCTGCCTGATGGCAAAAACAGAGAGACTCAGGAGGAGTTTCTTCCCCACGGCCATCAGGCTCCTGAACTCAAAGTCAGCCTCTTAAAAACATCATCTGACTTACTTCAAATCACTAATCACACACTCATTATTAATCTCTACCTCATAACTACCTCATAACTGTCAGTGTCATTTGCTCATTTGCACACTTGCACACTTGCACACAACACGTTCTGTATCTTGTAAATCGTATCTTATTTTTATATTTATTTTATTTTTTGTGATTGGCTGCTTCATGTCAACCATGTATAACCTGTTGCACATTCCTCTCTGTACAGTCATGCTCATATTAATATTTAATTCTACAGCTTACTGTCATGCACATTCTTTTACATTTTATATTTTATTCTTTATATCTTATTTTTCATTCATCTTATCTTATGTTTACTTCCCTTGTGTTGTTTTTTCAATATTTGCACTGTCCATGGAGCGGACCCGACTCTCATTTCACTGCTGGTTATACAGTCTCTGTATAGTCGTGTATGTGACAAATAAAACTTGAAACTTGAAACTTGAAACATAAAATGGCGGATGAGAGTGTTATCAACTCCAAGAAAGACTAGTAACTTTCAGCACGAGCAAAGTGAGAAGTAAATGTCTAAAAATACATATAGTGGAGATAAGACTGCAAAATAATGAATTAAATAGATGTGTACGAACATTGATTAGTCGTGTGTAGTGACCTACAGCCTGAGTTAAGAAAGCACACGTGTCTATGATAACACGTTAACACAATAAAACTTCATTTAACGTCACTCTGTCAGCCATTACATTGGAAAGAACATTCGTGAAGTACAGTTAATCAGAATTCCAGTCAGATTCAGTGGTAAAATGCTTTTATTAATCATTTTGTCATATTGTTATGGAAAACATAGTAACTGGTGTTCGGTGAAGATCTAGTTTATGAAATCAGTCAGTTCATTAGCATATTTCATAGAAGGTTAAAAGCTGTGATTTAAAAACAATTAAAACGGTGATTAAAAAGAGTATTAATACAGTTTCATACAGTTATCAATGCTGGAGTAATATGGATATAAAATAATTAGTCATTCTCATAGTTATGTTTACATTACTCACTTGTATTCATGTTAAAGTGGGTTTGTGATGTTTAAATGTTATTTGTCATACTTTTTCTTTACGCTGTGTGCGAGTGGGCACAGAACACATTCAGATCTATTTGGTGATGATGTTTATGAGTTTACAGCAGATATTTCTTGAGAATTGAGTGTGGTTTAAAGAGTAATGTGTCCAGTGCCATGTATCTGCATAAACATTTGCACTGTAAGACATGATATTGTTTATGATACTGTTAAGATAGCTGACTAAGAGAACAGAAATAGCATTCAGTACGTGATGAGTGTCGGTGTACATGCAACGGAAAGCGTTCCTTGTTTAACCTGTGTTGTTCATGTTGTTTTAACAGAAAATAAATGTGTTGCCGTAAGAACGGACATTGCATCCTTCTTGAAAGTGTAACACATGCACGGGGAAGAGACTGGTCTCCCGAGGAGAGGCGCGCTCGGCATTTAAAGGGGTCCTATTATGAAAAATAATGCATTTTACAAACCACCAAGCATGATAGCATGTTCTAGTACACCCCCAAAACAAAATCAAGACTTTGTAAAAGACTTGATTTTGTTTTGGGGGTGTACTAGAACATGCTCTCATGCTTGGTGGTTTGTAAAATGCATTATTTTTCACATAATTTACATTATTACAATACCTCTCTCCCCAGCCTGGCACAAACAGCTCGATCTGCTCCGGGTGTGTGTTCACGGTGTGTGTGTGTTCACTGCTGTGTATGTGCAGTTTGGATGGGTTAATTGCAGAGCACAAATTCCGAGTATGGGTAACCATACTTGGCCACATGTCACTTCACTTTCACTTCACTTTCATTAGTTCCAGGTTTGATGAAGGCCCGCCTTCCGAAAAACTAAATGTGTTGTGATTGGTTAGCTGTCCCAGTGCGTTGTGATTGGCGAACAGCTTAGACGGTGTTTCAGTACTGCCTGTAAGTACTGAAACAAAGCAGCAAATTCGTCAAGGTGTGTTCGACTTGAAGCGGCACCGCGCAGATTGATCAATGTATGACATCAAAGTACCACGAGAGCGATTCGAAAGCATAAGGATCCGTCGGCTCTCTTATCGCTCTTGTGGTACTTTGATGTCATACACTGATCATTCTGTGCAGCGCCGCTTCAAGTCGAACATACCTGGGGGGGGGGGAAGTATTGTACTATTCAAACAATCTCAAAAATTTAAAAAATTAAAATAATTTATTTTAATAATTCACATTCTAATTCACACACTTTTCCTGACTGCTTCTTCTGATTCACCACTGTTAGCTGATGCAAATATGATTATTATGTGATTGAAAATAGCTCTTTCAGCTGTACAAAGTAAAATGTTTCCAGTGATATGCCCTGAAATAGAAAAGCTTAGATCAGAAACTCCACAATGTTAATAGCCAATATAACATTTTATTTTCAACATTTTATTTACACTGTATACTCTGCGTTATATATATATATATATATATATATATTAATATTTTGTTATCGTTATGCTATACCCATATAAGACCAGTTGTCCTCGAGTATATATTTAAGACAATCTGAGAAAAATCATTTCATGTAATTTTTGAGCTGCAAGAACATAACCTAGATATGTTTATAACATTTTCCACCCATGTTGTTCTAAATCCAAGAGGTAAAGGACACTGTGTTCCCAGATCTTTTCAAATGAATTGAACTGCATTGGAGCATTTGCACAGCTAGTACCACCCCCCGACTTTGACATAGTATTTTCCCCGGAGAATGACTCTATAAAGTATTAATGAAGTGTGTCATGCAGGCTTGCGGAGGGAGGTAGGTCGGTGGCATTCATACAGTGCATGCGGTGAGAAAATACATCCAGGGCATTCGGCATTACACACTTATCATTACCCACTGTGCCTCCTCTTTACCTGGGTGGAACAACACCCTTGCAAATATCAGGACCAGGCCCCATTCCTCCTTTTCCCCTTTTAAATCTATCAATCTGCTCTGTCCCCACACCTGCCCCCATGGTGTTGACTCTCCCTGAGAAGTAGGCCCAGACCACATGAGCTCTTTAAACAGTAATGAGCTAATAACAGTGGATGAATAGAATGACTGGAGGCAAAGAAAGCTCCACATGGCATGGTGAGACAAAAATGACAATTGTGCAAATAGAGCTATAAGAGGTCAAGAGACTAGGAGACTCTACTTTTCTCGCTTTCTCTCTGCAGAGTTCAGCACAGTGGGCTGAGCAGGCCTATTGTTATGTGTGTTTTATGCCAGTTTCCACTGTCCCTGGCAGTCAGCTCTATTTATGGAACTTGTAATCGGACAGTTCACCCAAAAAATAAAATTCTGTCATCATCATTTTCATTCTTCTTTCACAAAAGAAGATATTTTGAAGAATGCTTCAAATGTTTTTGTTCATAAAATGAAAGTGAAAGTGTGATCAGCCACAATATTAAAACCTCTGACAGGTGAAGTGAACAACATTGATTAATGATTTACATGGCAAATGTCAAGGGGCGGCATATAACTGAACAGATATAGGCTACGTTCACACTGCAGGCAAATGTGGCCCAAATCTGATTTTTTTTTGCTCACATGTGACTCAGTGTGAACAACACAAACCACATGGAATCTGATCTTTTCAATTCCGTTTTGTGCCATTTCCATATGTGGTACTAAATCCGATACAGGTCAGATGTTTTGCAATGCGACCGCTGTGTGAACAGTCATATCGGAATTCATGCAACTTTTATGTCACTGTAGATCAACATTCATCACGATTCTGCGCTCATGGGAGTCACTTCAAAGATTTTACATACGCAAAGTTATCAAGACAGTTGCGAAAGGTAGTCAGTGGAAGTGTGATGTGTCAGAACCAGTGTTGGGCTAGTTACTCAAAGAATGTAATATATTACTCATTACTAGTTACTCCTTTCAAAAGTAATATTGTTACTTTACTTATTACTTTCTGGCAACAGTAATTAGTTACACTACTAGTTACATTACTTTTTCTTCACGCCCCACAGAAGTTTTAACTGTGTATCTTCCACATAAATTTATTGTAGAATGTTACTAACAACATATTTCTGCCTCATCATTTGACCAAAATCCACATTGGATCGCAGTCAGAAGTTATTACAAACACTGAATAGTGATTGATAGTGACATTCAAGTAGAAGTGCTGTATTAATCTCATTAATTGTCATGTGTAGCTTGAAGCTCATTGTAATTTATCCGTTTCCCATATACGATTATATTTCATTATGCATTTTATCAAATCACGTAAGTTTGTAAGAAACTGTTTAATTTTCCAAAAATATTTTTAATTATAGTAATATAATGTGCCACATGATGATCAGAGGGATGTGGGTGGGATGTAATGCCAGAGTAAAGTAAAGCCACAACTTACACAACAGTGTTCAGATCATCTTTTTTCTTGACAAAATCAATATAATGCAATATTTCTATCTGCTGAATGCAAGCTCTTCCATATTCCAAGTTCGCCTGCTGCACTGGGGACATCACATGCATGTGTGAGTCGAGAAAATTATGAAAATAAATCTAGGAATTATTTGATTATTGGATTTTAAATCAGCAGGGTTGAGGCATCAAAAGTATCTAAGTTGTTTTATGGATGGTAACTGTAATATTATTACTGAAATATTATTAGTAATTAGTTACACTACTAGTTACTGCAAAAAGTAATGTTATTACAGTAACTAAGTTACAGTAACTAGTTACTGCCCAACACTGGTCAGAACTCATAAGTATTACAGAGACAACACTATACACAAGCAAAACATAAGGGCTCGTACATAAAGTTTCAAAACTCCTCTGTCACATCCTTGTCTTTATTTTTCATATTTGATATTGACCACATTTAAAACAACAATGTGAACAGCTATACAAAAAAAATCGGATCTCAGGAAAATCGGAATTAACCACTAAGGCTTGCAGTGTGAACATAGCCTATGACTTCGACAAGGGCCAAATAGTGATGACTAGACAACTACGTGGGAGCTTCTCCAAATCTGTAAGTCCTGTGCTGTGTTCCTGGTATGCAGTGGTAGTACCTACCAAAAGTGGTGCACAGAAGGAAAACCGGTAAACTGGCGTCATGGTCATTGGTGCCAAGGCTCAGTAACGTATATAGGGACAGGCCAGTGGAGACAGTGTTATGCTCTTGTCAATGTTCTGCTGGGAAACCTTGGGACCTGGCATTCATGTGGATGTTAGTTTGACATGTACCACCTACCTAAAGATTGGTACATATTACATGCACCTCTTCATGGCAATAGTGTACCCTGATGGCAGAAATTGTTCAGGAATGATTTAAGGTGCATGACAAAAGGTTCAAGATGTTGCCTTGACCTCAAAATTCCCCAGATCTCAGTCCGATTGAACATCTATAGAATTTGCTGGACCAACAAGCCAGATACATGGAGGCCCCACCGCACAACTTGCTGGACTTAAAAGATCTGCTGCTAATGTCTTGGTGTCCCATACTACATCTTGTAGAGTACTCTAAACAGAATATATACAGAGTTCTGGCATGAAACTCTAAGTTGGCGCAGTCCGATAGGTCCAACTCAAGCTGACCTAATGACAACATTATCATATGGCTCAGCTAATTGGTTTTCGCCTGTATCAGTAGCCAATGAGCTCACTGCTCAATATTCAAATACCTGGCTTTTGTTTGCTGTAGCAGTTTGGCAGCGCACTTCAGAAACCCTCCACCTTCCCCAGCTCCACCTATTGATCTGCTACAAGGTGATTCATGTATGCTATATGGGATTATTTGTATGTGTTATATGTGCAGCAGCAGTATTTCCTACATGCTCACAGCAGCATGTTGTGGATGTATTGGTAGTAGCAAGTCTCGGTACTTACTCTGCCGAAGCAACAGCAGCGTAGCAGATCTATTCCGCCAAGACCATATGCATTAACATTGTCATGTACCATGCCAATCCCTCCGAGCGTTGTCATGACAGAAATATAGTTAAGTCATTAAACTCTAAGTTAAATACACATAATTCATTTATAGTTTGTAAAATAGACTGATAGGATCCTTACAAACATAATCTCTTTTACATGCAATCTGCTAGCAATCACATAATTTACTACACGTCACAAGTTTAAACTACCAAATACATTTACTGTTTGTCCTCATAATATAGTGAGTATGTTTGTGAATATTAATAATGCTGATTCTGCATGGCTGCGGTGTGTTAACGCGATTGCTTGTTCAACATTTAAATAGTCTGTTTTAAGTATTTGTTGTAAGCTGGTCTTGCAGTGGGCTATCAGAGTTTCTATGAAACCTTCCACCACCCCCAGCTCCACACAGATCTGCTATGGTTATCTAGTTATGCTTATTCATGTAACAGCAGCCGCATATCGTACATGCTCACAGCAGAATGTCAGTACAGAGAGAGAGAGAGTAAAGAAATGCATACAGATTTGAAAGTATCCTCTTAAAGAAATGTTTAAATGCCCTGTCTGGGAGTCTTTTTGTGAGAACACAATGTGTTTGTACATTCACAGTATTGTTTTTCACACATGTAAAGTGTCTCTTATAAGTGTTCTTTTATAATGTGTCAGTGATGGTATATCATGTGACATGCTTGACCTCCTATTAAGAAATATTTTCATGCAAATTGAGGCCATTTTCCTCTCAATAGCTTGAGATTCTATACCATTATGCTGTATTTGTGCCTCATTAGTAAGAAAACGCTGGGAAAAGCACACTTTCAGGTCACCTTTCTTTGTGTCTAAGGATTTTGTCTTGGAATAAACATAGATGTTGTCAAAAATGAAACATATCTTTATGCAGCTGTAAGAACTTGACAGCCAACCACCCGTACTAAACCTGCATTATCCACAGACTCTTAAAACCCAATCAGATTGCCAAATGCCACCATCTCATGTAACCTGCTGTCAAATTAAAGGGTAAAGTAAAAAAGAATAGGTGCCCAGTTATTTGCCACTGTTCATGGAACAATGACACTTTTGACAGCAGATATTTCAATGACCCAAGCCCCTTTATCTGGCTCGGATCCCATTTATTTTCCTTTATGAAACAGGTGGTGAATGCTAAATGGCATTAATCCTGCATGATGTTTCATTCAGTGGGCCCTTTAACGTCTGGAGTTTGACACTGATGCTCTCTTTATGTTTGTAACACACCAACCCCAGAGAGCTGTCAATGAGAGACAGCGAAACACTAAGATGGAAAGGGCTGGTCCACATAAGAAAGCACAGTGACTTAAAAGTCACATCTTAGATTGGTTCCAGTGGTACCATCCATGTTTGTGATGAATCCCGATTATGTGCTCCCAGTGAAACAGCAGTGCACTAGCAGATTGGGCCCGAATCATAGCTCCACATCACACCTGATGGTGTGTAATGAAGAAATCAAACTTGTTACACTCTTCAAAGCTTCCTAAAATAGAAGACCAGGCCGCTCATGGTGTGCTGGCAGAATGAGTTTAGTCAGATCACAGTGCTGTTACTGTCTGTTTGCCTCTAGCACTGACCTCTGACAAATCATCATTTAGTGCCTGCCCAATATTTTGACAGGTACTGCTTTCATCTTATTATCGTACCATTGCGCTCTGTCTAGCAGGGCAGGTTTTTTTCTTGTGAACTTTGGATGCCAACCAATTAATATTTTAATTAAAATATCTGTCTGCTCACAGGAGAGGTTTTCTTTCTCCTTTGTGGCAATACGTGTTTGTCAATATTGTCCACTTGTGGTTTTAAATTGCTCAGTAACCTCTAATTAAATTTACGCTATTGACAGAAGATAATTAATTAAACTGTGATTAATTTGTGTGAGCTGTTTAATTTCAAAGACTTCTAAAACATCCTGTCTTATTATTAAAAAATAGAACTTTATTAGAAGGGAGACACTGATTTGAGCTGTGACCCACATCTGAAAAGCATTCTACACCTTTTTTAATCATTAATGTGAGAGATATGAATTAATTTACTTATTTATTCATTTTCTCTCTTTCTATGCTTGTTATGTATGTTGTGTACCAAAAGCAAACACACTCCAAAAGTGGGATCAAAGCATGTCATAATCAAATGTATAATGGGATATTTCAGCATCCAAATTTGTGCACAGATGAATTTTCTCCTCAAATTCAGTCAACATTAATATGCTGGTACATCAGATACCTCCAGGCATCATACTAGAACTGCCCTCTACAGTAAACTATTTCTGCCAGGTTAATGTATAAATCAAGGCAGACTACATAGGTTTTTACTTCAGTGTTTCCCTGCATATATTGTATGCTAAACTAGTCATTGGTCAAATCATCAGACATTGGATTGAAGTTAAGACTGGAAAAATGTGTGTGTGCAAATTTATAGGAAACCCCAGAAGAGATGTTCTCCACCTGGTATGAGTAAAATGTGGCCTTGTTTCACTGTGTTGCATTACCAGCTACATTCACATGATATGGTATCTCTTGACATTTACATAACAATACAATGTGCATTTGAACCACTTCAGTTTTAAAAGCAAGTACAATGAAAAATCAGGACAGGAAATGGAGAACTAGATGGAAAACACTAAATAAGATGATATGAGTATCTGTTTGTGAGAGAGATGGTATAGTCGTTCTAAATGTACTTGATGGGGGGGGGGAGGCTTTGCCTCTGGTAAATGTATTTCCTGTTAACTTGGACTTCAGTTTATGCAACAAGCATCCATGAAAATGAGCTGCAGATATAATTTGTGTACATATATAAAAAGATGGAAAGGCAGAGAAAACAGCAAATGGGAAAGTAAGCTCACAGTTTGAAATACACTACACTGAAAGCTACTCATCTTGAAAAGGTAATTCGGTAAATTGAACAAAGGCACTTTGGCCACACATGGATGAATACAATGCAAATGAATGGCTCACAGAGGCCATTACAACTATGGCCCGCATACAGTTTTCCAATCTTGCCTGCCCAAAGAAGTCCAAAAACAGGACTGGAAATGTTAGCAAGCCAACCTGCTCTTGTTATGTATAAAGAAAAAAATGATGTATACTTGATGTCTGATCATTGCAGAGATATACAGGTGCATCTCAATAAATTAGAATGTCGTGAAAAAGTTATTTTTTTCTTGTAACTTATTTCAAAAAGTGAAACTTTCATATATTTTAGATTCATTACATGTAAAGTAAAACATTTCAAAAGGTTTTTTTGTTTTAATTTTGATGATTAGAGCTTACAGCTCATGAAAGTCAAAAATCAGTATCTCAAAATATTAGAATATTTACATTTGTGTTTCAATAAATGACCATCCATACAGTATAAATTCTGGGTATCTCCTGTTCTCTGAAACCACAATAATGGAGAAGACTGCTGACTTGGCAATGATCCAGAAGATGAACATTGACACCCTCCACAAAGAGGGTAAGTGACTTAAGGTCATTACTGAAAGGTGTGGCTGTTTACAGAGTGCTGTATCAAAGCATATTAAATACAAAGTTGACTGGAAGGAAGAATTTGGGTAGGAAAAGGTGCACAAGCAACAGGGATGACTGCAAGCTTGAGAATACAGTCAAGCAAAGCTGATTCAAACACTTGGGAGAGCTTCACAAGGAGTGGACTGAAGCTGGAGTCAGTGCATCAAGAGTCACCACGCTCAGACATCTTCAGGAAAAGGGCTACCAAGCCACTTCTGAACCAGAGACAACGTCAGAAGCATCTTACCTGGGCTGTGGAGAAAAAGAACTGGACTGTTGCTCAGTGGTCCAAAGTCCTCTTTTCAGATGAAAGTAAATTTTGCATTTCATTTGGAAATCAAGGTCCCAGAGTCTGGAGGAAGAGTGGAGAGGCACAGAATCCATGTTGCTTGAAGTCCAGTGTGAAGTTTCCACAGTCAGTGATGATTTGGGCTGCCATGTCATCTGCTGGTGTTGGTCCACTGTGTTTTCTGAAGTCCACAGTCAACGCAGCCATCAACCAGGAAATTTTAAAGCACTTCATGCTTCCTTCTGCTGACAAGCTTTATGGAGATGCTGATTACATTTTCCAGCAGGACTTGGCACCTGCTCACACTGCCAAAGGTACCAAAAGCTGGTTCAATGACCATGGTGTTACTGTGCTTGATTGGCCAGCAAACTCGCCTGACCTGAACCCCATAGAGAATCTATGGGGTATTGTCAAGAGGAAGATGAGAGACACCAGACCCAGCAATGCAGATGACCTGAAGGCCACTGTCAAAGAAACCTGGGCTTCTATACCACCTCAGCAGTGCCACAAATTGAGGCAGTAATTAAAGCAAAAGAAGCCCCTACCAAGTATTGAGTACATATACAGTAAATGATCATACTTTCCAGAAGGCCAACAATTCACTAAAAAAAATTTTTTATTGGTCTTATGAAGTATTCTAATTTGTTGAGATAGTGAATTGGTGGGTTTTTGTTAAATGTGAGCCTAAATCATCACAATTAAAATAACCAAAGACTTAAACTACTTCAGTCTGTGTGCATTGAATTTATTTAATACACGAGTTTCACAATTTGAGTTGAATTACTGAAATAAATGAACTTTTTCACGACGTTCTGATTTATTGAGATGCACCTGTAGTTAACCCAAAAATGAAACTTGGTCATTATTTAATCACCCTGTATTACTTCCACAGAAGAAAGAGAGTCATACAGGTTTGGAAGACATGAGGGTGAGTAAATGATAACAGAATGTTAATTTTTGGCTGGACTATCTCTTTAATTTTGTGTTTTGAGAGACAAGCAGCCACAACATATATTTAAGACTAACACATGCAAATGCATACACATGCATTTATTTGGCTAAATACAATATACAGTATATCACTGTGAATTAGCAGAATGACAGTGCTTCACACTACCAATCAAAATTTTGGGATCTGTAAGATTATTTATTTATTTATTTCAAGTTCAAGTTCAAGTTCAAGATTTATTTGTCCCATACACGATTATACAGAGAGTATATAACCAGCAGTGAAATGTGAGTCAGGTCCGCTCCATGGACAGTGCAAATATTATAGAATACAACACAAAGAAGTATACATAAAATTAAATGAATAAAAAAGATATAAAGAACAAAATATAAAATATAAAATAATGTGCATGACATACTGTAGACTTAAATATTAAGATAAGCATGACTGTACAAGAGAGGAATGTGCAAATAGGTTGTGCATGGTTGACATGTAGCAGCAATCTCAAAAAAAAAAAAAATAAGATACCAAAACACAGATAGTGATGTGTGCAAATGACACTGTCAGTATCAGTATGAGGTAGAGAATAATGAGTGTGAATATCTTACTGATTGTAAGTGATTAATAAATGAAGTCATAATGATGTTAAGAGGCTGAGTTTGAGTCTAGGAGCCTGATGGCCTGGGGGAAGAAGCTCCTCCTAAGTCTCTCAGTTTTTGCCATCAGGCTGCGGAAGTGCTTACCAGATGGCAGCAGAGTGAAAAGACAGTTACCAGGGTGATTTGAGTCTTTGATGATTTTTACAGCTCTGCTTCTGCAGCGTTTGAGGTAGATGTCCTGCAGAGAGGGGAGAGCAGACCCTGAGATGCGCTCAGCTAAGCGCACAACTCTCTGCAAGGCTTTGCAGTCTTGACTGGAGCTGTTTCCATACCACACTGAAATACACTGAGTCAATACACTTTCTATGGTCCCTGAATAGAAAGTTTTCAGGATTGTTGGTGAGACCCTGAATTTCCTCAGCTGTCGCAGATGGTACAGTCTTTGCCTGGCTTTCTTAAACTGTGTTTGAATGTGTGTAGTCCAAGTCAGGTCCTCGGAGATGTTTACACCGAGGTACTTGAAGCTGCTTACTCTCTCCACAGGGGTTCCACTGATCATAAGAGGAGTGTAGGGCAGCAGGTGTCTCTTTCTGAAGTCCACAATCAGCTCTTTAGTTTTGCTCACATTCAGAGAGAGACAGTTGTCCTGGCACCATGATGTTAGTTTCAGGACACAACCCTGTGGGGCTCTTACGTTCAGGGTGATGGAGTTTGAGGTGAACTGGCCGACTTTCACCACTTGAGGTCTGCCGGTGAGGAAATCTTGAATCCAGTCACAGAGTGAAGAGTTTAGTCCAAGGTCTGTGAGTTTAGAAGCCAGCTTGATGGGGACTATGGTGTTGAAAGCTGGGCTATAGTCAATGAATAGCAGCCTTGCAAAGTTCCCATTGCTGCTGTCAATGTGTGTGAGGGAGGAGTGGATTATGTGAGAGATGGCATCATCAGTAGATCTATTGGGACGATAGGCAAACTGAAGGGGGTCCAAAGTAACAGGGATGGAGGAGCTAATGTGGCTCTTAACAAGTCTCTCAAAAACCTTCATGACTATTGATGTGAGGGCCACTGGGCGATAGTCATTCAGGCAAGAGGGTTTATTGTTCTTAGGCACAGGGATGATGATGGATTTTTTGAAGGAGGTTGGAACCACAGAGGTAGCAAGGGACTCATTGAAGATTGAAGTGAACAAACCGGCAAGCTGATCAGCGCAGGACCTCAGGACACAGCCAGTAATCCCGTCAGGTCTGGCAGCTTTCCTGACGTTCACTCTCTTTAGGGCCCTGCGAACCTCGTCCTCCGTCACAGTGATCACATGATTATCGCTTCTCTGCCTGCTGCTTCCTGATGCGCTGCTCGGCAGAGTCGCGCTGCCGCCATTGCATTCAAAGCGGCCGTAGAAGGTGTTTAATCCATCGGCCAGCAACGGATCTGCTCTCACCTCCGCGGAGGATTTGTTTCCAAAGGCACAGATGGTCCTTAGTCCCTGCCACATGCGTCGAGAGTCATTGAGCTGAAAATGAGACTCAATTCTCTCCCTGTATCTGAGTTTGGCGGCTCTTACTGCACGTCGGAGAGCATAACACGATGCCTTGTACTCGCTCATATTCCCAGACAAAAGAGCCTCGTTGTATGCGGCTGTGCGTTTGTTAACCGCATCACGGATTGTTCTGTCCACCCACGGTTTCTGATTTGGGAAGGTCCTTACAGTTATTGTTTCTGTAGCTTGCTCGGTTAGCGTATTTACAAAGCTCACTGCAACATCCGTGAACTCGCTGATGTCAGATGAACTCGCCCAGAACATTTCCCAGTCAACGTCATCAAGAGCCGCCTGTAGCATAGCTTCTGAGTGGGAGGACCAGCGCGCCATTTCTCTCTTCACCGGGGGTTCCTGAGCGAGCCTTTTGTTTATATTCTGGTGTGAGAAAAATGGCGGCATGGTCCGATTTGCCAAAAGCCGGTAGTGAGCGGGCTTTGTAGGCATTCTTAAACTGAGAGTAGCAATGATCCAGTGTATTCGGTCCTCTAGTTTGACAGGATACATGCTGGTGAAAGTTCGGCATGACCTGCCTAAGGTTGGCTTTGTTAAAATCGCCCGCGATGATAAAGGCAGCGTCAGGATGTTTGTTAATGTAGCCGCTGAGCACATCGTGAAGTGGATAGATGTTCCAGATGAGGCAAGCAGGAACGCGACAGAGAGGAGATATTCCTGGGGTCACACCATTTCTTGTTAATCATGAAACACACTCCTCCACCTTTGGATTTACCGGCCTCGGCTGTTCTGTCCATCCATAAAACAGAAAAGTTGTCAGACGGCGTTACAGCAGTGTCCGGAACCGAGGGCGTGAGCCTTGTTTCAGTCAAACAAATTATGTTACAGTCCCTTATGTCCCGTTGGAAACTTATCCTGGCTCTAAGATCGTCCATCTTATTCTCCAAGGATTGGACATTGGCGAGCAGAATGCTCGGAAGAGGAGGACTGTGAGCCCTTTTCCTCAATCTGTTGCGAATGTATTTAAATACATTCATATTTTTATCGAGAAAAAAAAAAAAGATTAAAATGATCAAAAGTGACAGTAAAGTAAAATAAATGCTGTTGTTTTGAACTTTCTATACATCAGTGAATCCTAAAGTATCACTGTTAAAAAAAAAAAATTAAACAGCACAACTGCTTTCAACAACAACAAAAAAAAAAAAAAAAAAAAAAAAAAAAAAATAATATATATATATATATATATATATATATATATATATACACAGTATATATATATATATATATATATATATATATATATACAGTATATATATAGAGAGAGAGAGAGAGAGAGAGACAGACAGACAGACAGATATTAGTAGCTCTTTTTCAATAAGAAACCTTTCAACAAACCTTTCAGCAGCAAGGGAAAGCATGTGGGCAGACAGTATGAAAGAAATAGGAAGTAATATAAATTCTAGCTATACCAATAAAAACAAAGCTGATGAAGGTCAACAGTTTTTGACATTGTGACATATTCTAGTTTTAAAATATAGTTGCTGCTTTAACCTATCATTACCTGTAGGTGGATGTTTTGACAGGACATTAAAAGGTGGTTATGAAATACCTCTCAGCTTGTTAATGTTACTTGCCATATGGGAAAGATGTATCCCCCTCCCCCTCTCACTTTCTCTCTTTTGAGAACACTTTAGTATAGGGACCAATTCTCACTATTAACTAGATGCTTAACATGCATATTGACTGTTTATTAGTGCTTATAAAGCACATATTCTGCATGACCATATTCTAAATCCCTAATTCTGCCCATTTCCTAACATTAACAACTATTTTACTAACTGTTAATAAGCAGCAAATTATGGAGGCAAAAGTTGTAGTTACTGGTTTGTTAATAGTGAGAATTGGACGTTAAACTTAAGTGTGACCTCTCTTTCTAAAATGAGCCACGTACACTTGGGGCTGTTAATACAAAACTGACTCCAATTAAATTATTACCTGATTATGTGCCCTGACTCAAGCGCTTGTCTGTTCAGTCCTACAAGTACCAGGTATAACAACACCAAAAGGCCAGAGCATGCTGTTCCTTTTGAAGTTGCTCACATGTGTCAAAATGTGCAGAAGGCCGAGAGGGATGTTCTACTAATGTGTGCTTGGCAGCTTTTCTTTCTATATAGTTGTCTGCAGGGGGAATAACATCATCCCAGGGGGTCAAAGCATCTGAACAAACTGGTAAGGAATGCCAGATCCATTATAAGACTCAGCCTGGACTGACTGGAGGCAATGACATAGAAGAGGATGGTGGGGCTAATAAACAATGGACAATTCTGCACATCCTCTCCACAAAAAGATGTACTGAACTACCTTTAGCTATACTGTCCTGTTCTAAGTATTTTGTTTTAAGTTTTATTTGTTAGTAATAACTACACACTTTAAATTATATGAAAGCCTGGTCTTCAAAAGCAAACAGGACTGTATGTGGAGTGTCACAGTTTTTTTTTTTTTTCTTGCGTGATCTAGATAGAAGCAAACAACAACCTATGGAGAAATAATTTTAGCATACAGTTTTACTGTATATCACACACTGACCTGTTTCCAAGTAAAAGCAATATGACACAAAATGATTTTCCTCCCTCAGGTGTGGTGATAATAATTGCTGTTGAAATCAGTATCACTGAGCTAGACAAAATTATGTCATATAAACTGTTACCTGCCATCCTATACTGCAAGTCTTATTTCAGATTCTCATACTGGAAAAAAAGCTTCTAGCAAAGAGTGCATGATATCAATGCCTCCATTACTCTGGTGACTTGCTTTCTATAAGAGCTGTGTCCATCTGTCCAAATAGCACTGCATTGTAGTAACAAATGCTGTACTTTAGAAAAGTATGTAGTATAGAAATGACAGCAGTTTGGATTGCTGTTCTGTAGGAAAATACATTTGAACCAAAGAAGATGTGACAATGTCAGTCCTCTGTCGTGTGTGTCTTGTGTTCCCGTGTGTTCTAGTGTTGTCATGTTTCCTTATTTGGTTAGTTTCCTGTCCTTTTACTTTGTTTAGTGTGATTATTAGTTAATTCTGTTCCAGGTGTGTTTTTGTTATTATCTGTGATTAACCGTTGTATTTAACTCCTGTCTGTTTAGTTAGTGTTGTCTGGTCTACTCGTTACTCCGCGGTGTTCCTGTGTGTCTGCCCTGCCCTGTCTTGCCCTTTTGGATTTATTAAAGAATGTTATTTGAGTGTATCCACGACTGCATGTTCCTCGTTTCTCCCTGCTGTGTGCACCGTGACAGAAGACTAGACCAGTAAGCGGCGCCCACTCACCTCGTTTTGTTTTATTCGTTTTTTGAAAGTTTTTTTTCCCACGGCAAGGGAGTTGCCGCTCGTCATCCCGCCCTAGCCCGCTATTATTCGGCGTTGGAGTTCGGCGGGATCGCCGCGAGTGTCGCGAGTCCGCTGGACGCGAGTCCCTCTAGCCCGCCGCCGTTCGCGGGCCATCCAAGCCCGCCGTCCGCGGGGATATCGAGTCTGCCGTCCGAGGCTCCCTCAAGCCCACTGTTCGCGGGGAAATCGACGCCGCCGTCCGCTGCTCACCCCAAGCCCGCCTGCAGTTCATGTGGCAAGCCCGCCGGCTGCCGCTAACTCCAGCCCAGAGCAAGTTCCCGTGGATCCAGTCCACACATCACGGCCAGGAGTGCCATGCCATGTCCCCAGAGTCATGGATTTTAAGTCCTGTTGTGCCCACAGGAACAGTTTTAATTCATCTTTTCTTGTCTGTCCATGGAGACTCGTCGGGGGCAGGCGGCTCCTCTGGTTATGGCTTCCCAGCTGCCTGCCTCTCCTGTCGCGGAAGCGGAAGCGGTTGCTGAGGGACCCTGTGAGGGCACCTGACTCCTTGTCATGCCCAGAAAGAAGCCTCAGCTTCTGAGCTTAGCCCAAGGAGGGCTTCCTGTTCCTGTGGGCTGTCCTGTTCCTGTTTGTTTAGCCCCAGAGGGCTCCTGATACCCCGTAGTTGCCCCATGGAATTTTTTTGGGGGGGTAGTAGGTTCTGGCTGTAGTGGCCGGGCCGAGGGGACCGAGGCCACAGCCATGAAGGACCACCCGCCATGGCCTCCAGAGCGCCCACCCCCCCTCCCCGGGGGGAGTTATGTCAGTCCTCTGTCGTGTGTGTCTTGTGTTCCCGCCTCATGTTTCCTTATTTGGTTAGTTTCCTGTCCTAGTTTAGTGTGATTATTAGTTAATTCTGTTCCAGGTGTGTTTTTGTTATTATCTGTGATTAACCGTTGTATTTAAGTCCTGTCTGTTTAGTTAGTGTTGTCTGGTCTACTCGTTACTCCCCGGTGTTCCTGTGGGTCTGCCCTGCCCTGTCTTGTCTTGTTTGGATTTATTAAAGACTGTTATTTGAGTTTATCCACATCTGCGTGTTCCTCGTTTCTCCCTGCTGTGTGCACCGTGACAGACAACTCCTCTGTGTGGCAGATATGATTTCTGACAGACATGATTCTGACAAAAAACCATAGTACTATTTTTGATTTTCTAAACTACCAACTATTTTCAATATTTCAGAAAATATTCAATGCAATTTTCCAACAATGACTGTATGATTTTGAGATCCATCCTTTCACTCTGAGGACAACTGAAAGGTGAAAATATTTACTGATACTCAAGAAGGCAAAACAATGCAAGAGATGTAACTTTGTATGTAGTAATAAAGAGTGTAAAGTTTTGAACAGGATGATGTGTACATTTTTCTCAATTTGTTTAAAGATCATATTTTTTCCCATTTACTACTGCTCTTCAGAAGCTACATAAACTATTTTAATGTTTCCCCTGATCATCCAATTCAAAAGTTCACACCCAATATAAAATTAATGCAAATATTGGGTAAAATTAGTGACAGCATTTAAATAAAAATAAGCATTTTTTTCCTATTTCTTATTGTTGTCGTTTTTTTTTTTTTTTTTGGCAATGCATGATTTATTTTTAACAGGTCACAACTGAATTTTATGAGCTAAAATCTAACAAGATAAAACAAGGACAAAGAGCTCCATGAGAAATCAGAGCCTTTAATTGATCGCTGTTTCCCTGACAACAGAGCTTCTTTCCATTTCAGGTAGAGTGAAGCTGCCATTCAGTCATACCATGTCCTGTCTCTCATCCCCACTCCAAGCCATCTCTGCAAGAGTATTGTGAATCTTCGAAAATGATGAATGATAAAAATAAATAAATAAAAGTGTTGAGTGCAATCAAAATGTTCTCAAAGACTTCCAAACTTTTACTTTTTTTTACTTTACAACATTTTTTTATTTGTTTTCACACACAACATCACAACATAACATCCACTCAAACAAACAAAACAAAACAACAGACACACTCACTTGTGATCTTGAGAGTACAGAAAACACTGTGGTCATTTCAGTCCAATTCTCTTTGGCAGTGATGTAATAGTACATTTACACTATTGTCAAAAGGTCTTATGGGTTTAGAATGACATGAGGGTGAGTAATTAATGACAGCATTTTCATTTTTGGGTGAACTAACCCTTTAAGTTGAAGAAAGCATCACACTGAAAAGAAAGAAGGTTTCACATTGTTGTATACTGTTTACGAATTGTAAATATACTGGTATAACTCTACATCATTATAAAATTGACATCCAGTCAAGTATCAAACCCTACATTTTTTTATATAGTCTATCTGCAGTGAACCCAGGACTCAAAGCAATCAGAGCAGTCACTCCTCAGCCCACTCAAGACTTCTGCATCAGAGGTACGAAGCAGTACATTTCCCTGCTCCCATAAAACCAGGCATCATAGAGATGACAGAGAGAAAGGCACAAGAGTTTCAGAAGCAGCCAACAAATGTGTGTGCATCGATCTTCTCCACTCATACGTAACGAAATACTATAGATCTGAGATAACAACCCCAGAGGTGCCACTTTGTCCATTGCAGAACACATACCAAAGGTAGATTCAAATGTACTGCTTTTGCATCAGAGTGCACACGGTCACAACAAATCAATAGTCCTTACAAAGCCCCTTCTGCACATAGAAAAGTAATTTAGACTGGCTCCTAATAGTTGAAGTTTGCCTAGATAATGCATAAACAATGTGCTTGAGAATGGAAGATCTTCTTTGCTTAAACACCTTTGTCACAATCGCCTGAGAGAGAAAGTGAATTCTGTGTGATTGAAGAGCCAACGCAGTGCAAACAACCCAACACATTCAAAACAGTCTTTGTCAGTAATGCTGCTGATAGTCAAAAAACTAAAAACAAGTGTGCTTGCCCCTTTCTAGACTTTCGAAGAATCTAGACCTCTCTTCTCTTAAACAAAGAAGAAAAAACACAGTTGCATTTTACATTCTTAGAGCACACACTTACTAGAAAACATCCAACGAAGTCCTTTCATACATTGTCTGAAACACACTGCTCAAGAAGGTGGACATGAGTCAGACATACATAAATTTGTACAACAGCCTTGAACAGCCTTTTGCTCCCTCTAACACCAGTAACCATAGAGGCAAGAGCTCAATGTAGCCTACATCACAAGTGAATTCCCATCACGGTGTTCAAAAGCATGACATAATGGATTAAACAGTCATGTGACAGCAGTACAAATTAGCAGTATAAATTAAGTTCTATTTCCAAATAAAATGTAGCATATTTTGATTCCTTTTCTCTGTCTCGTAATAATTTTTATTTTATTTTTATTTTTTATTTTTTCAGATGTCACTTTTATCCCTCTGAGTAGAGTGGTATTGTCCAGACCCCAAACTAATGAAAAGTGAAGAGCAGCCTCTTGGGGAAAGATCTCATTTCAGCGATGAGTAGCTAATCTCCTGGTGAGGAGCACCAGCTATTCCAATAATGTTGGGCCAAAGCTAATAACATAAACGTCAATACTGAACCTCTGGCATGATTAAAACCATCAACCTTCACCATCAAGTTCACAAAAATATGCAACATCAAACTTAACGTCTTTTTTCGGATTTTTCAGAGGCTAACCAAAACTTTCAAAGTTTTTCATTGTATTCGTGCATAATAAATATTCCTTAGAGAATATTTCTTGATCCAAACCATAAATTAGATGATGGATTTCATCTGCATAGTTGGTGTACAGTTACTGCAGGTTCTGTGAGCATTGGTACAAAATTGTTTTCTACAGTATGTCTGTTTCTCAGATTGTCATCCTCCATTTTTCTGCACATTTGGATTCTCACTGTTTTTTTTTGGGGGGGGGGGGCAGATGGAAAAAGATTCACAAACTGACAGCAAACACAACTTCACTTCAAAGTTGTTTTTTTCTTTCTTTTTATCCCCCCCCCCATGCAGCATGTGCATGCAGCTTTACTGCCAAGCGAGCTGTCAGGAAATAATCAAACGTGCTTGTCTAAACAGTTATTTCTCATAAGTATGAATCATTCTACTGAATTTGTTAATCTGAAACTCTCATGCAATTCATTCAAGTCATTTTAAGTTCATTCGGACAGTTCATGTAAAAGAACCATTCAAAACAATGATTCATTGAGTTGCATCACTGCATAGTAATTACAGAATGTTTCTGACTTGAATACATTTTTTTTTTCTACAGCTGTCTGAAAGTTTGAGCACCCGTGAAAAAAAGTAAAAAGAAGTGAATACTGTGCAGTGAAAAAAAGGTCAATGTAATATTTCTGCAAATCATAATGCAGCTACCATTCATTTGCTTGTTTTAGTCTAACATTAGTCGGTAACACTTTACTTGAAGGGGTGTGCATAAGACTGACATGACACCTTCATAATCATGACATGACACGTCATTAATATGAAGGAGAATTTATGCATGTTTATGACAACTGTCATGAAGTGTAATTCACTCAGTTATGTCATTTGAATGCAAAGATGACATTGTTTGTGATGTCTTTGTTATGACAACTTGACATAAACCAAGACAACATAACCTGTCAGTGTCTTTGTCATGACAACTTGACATTACTGTAGGATCAGAACAAATCAGACAAACTTAAGATTCGATCAGAACATCGAAACATGAGGAGCCGAAATTCCACAGAGAGGCCCCAAGGCAATAGGACGTCATAAATCAGATCCCTAGCTCCAGCCCGTCCGAAGAAAGCCTAACCAACAAGCCTCTTTCACAGAACAGCTTGCAACATTAAAACAAAAGGAACACTTATTGATAATTCCAACTCAGGAAGGAGACTGTCAAATTTGGGGCAAGTAATCAAGACTGATGGTCAAAGAGATGGCCATCACATGTGTTCCACGATAGAAATCACTAGCTTCCTTAGATTGACTTTTCCCCCACACAGAAGACACAGACCAGACTGAAATTCCTTTGTTCACAGAACATGTCCCTATGTCCTACACAGAACTTCACAGAGACTGTCTTTTCCATATGCACCAAAAATCATATTAAAAGGACTTATGAGCAACTAATGATTCCTATGCATAACTCCATATTATGTACTGTATGTAACCCACACATTTGACTATCATTGTTTTAATCACTCATTGTGTATGTCTTTCTTTCAATAACTATTGAATAGCTTAAGCCTTAAGGGTTAATATTCATGTTTAGTATGTGTGTGTTTGAATCGTCTTGCTTAAAATGTTTCTTTCAATTAATTCTTTGTCAAATGTATCTTATTCTGGTTATATAAATCACATCCAAAAGTATACTTTGCATGACTATTTTTCTTGACCTCAACTACAGTGGTACATATTGAATTTGTCATTAAAATGTCATTAAGTGTTAATATTCCGTCAAATAATTTTATAAAAGTGTCATGAATATTTTTCTTGACCTCAACTACAGTGGTACAAATTGAATGTGTCATTAAAATGTCATTAAGTTTTAATACTCTGTCAAATTGTTTTACTTATCCAAAGCCACTCACAAATGAGGACAATAGAAGCAATCAAAACCAACAAAAGAGCAACAAAACATGCAAGTGCTATGACAAGCTTTCGGTTGTTTGTCTTAATTTAATGGTTTGCATGCATTTGTAAAAGAAAAATGAAATAATTTTATATAAATTTATACTTTAATTGGAGCGCCTAACCCCACTCCTACCCTAAACCTACCCACTTCTGAACAATATAAAACATGTAACAGGCAAATATAAGTGCAGTCAAAGGTATTTATTGCAAAAACTGACCGTAAACAAGCAGTATAAAAGCATTACAAACAAGTAGTGTTGCATTCCAAGTCCTTCTGAAGCCATACAATGTCTTTATGCGAAGAAGATAGTAAAACATAAGGTTTTAATCCCTGAAAATGATCCCGCTTCGTTAACGTGCTCACATCTCATTCAAAAGCATACTCCCATCCTGTAGAATGACGCAATCGGTCACGAGACATACAAGAGCCAATAGCATTTCACAACCAAGGCTGACATAAGGCTTAGGGTGAATCCCATTTCTCTGTCTTACCCCTTCCCCTTCCCCTACCCCTTCGTCTTACCCCTAGCCCTTGTCCCTCGAAACCGAGTGGTAAGCGCTAGGGGTGAAAACATACCCCTATGAAATGAGACACCACTTGGTTACGGTTACGTCATCGTACATCGTCGCTAGCTGGCTGCTACGTCACCAGAGGCGACAAGTGTTGATCACAAACTTCCAAGATGTCGTCTGCAAGTGTGTGTATGTCGATTGCGTGGGTTTTATTAGTGATGTTTTTGCGATTGTTGTGCAAATCAGCGATGTAAAGCGTAGCAAACTAGCGATTTTTTAAAACGTTTCAATTAAGAACATGGTTGCAAATATATATGTACAGGACTGTGTAGAGCACAAAACAAGACTGTCGTAATTTTTAAATCAATTATTTAAGCCGAAAATGGGAATCTCTGGATGATCTGGCCGACATTGTTGCCGGTTGCTCAGTGTGTTCTGGGTACCCCTTGGTTTCAAGTAAGCTCGCGAAAATGCTTGGTTTTAAGGGGTATCTACCACTTCCCCTTAGCCCTACCCCTCGATCAAAATGAGAATTGGGATAGCCCTTACTCTCACGTGAACGCGCAAAACTAAGGGGAAAGGGGAAGGGGTAAGACAGAGAAATGGGATTCACCCTTATTCTGGTCAGTGTTGCCAACTTAGCAACTTTCAGACCCCCCTAGCGACTTTTTTCCCAAAAAGCGACAAATCTAGCGACTTCTTGGACAAACCTTAGCGAGTCTCTTTGACTTGCTGGTACTGCCGCACGAGAGCGAGATCTTGCTTTCACAGCGCACCCTCTCTCTGCTCTGTTCAGCGAGCGGCAGAGGAGCAGCACTTTCAGTTAAAATAGATGATGTTGCTTCTCACATTTTTTCTTGCAAATATAGCCGAAAACACGGCACAGGAATTGTCTTTGTCTTTGCTTATGTTATGTGTATTTGGTTTCATCAGATGATGGCTCCATGCAGGATTTTTTTTTGCAGATCTTGGAAGGGAGAGGTTATCTTATAGGGCCACATTTCAGTCACTATTTCATATTTATCCCGTTAACTGACAACAGAAACAGTAAATTATATAAATGAAAACAGTTTTATTGAGAATTTGGCTAAATTAAAATACAGTATGTGAGCACAAAGAGGCAAACAAATGTAAAAGGCAATGCGACGCAATGACGTCATGAATATGCTAATTAGCGTTTGACGTCATCTAGCGACATTTAGCGACTTTTCAAACTGGCTTTAGCTACTTTCTATTGAAAAAAGTTGGCAACACTGATTCTGGTGGCATTTTTTTAATTTGCGCACAGACAGCACACAGGTAGAGCTTTACAGTGGGAGACGGCGATCGCATCTATTCCTCTCACAAACCAACCCTTTTGCCTTGGAAGACTTGGAATATTAATACTTTTTGAATAAATTATGACGGTAGTTGTATCTGCCTGTTATATCTTGTGTTTTATTGACAAATGGTAGGTTTAGGAGCAGGGGTTGGGTTGTGTGAATGACTGAACTGCGTAATATAAATAAAACGGTTAGGTGCACGCCGTGATGGTGTCTTAGGTAACGTTAGACTTATCCGTGATGTAAAAAAAGCATGTGTCAAGAAAATATAAATGTGCGTGATGCTGTAATTAACTGTTTTTGCAGTGAAATGGACCAAACGCTGCATAGCTTAAACCACCATTGTACTGTTTTCAATTAATTTTGGGTGAATCGATCTTCAAATGCAATAAAATATAAGTTAATCAATTTTAATCATTATTATTATTATTATTGGATTATAGATTTTTTTCTCTAACACTTGTTCATCTTTTTTTACAACATTTGAAATATTGAAAATATATTCATGACGTTGTTATAAAATACAGAGTATTAACACTTACATTTTAATGACAAATTCAATTTGTACCACTGTGTCACGATCCACTCTCTGGAGCAGGGAAACGCGGAGACGAGGAACTTTCTTCAACAAACGTAGACTTTTATTATTACAAAACATAGGGATCACAGGAGGCACAGGAAAACACAGAATGACGTTAAGACAGCACACAGAAGCAGGGAAACACAGGGCTTTTAAAGGGGAGACTAAACTGGATAATTACTAACACAGGGCTGGGGACTAATCAACTAAAGACACAGGGCTGGGAACTGATAATACAAATGAGGACAGGAACAGGAACTAACCAAATATGGGCACGAGAGGAAGGGAACCACAAGACACAGAGAGACACAGTCTGACACTACTCCCCCATCCCGAACGGTGCGTCCCGCACCGTACACCATCCAACGGGGAGGGGGGGTGGGCGCTCTGGAGGCCTTAAGAGACACGGAGACAGGACAGGACAAGAGGCCTCCAGGGTGGCGCCCGTTCTGGGAGCCATGGCGGGTCAGGGGACTCGGGTGGCCATGGCGGAGCGGGGAGGTCGGGAGGCCATGGCGGATCCGGGGACTCAGGAGGCCATGGCGGGTCAGGGGACTCGGGAGGCCATGGCGGGTCAGGGGACTCGGGAGGCCATGGCGGAGCAGGGAGCTCGGGAGGCCATGGCGGAGCAGGGAGCTCGGGAGGCCATGGTGGGACCGCCTCCGAGACCGCGGCCCCAGCCCCCACCTCGGTCTCTTCGGCCGGAGCCCTACTACCCCCCCCAAAATTTCCTTGGGGAAAATAGGGGCTCCATCGGGCACTTGGGGGCGCACTGGAGGCATGGACTCTTGGGTGGGCTCGGGAAGCGCGGACTCTTGGGGGCACTTGAGGGCGCTCGGTAGGCGCGGGCACTTGAGGGCGCTCGGCAGGCGCGGGCACTTGAGGGCGCTCGGCAGGCGCAGAATGACTAACACAGGGCTGGGGACTAATCAACTAAAGACACAGGGCTGGGAACTGATAATACAAATGAGGACAGGAACAGGAACTAACCAAATATGGGCACGAGAGGAGGGGAACCACAAGACACAAAGAGACACAGTCTGACACACTGTAGTTGAGGTCAAGAAAAATATTCATGTCACTGTTATAAAATTATTTGACAGAATACACTTAATGACATTTTAATGACAAATTCAATATGTACCACTGTAGTTCAGGTCAAGAAAAATATTCATGACACTATTATAAAATTATTTGACAGAATACACATTTTAATGACAAATTCAATATGTACCACTGTAGTTGTAGTCAAGAAAAATATTCATGACACTGTTATAAAATTATTTTACAGAATAATAACATTTAATGACATTTTAATGACAAATTCAATTTGTACCACTGAATAAAAGTGGTCAGAAAAAAAATCATGACAATTATAATGGCCTTGTGCAGAGATGGAAACTCGAGTCAGAGACTTGGACTCGAGTCGCACTTAATAGTCGCATAAATAAAGACTTGGGACTTGACTTGGACTCGTGAACAGCTGACTCGAGACTTGACTTGGACTCGTGACTCGTGAGACTCGTATAAAACGCAAGTCATTTGGTATAGGAGTTTATATGAATGTATCTCTGAGGGAAACTGGCTGTCTTAAAAAAAGTTTAGATGGTATTTTCTTTTCATCTTGCCTCCGTATAATGCATATTAGTGTTCATAACCGCAGCTCTGCTTTGTTTACAGCGGAAACCAAGGAAACGATGTTTAATTGATGTTCAAGCGCCACCTGCTGGCAGAGAGTGAATCTGCATTAATTCAGCCTGTCTTCTCTGTCTGCTGAACTTGTTTCGTACAGATGTTTTATGCAGAATAGTTTCACAAAACTAAAGTCAGACCATTTTGTTTTTGCTTCAAATTTCGAAATTATACAATCCAATTTAGATGAAAAACTGCTCATGCTGGATGTATGGATTGAGTTGTGTTTAAAACACAGTGGTTGCCTCTAATTTTAAAATTGAAAAAGAGCACAGACAAAGCCTTAGTTTGTTTATATGAGATTTATTTAATTTGTGTAATTCATTTGATTAATTGGGGTTTGTTTTAAAATTTAGTTTTGTTGTTTGACATATTTCAATTTTACAAAGAAATGTGCAGCATTTTATCTGACAATTAATAAATGGACACCTTTTCATTTCTTTGTCTTAAATTTTGTTAAAGTTTTTTTGTTGAGAAAATCATATCGTGAAATCAGTATTTCAAAACTGATTTAGCCTCAATAACTAGCTGAAAGAACTGTTGCTAATAAATAGAACAAAGACTTGAGACGTGACTTGGACTCCACCTCAAAGACTTAAGACTTGACTTGGACTCCGCTTTAAAGACTTGAGACTTGACTTAGACTTGACCTCAGAGACTTGAGACTTGACTTGGACTTGGACCTCAGAGACTTGTGAACATGTCTGGCCTTGTGACAGCCTATGTCAAAACCAACCACATGACAGTTTAATGTAATGTTAACCCATAAAGCTAAGTAATTTCTTAAGTTTGATAATTAATCTCATGTGTCATGTTTATGACAGATTTATAACAGGTTATGTTGTCTTGGTAATGTCAAGTTGTCATGACAAAGACACTGACAGGTTATGATGTGTTGGTTTATGTCAAGTTGTCATAACAAAGACATCTCAAACAATGTCATCTCTGCATTAAAAATGACATAACTGAGCGAATGACACATAATGACAGTTGTCATAAACATGCATAACATCTCATTCATATTAATGACATGTGTCATGTCAGTCTTATGCACACCCCTTCAAGTAAAGTGTTACCCTTTAGTCCAAATGTAACCTTAATGAATGGAACCAAGCAGTTTAATTTAAGGTTTTAGGATGAGATTGCAAGCAAGGTTTTGTTCCTGATGACCCTTCCATGCAGTTCATGTTTACACTATTTCTGTGCCTGCTAAACCTTCCTGCATGACCTTTGCAGTGACATGGATATTTTTCTTACTCTTTCAGATCTTGCCTTGGCATTCATCTTAACATCCATTTTGGATGATGGAAACTAGAAGCAAGAACTGTTTTGGTATTTTTTTAGTTCCTCCTTTGTAAAAGTGAAATCTGATTATTTTAGCTAAACACCTGCATAGAAGAGCATGTGGTTCTGAGTGCTTTGAAGAGTCCGAGAATTTAAGCAGCTCTTAAACTATCATCAGTTGTCGGCGTACTGACATATAGCACCATTGAACTACGGACGTCCTTAGTTTGAATCCTTAAAACAATAATAAAAACTAAAAACAGTAATATGGTATTTACAAACTTAGTTAATGTCACATTTACTTTTTTGTTGTTGTTGTTGTTGACAAATAAATCAATAATTTAGATAAGCAGAAGTGTGTGAAGTTCACTACACATGTACTTCATTCCACTTTAGAAAAATATCATTTAGTCAGATTTTTACTTGTATTTGCTAAATTTAACTGTTCAAGATTGAGACTATTATCCTAATTAAGTTTTTTTCACTCTTTTCTGATACTTCTGTTCTAATACATACACACATATATATATATATATATATATATATATATATACGTATATACAGTAAATAATAAATAAACAAAAAGACCAACACCAAAAAAGGTTAAACAGAACAGTCAGAACTGGTCTCCACTTATGGGTTTACTTTTTCTTCTTAGCATCTTAAAGAAAAAAAACAAAGATAATGTAGTTTTTCAAGATTTGTGTTACTAAATGAAAGGTTCACTTTCATTTAGTAGGACAGGTCCTGCTATTTTATTAGTTTACTGAGAATCATACTCCTTTTCTCACCACATTGTGTACAGTAGTTCTCTATGCCTTATTATGAAATGTCAAAGGCCACAATTTAACCTGTTCCCACCATAAATACCACCAAATTCCCACCATGTGAGAGTAGTGGAATAAAAAATACACCCTCAGAGAGCTCCTGAAGCAGTGTGTACTTTTCTCACTGATTCTCAAAATATATTTTGAGTGTGATTCTGGGGCAAAGAAACTCGTGGCAAAATTAAATTGAGAAATACAGAATGTCAAAAAAGTCTTGCTGTTTTAGGAAGTGTCAGAAGGTAACCTCAGGGTGCTGTTGAGTATATATCAAATGTTAAGTTGGAATGGTGCAGCTTTCTGTCCATCAGTTTCTCTAATCAGCACTCCAGATGGTGAATGACACACAAATAATTGCCATAGGCTTTGCTTGTTTCATTGCATTAAAAGTATGTGGCAGCATTGCATTCATTCCACTGTAGCCTCAAGAAACCCTGGTGGTAATATATATACTCCAATTTCATTTCTCACAGAGGGACGAGTAACCTGTGTTTACAGTTGTTAGTTTAGTTTAATTGGCTTTCTTCACACTTGAACAACCACTCAGATTTGGCAAACTTAGCAGACAAATAGAGATCCTAATAGAATTAATTTCATCAGAATAACTCTGCATAAGAGTGTGCAGTGTTTGGTGCTACAGGAAATAATAATTGTCTTTATTTGTATTTGATTCATTACAGTACAATGATGTGAAACATAAGTAAACAACATGAAAACGAGGAACAATATAAGAATACTTACAGCCACATTTCTAAGGGTGAATTATGGAGGGTCTAACAACTTTTTTAGAGTGACAGCACAAGTGATGATAAAGCAGTCGTCACTGATGATAATGAGTTCAGAGTTATCTCCAAATTGAGTCAGTAAGCTTTTCTTATTTGTCTATAAGAAAATACATATGAAAAGAATTACCTGCGCCATAATAAACAGCAAAATGCAGTATTTGTGTTTACTGTGTGTGAGAGGGAACTACAGTATTATATATGCAGCAATAATTACTTTACAATGTTCAACATACTGAACATTTGGATTTAATTACATGAATTCTGATATTATTTTTATACATTAATTCAGATATTATTTTCAAGAGTTCAAGATTTTATTTGTCACATACACGATTATATAGAGAATATATAACCAGCAGTGAAATGTGAGTCAGGTCCGCTCCATGGACAGTGCAAATATTATAGAATACAAACACAGAGAAAATATACATAAAATGAAATAAGTAAAGAATAAGATATAAAGAACAAAATATAAAATATAAAAATGTGCATGACAGTATACTGTAGACTTAAATATTAAGATAAGCAGGAATGTACAAGAGAGGAATGTGCAAACAGGTTGTACATGGTTGTCATGTAGCAGCAATACCAAAAAAATTAAAAAATAAAAATAAAATACCAAAACACAGAAAGTGCTGTGTGCAAATGACACTGTCAGTGTGAGGTAGAGGTATGAATATCTTACTGATTGTTAAGTGATTATTATATTATATAAATATTGATATCAAAATAATATCAGAATTCATGTAATTAAATTTAAATGTACAGTATGTTGAACATCGTAAATATATATTTCTTACTACATGAAATATCTAATAGTTCCCCTTCAGGAACTCGAGCTGTGTCGAGCGCTTTGGGAACGCCCTGGCGAGACCACGTTCTGAAGCATGTGTGAAATCAGTCCAATAGTGAAGCGAGACGTCACGAGCAGGGTGACGTTAGCATCCAGGAAGCATAAAGGTGCATCCGGCAAGCGCACATGTTAGTTTCTTGCTCTGCAGCGAGTGCGTCTGTGGTGTGTGTGTGTGAATGTATGCAAATCACTCAGTCAGTCAGTGAAAACTCTATATAGCAAGCAAGAAAAATGCCTAAGTGTAAATCAAAGAAAGATGTGTCGAGCGGACGGCGCTTAAGATTGTGTGTTCCTCCCTGCCCATGCTATCTCTCGGGTGGGGATACACACGATTTGTGCATCGTCTGTTTGGGAGTGGAGCATGCACGGGCAGCTCTCGAGGGGGCTGCCTGCCATGACTGTGAGCTTCTCCCACTCCATGTGCTCCGCTCCCGCCTGGCCGTCTTCGATGAAAGTGGCCAGGTTCTCGATCCTGCTGGGTCCGTCCCCGCTGTTGCTGTGGCACAGCGGTGGCTGTTATCGTGGGGATCGCAAGTGGATTTAGCGGAGGGTTCCGAGACGGGCTCGTCCTTATCTCGGTCCTCACCTGCTAGATCCACGGCTCCCTCTCAGGGATCGGAAGCCCGCCCAGCGGTTTCTTCCCCCCAGAGAGAGGGCCAAGTGCTTCATCTATCTTCCTCCGAGGAGGGTGATGTTATGATAGTCGACACGGAGGAGACTGCGGGCTCGCCACCACAGTCCCTCGCGTATTAGGAGCTCGTGGAGGTTGTGACTCGTGCTGTAGCCAAACTGAACATCGAATGGCCAGCCGAGAAACAGGACGCTCGTCCCAAGAGTAAGTTGGACGAGCGCTTCCTTAAAGCCAGATCATAGCCTTCACGACGGGGCCTTCCATTTTTCCCCGATCTCCATGCTGAGGTTACGAGATCGTGGGAGAAACCCTATTCGTCCCGACTCTTCAGCCCCACAGTATATAATTACTCCAAAATCACGGGGTTGAATGAGAAGGGATATGGGGCGATGCCGTCGGTGGAACAGACGCTTGCGAGCTATCTCTCCCCGTCCTCAGCATCATCCCTGAAGGCCCCGAAGCTTCCCACCAGGCCAGTAAAACTGACATCCGGCTTGGTTGGGAAAGCTTATATGGCGGCAGGTCAGCGTGTCTGCACACTATAGTGGTGTTGCAGGCGTACCAGGCCAACCTGCTAAAAGACCTGGATGATAGGGGGAAGAGGAATCCGACGCTGTACTCGGTCGCTGAACTCGGTCGCTGAACTACGTCAGGCCACAGACCTGTCGCTTCGGGCCACCAAGGAAATGGCCAGAGCCATCGACCGTTCCATGGCAGCTCTCGTGGCCATGGAGCAACACCTGTGGTTGAATCTGTCCGAGTTACAAGATAAGGATAGATTCTTCCTGCTGGATGCCCCGCTATCGCCCTCTGGCCTCTTCGGCGCAGTAGACACCGTTGTCGAGAGGTTTCAGGAGGCGAAGAAGCAGGCGGCGGCATTCCAGCGCTTCCTCCTCCCAGGTCTTTGGTACTGCTGAGTGGGAGTAGTCCCAGCCGTCCAGCTCCTCATACCGCCAGACCCAGAATCAGAGCGTCGCGACCCGTACCCCCCGCAGAAAGACTAGGGGGGCAGGGTGGCGCTCTCGGCCGGGGTCCTCAAAGCAGAAAATGGATCTGCGGACTGTTATTTTGTCTAACAGGTCCTCGGCCAAGCGGTCCTGACGACACCATCGTCAGGACCCTGAGTGCAGCCCACCCTGGGGAAGAGAGGTACACACTTCAGTATGCAGTGCCCGATCCTCCTCAGTGCCCTCAGGGGGCTTCACTGATACCCCTGCCACCCCCGGTGCTTCAGGGCTCAGTGATCTCCGATGAGCGAATTTCTCAGCTGCCACCCGGCTGCAGTATGGCACGGGAAAGCTCGTCCCCTCAGATGAGGGCGCTGATCCAAGATGGCGGCGCGCACAACAGACACAGCGGCTTCTCTCTCTCCCGACAGAACGGTGTTTTCGTGTTTTTTGTCTTGTAAGTCGCAATGTTTTTGTACATATTCATCTCGTCTAACTGTCTTAAAGCGCACATACAGTCGTGAGTTTCTGCTCGATGTCGGCAGAACCACATTTTTAGAGTTAAACTCCGCGCACGCCGAAGAGCTGCGGGACCTCGGTCTGCTCCGGAGGCCTACTCCATCACCGACCCCCACTACTGCATCTCGCCCACAGCGGAGGTGCTACAAGCGGCGTGAGAGGAAGCAGAAGAGGGGTAAGTGCGGAGGTATCCGAGCTAGGCTAGCGGCTAACCCACACAAGCCAACTATCCCCACCATCGTACTGGCGAACGTACGCTCTTTGGACAATAAACTGGACTACATCCGACTACTTTGCTCTACTCAGAGGACTGTAAGAGACTGTTGTGTTTTTGTGTTTACGGAAACATGGCTTAACAACAGCGTTCCGGACTGCGCCATTCAGCTCGAGCAGCTAACATGCTATCGAGCAGACAGAGCTCTCGTCGAGGGAGGTAAGAGACGCGGCGGCGGGCTTTGTGTTTACATCAATAATGTATGGTGCCGCGACGCTATTGCGGTCTGCAAACACTGCTCACCCCTGGTGGAGTTTATGATTATTAAGTGCCGGCCGTTCTATCTACCGAGGGAATATACAGCCATTCTGCTCGCTGCTGTATACATCCCTCCCAACTCCAACAACAACAGGAGTGAGGCACTGAATTATTTGTACCAGCACATCAGTGAGCAGCAGACAGCCCACCCAGATGCTTTTCTCATCTTGGCTGGAGACTTTAATCACGCAGACTTAAAGAGTGTGTTCCCGAAAATATACCAGCATGTTGACTTCCCTACAAGGGGAAAAAACACGCTGGACTTTGTTTACACCACCCAGAGAGGAGCATACAAGGCCCTCCCCCTCCCCCACCTCGGAGCCTCAGACCACATCACTGTCATGCTAATGCCTGCATACAGACCGCTCGTTAAAGTCATCAAACCAATACACAAACAGATTCAAGTGTGGCCGGAAGGGTCGTCAGAGGCACTTCAGGACTGTTTCTACACCACTGACTGGAATATGTTCAAGCAGGCTGCCACATACAACAATACTACAGACCTCCAAGAATACACTGAGACTGTCACTGCCTACATCACCAAGTGCATTGATGATGTAACAGTCACAAAGACTATCACTGTCCGGGCCAACCAGAAGCCGTGGCTGACAGGGGAGGTCTACAGACTTCTGAAGGCTCGGAACGCTGCCTTTAGAGCTGGAGATGAGGAGGGCCTGAGGACAGCTAGGGCCAACCTATCCCACGGCATCAGAGAGGCCAAGAGACAGTACTCCAGGAGGATAGCCCATCGTTTCAGCGACAGCAGAGACACTCGGAGCCTGTGGCAGGGAATACAGACCATTACGGACTACAAGCCCCCACCACAGACCTGTGACAGCACCATCCCCCTGCTGAACGAGCTGAATGCCTTCTTTGCTCGCTTTGAGGCACAAAACAGCACCACTGCACAGAAGACTTCACCTCCTCCCGGCGACCAGGTGATGACGCTGTCCTCGGACAGCGTGAGGAGATCCCTCAGCAGGATCAATGCACGCAAAGCTCCGGGTCCTGACAACATTCCTGGGCGTGTACTGAGAGACTCTGCAGTGGAACTCACTGATGTCTTCACAGACATCTTCAACATCTCACTAAGTCAGGCTGTTGTCCCCACATGCTTCAAAGCTACCACCATCATTCCAGTCCCGAAGAAGTCATCTCCATCCTGCTTCAATGACTACCGTCCAGTAGCACTCACTCCTATTCCCATGAAGTGCTTTGAACGGCTAGTCATGCAACACATCAAGTCTGTCCTCCCTGGACCCCTTCCAGTTTGCATATAGGTCCAACCGCTCGACCGATGATGTCATCGCCACTGCCCTCCACCCAGCCCTCACACATCTGGACAAAAAAGACTCATATGTCAGGATGCTGTTCATAGACTTCAGTTCAGCATTCAACACAATCATCCCTCAGCAGCTCACTCACAAAGTGGCCCAGCTGGGGCTCAACACCTCTCTGTGCAACTGGTTGTTGGACTTTCTGACCGGAAGACCTCAGGCAGTACGGGTCGGCATTAACACATCCAGCACCATCACACTGAACACAGGGGCCCCCCAAGGATGTGTGCTGAGCCCCCTCCTCTTCACTCTGCTGACCCACGACTGCACACCGTCACACAACTCTAACCTTTTCATTAAGTTTGCGGATGACACGACTGTGGTGGGTCTCATTAGCAACAGGGATGAGACAAACAACAGGAGCGAGGTGAGCCGCCTGGCCGGGTGGTGCAGGGACAACAATCTCTCTCTGAATGTGGAGAAGACGAAGGAGATTGTTGTTGACTTCAGGAGAGTGCACACTCAGCATGCTCCTCTGACCATCAACGGTGCGACTGTGGAGAGAGCGAGCAGCACCAAGTTCCTGGGTGTGCACATCACAGAGGACCTCTCCTGGACCAACAACACTGCGGCACTGGCCAAGAAAGCACAACAGCGTCTCTACTTCCTCCGCAAACTCAGAAGAGCCAGAGCCCCGACCCCCATCATGTGCACCTTCTACAGAGGCACCATCGAGAGCATCCTGACTAGCTGCATCACTGTGTGGTATGGCGCCTGCAACGCGTCCTGCCGCAAGTCCCTTCAACGGATAGTGAGAGCAGCTGAGAAGATCGTTGGTGTCTCTCTCCCCTCCCTCCAGGACATCTACAGCACCCGTCTCAGCATTCAGCATTGCATTCAGCAAAGCCCTCAGCATTGCAGGTGATCCCACCCACCCGACACACAGCTTCTTCAGTCTGCTGCCATCAGGGAGGAGACTGCGGAGTCTCCAGGCAAGGACCAGCAGACTGAAGAACAGCTTCATCCATCAGGCTGTCAGGAAGCTGAACTCCCTCCCGTCCTTGCCCCCCCTCCCCTCTTTTACCCCACGCAACACTGAACTCTGACACTACGACCCCCCCCCCAGCTCCCCACACCCCCAGGACCTCCCCCCCCCTTACAAACTGTGACCCGCACCAGTCACTTTGTGCAGCACTGGACTGATCTCTACCTCATCCAGCATTGTCTGTAAACTACCTCTTCTGACAGTCTGATAAAAGACTGTTCTTTTTTTGCACTACACATATCTGCACAGTTTTGTTTTATTTAACTGGTTTGCACTCTATCTGCCATGTGCCTTATGCCACTTTATCTATCTCTTTTTTATTTTTTTTATTTTTCTACAATGTCCTCATTTGTATATCTGTATAGTTTGTATGTACATATGGTTAAACTGTATTTATCTGTATTTGAACGTCTACTGTCAGTGTTTAATGTTAACTGTATGCACCAAGGGTCTGAGAGTAACGAAATTTCAATTCTCTGTATGTATGTACTGTACATGTGGAAGAATTGACAATAAAGCAGACTTAACTTGACTTGACTGACTAGAGCAGTTAGGTCGGTCGTTCCCTGCTGGTCAATCATTTCAGGGCATTGAAGTGGATCCTCTAGTAACACCAGAGGCCAGTCTCGAGAGACTGGTTCCCTTTGTAGACTTTCTGACAGCGTGGAAACTTCTGCCAAATGTCTCACAATGGGTCCTGCACACTGTAGAAAAAGGTTACAGAATTCAGTTTGGTTCTCGTCCACCTCACTTCAACGGGGTTATTCCCACATTAGTGGGCCCCGAGCAGGCTCTGGTATTGGAACAGGAATTAACGAAGAATGAAGAACTGAAGAATGTTGGAAACAGAGCAGTTCTGGGGCACCATTGACTTCCATAGTATTTTTTCCTACTATGGAAGTCAATGGTGCCCCAAAACAGCCTGGTTACAAACTTTCTTCAAAATATCTTCCTTTGTGTTCTGCAGAACAAAGACATTCATACAGGTTTGGAACTACTTGAGGGTGAGTAAATGATGACAGAATTTTCATTTTTGGGTGAACTATCCCTTCAAATCTACAGTAGGCTACTGTAGAAGGCTTTGTTGGGAAGGACACAACTTCTGGCTCTGATTCTGTCTTTTGCTACCTTGTGACACAGCTATCACAATATGGAACTCTGTTTTTTACTTTTTTTTCACAAAAGCAGCACTGTGTGAAATGAACACATGGCGGTAACCACATCCAAGACAGAAGCCTCAGGTAACCAAAGAAAATCCCACTGTCAGGCTTTTGTTGGCTGGAAGACTGGAATTTATCATTTAGATGTTCACAGCTCAGAAAGTAAGCTGCCTTGACTGTCTGGATACAAAAGGATAAGGTGTACAGGAGAGGTGTAAATGGGATTTCTATTTTTTCCATGTGGTTGAAGACATCTCTATGTGCAACTCAAAGGCTAGCAAAGCGATTTTAAAGATACAAACGTAAAATGGTATGCAACTGTATCATGCTTTAAAAGTGTCCTATAATTTAATAACCAGTTTGACACATTCTTCTTGACTTTTCTTGACTACTTTTGTCTTCCATGAAGAAAAAATCCCATTTGCTCAAAAACGTCATTCCATGTAGTAGTAATGAAAACTTAATATAAATAGGTCTGCTCTACTGCAGTAATTTTATTAATCTTCAAAGCATTGTGTACTATATATCCTCTTTATCTTGTTACTGTTTCTTCTCTATTCCTGTCTCAGATCTCTTGTGACAGTCTGGCCCAAAACTCTATTACAATGTCTTGATCAATAATAATGATGACCGGAGGATCACGTGACCCCTCGACGGCGATGCAGGCTTAGTCTTTTGCTCTGCTCACTTTGCCACATATTTTAAGATCCTGTCAGTAACCACTCTGCATTGGACCCATCATGAGTGCTAAGGCAGACAAAGGGGATCGGAAAAGAGAGATTGTGCAATCGCCAATGAAGAAAAAAATCAGAGATTCAGCCATCTCCAGTGAAGACCTCAACGATGCTATTGCTAGCCGCATTGAACTAGCATTTAAAGAACACCAAAGCACTTTGAATTCGGTTGTGAATTCGGCAGTGAGAGATGCTATGGACTCGGTGCTGATTCCCGCATTGCGCGGACTGCGTGAGGACATACAAGCGACCAACGAGTCTGTTAAAGAGCTAAGAGAGAAGTTTGAGGCCATAGTTACCACGGCGAAGCAGACACGTGACCACGTTGATTCTGTTCAGGCAGCGGCACGTGAAGATAAGAGAACAGTCACGGACTTAAAGGATCAGCTGGAGCGACTCACCGAGAAGATGACAGATATGGAGGACAGGTGTAGGAGGAACAATGTCAGACTGGTGGGGCTCCCAGAAGGGTAACGATGCGGCTGGTTTCCTCAGAGCTAATCTTTCCAAGTGGATTCCTTCCTTGAGGGGCCGTGACATTGAGATTGATCGGGCGCATCGCGTCTATGACGAAGGGAGGGGCTCCGATCGGCCGCGCACTCTCATCTTCCGTGTACTGAGATGGCATGACAGATCAGATATCCTAAAAGGTGCTCGGCAGGCTTATCCTGTGAAATGTTCACAGAGCAATATCACACTGCTATTTTTTCCCGACTTTAGTCCGGCTACAGCGATCAGGAGAAAGGCATTTGGTCCGGTTTTGAAGAAGATGAGAGCGCTTGGTCTCCAGCCCTTCCTCATCTATCCGGCGGTAATTAAGCTACGGCACAAAGGGGAACAGAGAAGCTATGATTCCCCTCAGAAAGCGGAGGATTTTATCAGCTCCATGTCTCAGCAGAAGTCGTATTCCGCAGCTCTGCGGGGGGACGACGGGGGAGCAGCGGCCACTGTTTCTCCAGTTCGACGGGAGGGGCGTGACGGCCAGGATGGTCTTGGTTCTAGCTGCCCAGAAGGGGATGATGGCAGGATGAGCATGGACGCTTGCTAAACCTATTGTTTGTGTTTTCTTCTCTCCTACTGGGATATTGTCCTTATTTATCCGGTACAACGATCTCTTTGCTGGTAAGACTGACACTCCCCTTTTTTCTTTTTTGGAGGGGACTAATGGAGAGTAGGTTTAATGAATAATTTTTTTTTTTTTGGCTGCGTGAGCCTTTCGGGACACATGTCTTGCGTTGGAGTGGATCGGTCACGAATTATCACTGTTTTTTGTTACTCAGTCAGACCTATGTTCTCGGTAATGTGCGGTCTGAGTTGTTCTTTGTTTATGGTTGTGGGTTGTTCATATTTTTATGTTGTTTTTTTTGTTTTTTTACAGCAGACATTTATACTTGTATGTATTTTACCTTATTTCTAAAGGGATTTTTCTTCTAGGAGGTTTGGTATCTAAAATGCACATCATGAATATTCAATGCATACTCTAAATATTTTATCACTGAATGTGAATGGTTTAAATTCTGCTGTTAAACGAACCCGTGTGTTTATTTGCACCGTAAATCTATTTCCTGTGCCCTAATTCAAGAGACACATTTAAAACAATCTGACGTGGCACGTTTCCAGAATAAGTATTACAAATTAGCAGCTTATCCTTGTTAACAGGAAGTTAAATTTAACGATTGAACACCTTGGTAGTGATGAGAAGGGTAGATTTGTTTTTATCCGATGCAAAATATATAATAATAGGTTAGCATTGGTCTCTATTTATGGTCCGAATGAGACAGACAGTGCATTCCTTACACAGATTTCCAAAACTTTACTTGAGGAGATTGATTGCCCTCTAGTGGTGGGTGGTGATTTTAATGCTGTCATAAATCCTGCTTTAGATAAATCTCAATCTGATGCAACAGCCAATCCAACCTCTAAATTATTGAATACATTTATCAATGAGCTCAACTTAATCGATCTATGGAGAATTCAGAATACTAAAGCTAAGGACTTCACTTTTTTTTTCTAATAGACACAAGACTTTCTCTAGGATAGACTACATATTTCTCAGCCCATCTTTAATTTCGTCTAATTCCTCCATCTCTATATTACCAATTTTATTATCTGATCATTCTGCTATGTTGTGCAGTGTTCCTCTTTCCGATGTTTAAGCCAAGTCCCCTAGATGGCGCTTTAACATATCATTATTAAGTAATCAGACTTTCATTACTTCTCTAAAAGAATATATTAAGGAATTTCTTGAAATTAATATGCCCTCTGATGTGGATCCTCAAATACTGTGGGAAACGACCAAGTGTGCTATACAAGGTTTCTGTATATCTTTCCCTTCTACTCTCGCCAAAGCGAAAACTCACCAGTTTACACAATTAAAAAATAAAATCCAATCATTACAAAATCTACAAAAACAACATTTTACTGAGCAACAGGCTACACAGCTGTCCTCTTTAAAAGAAGAATATGATTTACTTTCACACTCAAAGGCGGAATTTATTTTACATAGGACTAGACAAAAATATTATTTTGAATCAGAGAGACCTAGTCATTTATTGGCCCTTAGGTTTAAAGAATGCGAATCTAAGGCATATATTAGCGCAATAAAATCATCGGATGATCAGGTCACCACGAACCCTGTGGCAATTAATGACATATTTAAAGGTTTTTACACAAATCTGTATAAAGCCGAAACAGATTTTGATGAACCAATTTGTAAGCAGTATCTGGATGAATTGGAACTGCCTCGGATCTCACAGATAGATAAAGAATCTTTGGAGGCCCCATTAAGTTTGGAGGAACTCCACATCTCTTTAAAAAGCCTTCAAAAGGGCAAATCGCCGGGTCTAGATGGTCTCCCCCTTGAATTATATTTAGAAATTTGGGATTTGGTAGGGATACTTATGCTTAACTCATTTCATTTTGCAATTGAACATGGGGTATTTCACAGAGATCAAAAAACATCACTGATTTCATTACTTCTTAAAAAAGGGAAAGATCCATTAGATTGTTCCAGCTACAGACCGATTTCGCTTATCCCATGTGATGTAAAAATCTATGCTAAAGTTTTTGCTTCTCGTATGGAGAAGGTAATTCACAGTCTGATCAAGGAGGACCAAACTGGTTTCATCAAGGGGCGCAATGCGTCTGACAATATGTGTCGACTCCTTCATATTCTTGACTTTGCGGACTCCCACCCAACACCTTGTGCGGTCTTTTCACTTGATGCAGAAAAAGCCTTTGACAGGCTAGAGTGGAATTATATGTGGGCAGTTCTGCAATGTTTCGGCTTCGGTGAACACTTCATTTCTATGATTAAGACATTATACCACTCACCTGCAACATCAGTCATAACTGGTAATAGTATTTCCCCCTCATTCCCTTTACAGCGGGGAACGAGGCAGGGGTGTCCCCTTTCCCCCTTATTGTTTTGTCTATCTCTTGAACCCTTAGTGCAAGCCATCAGGAAATCTGAAGTATCGATTAAGATTCATGATCATAATCATATAGCATTTCATTATACGCTGATGATATTATTCTATATTTAGACCACTTTGATGTTTAGTATAATTAAGGAATTTGATCATTTTAGTAGCCTATCAGGATATAAAATAAATTGGAGCAAATCTGCTTTAATGCCAATTAACAATGTTAAAGTTAATTCTTCTATTCCCTCATTTATCCCTATTAAGGAATCTTTTGTGGTCTAATCTCAGCTTAACATCTAAAAATCTGGCTCATCGTCTTATTCACTTCAAAGTCATTCATAGAGCATACATAACTCCTTAAAAAAGATTTAAAATGAAACTACAGTCAAATTTGAACTGCCATATATGTAACACTGCATCATCAGGCACTTTTCTGCATATGTTTTGGGAATGTCCTGTCGTCATCAGTCTATGGACACATGTAAACCTGGTTTTGTCATCATTACTGCGAATTGATTGGTCTGTTAACCCAAGTTTGTGTCTTCTTAATGATGATTCAGGTCTCTGTATTAGTTCAATGCAAAAGAGAATGTTGTTTGCTGGTTTTACAGCTGCGAAGAAGACAATAATCCAGAACTGGTTTACACCACACATGTGTAGAAAAAACATATTGGATCCGTAGCCTCCTGCAAATAGTGTCATGTGAATGTACAACGGCGCGAGTCGGTGGGGCCAAGCCTTCGACCGTTGACGCTTGGCAGTGTTTTCTTTTTGATGTACGTGATTGTATGGAGGAGTGACTTGTTTTGTGTTTTTATTGTCCTTCCCTCTCTCCCTCCCTTTTGACTTGACTTTGAGCTATTAAGTATATGTCTGTTGTTTTGTTTTGTTATATTTTGGATGTTATGTTATGTTATGTTATGTTATGTTATGTTATGTTATGTTATGTTATGTGTAAAAAAAATAAAAAAAATGTTGATAACAAAAAAAATAATAATAATGATGACCGAAAAAAAAGATCCATGATCACTACATAGAAAGCAAATTATATAGCAGAGTTTGCCTAAATTGTTCTGGCTTATTCTGATCAAATGTCTTCTTTGCTAGCATCTGTTTATCTTATTTCTTCTTTTAAGACTGCATCAGATTATGACATTACACAGCTGATAGAAAAAGCGACTTCTGGAAATGGAGAAGACAGTGCATCAACATTGGACAACAGCCAATAATCCCTCTTTCAGACTTTTCTACACTCTCTGTGACTGAGCAAATAAATATTGACTGATTGTCTCATTGGTCTAAGAGAGCACAGTCACCTACAAAAAAAAAAAAAGGCTACAAATCCACATGCTTACACAGGTATAGACCAACTAGGTGGAAATGGACTATTTTTGGTATTTATTTTAACACACAATGATAGTTATTTACTTTTTCCTTTAAAGGAACACTCCACTTTTTTGGAAATAGGCTCATTTTACAACTCCCCTAGAGTTAAACAGATGAGTTTTACCGTTTTTGAATCCATTCAGCCGATCTCTGGGTCTGGCGGTTGCACTTTTAGCTTAGCTTAGCATAGATCATTGAATCTGATTAGACCATTAGCATCTCACTCAAAAATGACCAAAGAGTTTCGATATTTTTCCTATTTAAAACTTGACACTTCTGCTGTTACATCGTAGACTAAGACCGACGGAAAATGAAAAGTTGCGATTTTATAGGCTGATATGGCTAGGAACTATACTCTCATTCTGCGTAATAATCAAGGAACTTTGCTGCTGTACCATGGGTGCAGCAGGCGCAGTGATATGACGCAGCGCCTGAAAGTAGTCCCCAGCTATATCATAGGCTACTGAGCTGGGGACTACTTTCAGGCGCTGCGTCATATCATTGCGCCTACTGCACCCATGGTACGGCAGCAAATTTCCTTGATTATTATCAGCCTAGAAAATCGCAACTTTGCATTTTCCGTCGGTCTTAGTATACGATGTAACTACAGAAGAGTTAAGCTTTAAATAGGAAAAATATCGAAACTCTTTGGTCATTTTTGATGACCAAATGCTAATGGTCTAATCCGATTCAATGAACTATGCTAAGCTAAGCTAAAAGTGCTACCGCCAGACCCGGAGATCGGCTGAATGGATTCAAAAACGGTAAAACTCAACTTTTTAACTCTAGGGGAGGTGTAAAATGAGCCTATTTCCAAAAAAAGTGGAGTGTTCCTTTAAAAAAAAATTAGGAGCACAGTAAAAAAAATCAGGAGCACCTTCTGCTCAATAACAAAAATTAGCCTTCCCATTACGAAGTAATATTGGACTCCTTAAAGTGATTTACAGGGGCATGTTTTCTAACTTTATTTGAAGTGTTATCTTTTATGTCAAATTCAAAAGTGCATTTTTATAAGCTTTTTTCAAAATTTCTAATAAAAACAATGCAATAAGAAGAATAGGTTACCGATCAAATAAAATCAGTATTAACAAAATTAATTTGCACTACAGAATTGGCACAGAAAAACACAAAACTGGCTTGTAGGTATTTACAGACATTTAATGAGGCTCAGAGGTGGCATGAGTGCAATTAAATTCATAGATTCATGTTGAGATTAATGTTTTAAATATGACATTTTGAATATAGAAATATTCAATGATTTAAATAACTGAAATTAAACTAAAACTGTCATTAGGTGGCGGCAAGTTACTGATTTTATCACTGAATCATTCATTCAATTGATTCGTTCGAATGGCTGATTCATTCAAGAATAAAGCAAGTCCCTGCGTCCCAATGTGCATACTATCCACCCTATCTGCCCTAAATAGTATTGAAAATTACTAATATCACATTAAGGATGGATAGTAGCCTATGCACATTGGGACTCGGGCAGTGACTGTCTTTATGAATGAGTAATTGAATTGACTAACTAGATTAGTTTAAAACGCAGATTCATTCATAAACGAAACAATGCTGTGTTTGAATGGACATGTGCAGCGGCTCAGTTGTGAGTTTATTTGAAACTATTTTAGTTGACAAAATAGAGCAAAATCAGGCAACACTGTTATAGTCAGACAATGTAAGTCACTAAATACTTTTTGTTTATTGAAATCACTCATTGTTCTTATATGCCAACAATCACCTGCTGTTACAGTTACATTAATGATAACGTATATTCTACTACGTACCAGGTAACGTTACACATCGGCCTCGTTTTCTGTACCGCGTAGGATAGTATCAGACTTATCTGGCTCATTTTCTGTAGTTTCTATAATGTTAACGTTCCTGTCTTCTGTTTGCAGTGTGTCACCCGAAGCAGCAGCAGCTTCAGGGGCAGGCTTACGAAAACACTGAAAGGATGTAGTTCGTTTCATATCTCCTTTAGTGATTCACATATCAAGCTTAGCAATAGTCGTCAACAGAAATACTGTGTGATTATCAAAAAGATGGTGCTTCGCAACACAGACAGGGTGAATTTATGGATGAACGTGTGAAAGGTCTGTCACAAAACGATGTTGTTACGTATCCGCGTGCGGTATAGGCAAATCCTTGACCTTCCCTAGTGGGTATACGGCGTATACCTGCGTATCACGTAGACTACACCACTGGTCTCAGTGGTCGTGTAAAACAACACCCCTTTTACCTTGTCAAAAACAGCTCTGTTCACAGCGACTCATTTCGGTGCATATCTCTTTACATGCTAATGAGCTCTGCTCACCCCACCCCTCTCTTCTGTGGAAGACCAAAGGCCATTCGCAAATAATCATAAAAAATATAAAGTGTGAGACTTACTTCTTCTGGAGGTGCAGCTGGATCATGAACAATGGATACTGATCCATCCTTGAGTTTTAACTTTTTAACAAAACCTACCTTGAATTTTCCCTCATTTAGAAAGCAGTCTGGAGTAAAATGATTTGCACGGCCAGACATAAACGAATTTAGTGAAAGTGAAGTGAAGTGACGTGTGGCCAGATTTGGTGACCCATACTCGGAATTTGTGCTCTGCATTTAACCCATCCAAGTGCACACACACAGCAGTGAACACACACACACACACACACACACACACACACACAAACCATGAACACACACCCGGAGCAGTGGGTAGCCATATTGCTGCGGCGCCCGGGGAACAGTTGGGGGTTCGGTGTCTTGCTCAAGGGTCTCACCTCAGTAGTAGTATTGAAGGTGGAAGAGAGCGCTGGTTATTCACTCCAAAATCAAAATGGCTTGATAATTAAGACTGTTTAGGTTTTTGGGGGATAAAAAAAAGGAGTGAATTTTTATCATTGTAGGGTGGTTGTGTCCACTCATTGCTAAGACACATTTATATGCAAATGAAAATATTTTGCATCCAATGTCTCCTTTAAAATTAAATTATTATAATCTTAATTCAAGTGATGAAGGATTTCGAAAGTCTGACAGTAATCAGTGTTGAGTACTACTGTAAGGTTAACCCTGCCTGGTTAACATGCTTGAAAATGATTAACAGTTGAAAACATTAGAAATGTAGAAAAGTAATCAAAAAGTAATGAAATATGATTTCCTATCATATGTACGCTGATGACACTCAGATATATTTACCACTTAAAGTTGGGAACGAACACTCGCTACAGTCCCTGTTACTCTGTCTAGAAGAGGTCAAAATTTGGTTGTCTAAAAATTTTCTTCAGCTTAATGACAAAAAATCTGAGATAATTATTTTTGGTCCACCAAAATTCAAAGAGATGATCTCCAGTAATATTGCTCCTTTAGAAATAATTGTAAAAAACAGTGTAAGAAACCTGGGTGTCATAATCGACTCAACTCTCAGCTTTGACAATCAGATAAAGTCGGTAGTAAAAAGCAGTTTTTACCAACTTAGAATGATCTCCAGGTTAAAACCTATTCTTAGTTTTAAAGACTTAGAAACCGTTATCCATGCATTTATTACCTCGAGATTGGATTATTGCAATTCTCTTTATGTTGGGATCTGTCAGTGACATCTATCTCGTCTGCAAATTGTACAGAACGCTGCAGCCAGGCTTCTGACAGGCATGAAAAAAAGGGATCATATTACTCCAGTATTATCTTCTCTTCACTGGCTACCAGTTCAGTACAGGATCGATTTTAAGATTTTATTGATGGTTTTTAAAGCACTTCATAACATGTCCCCAAGTTATATCACCAATCTTTTAGAGTACCATACATCGGCTAGAACACTGAGATCAGCAGATAAACTGTTACTGGCAGTTCCTCGTTCCAAAAAAAATCTAAGGGTGATAGAGCATTTATGGTCGTGGCTCCCAAATTGTGGAATAGTCTTCCACTTCATATTCGGCAGGCTCCATCCTTAGAAGTTTTTAAGTCTCAGTTGAAAACTCATCTTTTTACATTAGCTTTCGGAGAGGAAAGACTTTCGTAGAGACCTTTTGTAGAGGAACTACCCCGATGTGTAATGACCTGATAAAGGGTATTTTTCATCTGTGGGTTGGTTCATTTTAAGTGGTTTATTCTTACTAATTATGATAGACTGTATTGTTTTAATCTTTGTATATGTTTTCTTTTAAATTGTGAAGCACTTTGGGCAATAAAATTGCGTTAAAATGTGCTATACAAATAAATAAAAGTTGAAGTGTAATCAGTTACATTATTTTAATAAAGTAATTGAAAAGTTACACTACTTATTACATTTTAAGTAGGGTAACTTGTAATCTGTAACCTATTACATTTCCAAAACCTTCCCAACACTGGTTACTTGACATAGTTGCAAAGTTACTTATAGTTAGTAGAATGTCAAAAGTACTATCAAAAAATGTAACCATTTATTGTTAGTTCATGAAACTTAAAACACTTATGTTGACAAATTGAAACATTGTAAAGTGCAACCATATCTTCTCTATAATCACATTCAGTTTGTAAATTAGGGTGTGTTTATATTTTGTAATTACTTAACTGAACACACAGATCTGCTGCAAGGAGATGGCGGATCCAACACATGTACCAAACTGCATTGGGCAACATCGCTCGAACCATGAAGAACCATGTTCTGGATGGCAGCGTTCAAACTTATTCAAATAAACCACACTAACATAGCAATTGCACCAAAGTTAATTTTAATTTAAACAAACCTGCCAAGTGTAAACAGGTCCAGTTAAGGTCCATGTGCCATCATTTGATTAGTTATTATGCCTGTCTATATTGCCACAGGCAGTTACCATGTGAGTAACAACCCCACTTCTCTGTTTGTTCACCTTGATTCCTGCCTATCTTTGGCTTTAATTGAAATGAGACATGTGCAGTAGAGCTAAAAACACATCAGATTGTTTTCCCCATTAGCATCTCTTATTCATTAGAAATCCTTTAATTGCACCCCAGAGTTTCAGGAAGCTCAGAGTGAATCTGCCTTCAACCGACACGGATTGCCTCAGCCAACACATTTTTGTCTAATCGGCAAGTAAAACCCATTATTTGTATAAGACGAGTTGCACATCTAAACAAATATATGAAAGAAAATACTGTTCCCACACTATCTCTGAGCAATTCATTTCATAAAGTGTGCTTCATGGGGCATTTCACCCTTTCACATGAGCAGCTTGAGAATCAGAGCTGGGTGTTTTGCTTCTGGCAGCAATAATCTGAGCTTGCATACTGCAGATCACACTGATCAGTGGAACAGAGCTCATTTGCTGCCTCTCTTGGTTTACTGCATTTCACATACTGAAAGGCTAATTCCTGATGCGTGCTTATTTATTGTTTGCCAAACACTGAATTTGTACCCTATACCCCATAAACACTTTTACAACCACCTGCATGTATGCTTGCTCATGGAGTTTAACTTTAGGGAGAAAAATAAAATAAAATAGTATTTAATTTCAGAGTCATTTATTCAGAATGACGAGTAAAGATTGTTTGGGAAACCGGTTTGGAAACAGTTATTATTTTGTTATTCTGTTACACAGAAATTATGCATTTCAACTTTAAAATGCACATGAAGTACACAATGTCAGGGGGCCAGGGTCCACTAGGGGCCCTCAGCAAACTTACAAGGGGATCTCAAGATGACTTCAAATGATTTAAAGGGGTCATCGGATGCATAAACGTGTGTTGGAAGTGTGTGTACACATCCACCCTATAATGATAAAAATCCAAACCAATTTAGGAGTAACCATTTAATTGATGTTCAACAAATAAAAAATGTTTACAATACACAGAAACAATTGATAAAACTTGGCTTACTGAATATCAGGTCCCTTTCTACAAAAGCACTTTTTGTAAATGATTTGATTAATGATCATAACCTAGATTTGCTCTGTTTGACAGAAACATGGCTAAAACCAGATGAATACATTATTTTAAACGAGTCTACCCCCAAGATTACTGTTACAAAAATGAGCCACGTCCAAAAGGCAAAGGGGGAGGTGTTGCTACAATTTATAACAATATTCTCAGTATTTCTCAAAAGACAGGCTTTAAGTATAACTCCTTTGAAGTAATGGTGCTTCATATAAAATTATCTAGAGAAAAAAGTATTAATGATAAATCCCCCGTAACGTTTGTACTGGCTACTGTATACAGGCCACCAGGGCACCATACAGACTTTATTAAAGAATTTGCTGATTTTCTATCAGAGTTAGTGCTGGCTGCAGATAGAGTCCTAATTGTGGGTGATTTTAATATCCATGTTGATAATGAAAAAGATGCATTAGGATCAGCATTCATAGACATTCTGAACTCTATTGGGGTTAGACAACACGTTTCAGGACCTACTCATAGTCGAAATCATACTCTAGATTTAATACTGTCGCATGGAATTGATGTTAATGGTGTTGAAATTCTGCAGCAAAGCGATGATATATCAGATCATTATCTAGTCTTGTGTAAACTCCATATAGTTAAAGCTGTAAATTCAACTCCTTCTTACAAATATGGTAGAACCATCACTTCTACCACAAAAGACTGCTTTGCAAGTAATCTTCCTGATTTATCTCAATTCCTTAGCATATCCAACAGCTCAGAACAACTTGATGATGTAACAGAAACTATGAACTCTCTCTTTTCTAGCACTTTAGATACGGTTGCTCCTTTACGCTTAAGGAAGATTAAGGAAACGAGTCCAACACCGTGGTATAATGAGCACACTCGCACTCTAAAGAGAGCAGCCCGGAAAATGGAGCGTAGCTGGAGGAAAACAAAACTAGAGGTATTTCGTTTAGCTTGGCGGGAAAGTACTCTATCCTATAGAAAAGCTTTAAAAACCGCTAGATCTGATTACTTTTCGTCTCTTTTAGAACAAAACAAACATAACCCCAGGTATTTATTCAATACAGTGGCAAAATTAACAAAAAATAAAGCATCAACAGGTGTTGACATTTCCCAACAGCACAGCAGTAATGACTTTATGAACTATTTTACTTCCAAAATTGATACTATTAGAGATCAAATTGTAACCATGCAGCCGTCAGCTATATTATCGCATCAAATAGTGTACTATAGATCCCCTGAGGAACAATTACACTCATTCTCTACTATAGGAGAGGAAGAATTGTATAAACTTGTTAAATCATCTAAACTAACAACATGTATGTTAGACCCTATTCCATCTAAACTACTAAAAGAGGTGCTTCCAGAAGTCATAGATCCTCTTTTGGCTATTATTAATTCGTCATTGTCATTAGGATATGTCCCCAAAAACTTTAAATTGGCTGTTATTAAGCCTCTCATTAAAAAACCACAACTTGACCCCAAAGATCTAGTTAATTACAGACCGATCTCGAATCTCCCTTTTTTGTCAAAGATATTAGAAAAGGTTGTATCCTCACAATTACGTTCCTTCCTAGAGAAAAATGATATCTGTGAGGATTTCCAGTCAGGATTTAGACCGTATCATAGTACTGAGACTGCTCTCATTAGAGTTACTAATGATCTGCTTTTATCATCTGATCGTGGTTGTATCTCTCTATTAGTTCTACTGGATCTTAGCGCTGCGTTCGACACTATCGATCACAACATTCTTTTGAATAGACTAGAAAACTTTGTTGGCATTAGTGGAAGTGCATTAGCATGGTTCAAATCGTACTTATCTGACCGCCATCAATTCGTAGCAGTGAATGACGAGGTATCATATCAATCACAAGTGCAGTATGGAGTTCCTCAAGGCTCAGTACTAGGGCCGTTACTTTTCACGCTTTATATGTTACCCTTGGGAAATATCATTAGGAAACACGGGGTTAGCTTTCACTGTTATGCTGATGATACTCAGCTCTATATTTCTTCACGGCCTGGTGAAACACACCAAATTGAGAAACTTATGGAATGCATAGTCGATATAAAAAACTGGATGACGAGTAATTTCTTACTGCTAAATTCTGAAAAAACAGAGGTGTTAATTATCGGACCTAAAACCCCCACAAGTAATAACCTAGAACACTGTCTAACACTTGATGGCTGCTCTGTAAATTCTTCGTCATCAGTCAGGAACCTAGGTGTGCTATTTAATAGTAATCTCTCCTTTGACAGCCACGTTTCTAGCATTTGTAAAACTGCATTTTTTCATCTTAAAAATATATCTAAACTGAGACCTATGCTCTCAATGTCAAATGCAGAAACATTAATTCATGCGTTTATGACCTCAAGGTTAGATTATTGTAATGCTTTATTGGGTGGTTGTTCTGCACGCTTAATAAACAAATTACAGATGGTTCAAAATGCAGCAGCTAGAGTTCTTACTAGAACCAGGAAGTATGACCACATTAGCCCGGTTCTGTCAACACTGCACTGGCTCCCTACTAAACATCGTATAGATTTTAAAATCTTGTTAATTACTTATAAAGCCCTAAATGGTTTAGCTCCTCAGTACTTGAGTGAGCTCTTATCGCATTATAGTCCTTCACGTCCGCTGCGCTCTCAAAACTCTGGCCATTTGATAATACCTAGAATATCAAAATCAACTGCGGGCGGCAGATCTTTTTCCTATTTAGCGCCCAAACTCTGGAACAATCTACCAAACACTGTTCGGGAGGCAGACACACTCTGTCAGTTTAAATCTAGATTAAAGACCCACCTTTTTAACCTGACATACACCTAACACACTACTACACTTCTATGATTCAAATCCGTTAAAGGATTGTTAGGCTGCATTAATTAGATCAACCGGAACCGGGAACACTTCCCATAACACACGATGTACTCGTTACATCGTAAGAAGATTGGCATCTACGCTAATAGTTGTTTCTTTCTTATTCTGTTTCTCAGTCCGTGTCCGGATCAGATGGTGGATCGGCGCCGGGAGATGATGTCTGCGGCCCTGATCGTCAGCGATGAGCCCAGAGACATATCCCCAGTGAAGACCTCGACTAAAATACAATAAAACTAAAAATAAAACAAATAATTAAAAATATAATAATAAAATACCTAACTACATAATACTATTATTGTTAGAAATTGCAACAATATAAAAATAGAAATATAATACATTTATACATTTAAAAATGTAATTAAAACAATAAGTAAACAATGAATAAACAATAATATCCTGGCCAGAGGAGAACTGGCCCCCCGACTGAGCCTGGTTTCTCCCAAGGTTTTTTTCTCCATTCTGTCTCAGAGGGAGTTTTGGTTCCTTGCCGCTGTCGCCTCTGGCTTGCTCAGTTGGGGACACTTAATTTCTAGCGATTATAGTAAATTTGATTTCACAGTTACTATTTAAATAAAACTTAGCTAGACAATGACATCTCCGAATTCAATAATGAAACGCCCTTAACTGAAAATTGAGTGTTTAATCTTATTATTATACATTACTGACACTCTATCCTCCAACTTGATACTGTTAAGTGCTTTGACACAATCTGTATTGTTAAAAGCGCTATATAAATAAAGGTGACTTGACTTGACTTGTACACATCCACCCTATAATGATAAAAATCCACCCAGTGTTTTTTTTTTTAAATCCCTATTTTAAAATCCCCTTTCTCAAATCAGGCTGTTCTGAGATTCCTGTCAGAATGAAGTAGTTCTGCACAGGCCGCTCCCACGATAGTTGATTGACAAGGCCGTCTTACCTTAGAGCCGCGCTGGGAGCTGTCCGCCATTGTGTCAAATCTGGTGCTGGGGAAGACAAGAATGTCTCTGATTAAGTGGTTGAGGTGTTTTGTTGTTGGATGTAATAATAAACATAGCAGTCGTCATTTACTCCCCACATCTGAGCCGCTGAAGACGCAGAGGATTAATGTTACTTTCGTTTTTGCAAGGAATGCGCCGATCCCGATCTGCCTAAATGTTTATGTTCGCGCGAATCATTCGTGATCCAGCTTCATCTACAGAAGAAGTGAGTATAAGGGTTTTTTATGAATCTTTGCAAATCGCCTTTCCTAATAATGTGCTAGTTAGCAAGTTTTGCGGCTGAAGTTTACAGTCTGCTCGTCACTCCTCGGAAGAGAGTGGCGGGGTCAGCAGAGCTCATTAACATTTAAAGCTACATGGACTAAAAAACAGCTTGCTGAAAACAGAGCTCATTTTGACAGGGTAAAAAGGTGTTGTTTTACACTACCATTGATAAATTTTAACCATAGTATGTTTGTCACACCCCTGGGGTCCGTTCTTCGTACCTCGCTTAATACATCTGAGATGATTTGAAAGATGACAGATATTCTAATCCTGATAACTGATCTCTGGCTAATTTGGTTCTTCAAACGAATTTGCGTATTAGATTAAAATATCCGGATTAAGTTGTCTAAGATTACGGCGCGTTCTCATGATCCCCGAAAAGGGCAGATGTATCGATACTCGAAACCGCGATCAGCAATGCAGTGATTGGCTGGCGGCAAGACAGCAACGTAATGACATCATATCATTAAAAAAGACACCTGACGGAAAAGTTGACAAATTTCTGGACTTTTATAAGGAAACAGCCAAGCGAATAAAACTACATAAATGTTATAATAGATAAATGAAATGTTTTTAATTTATTTGTATTTTTTTTTACATGGTTCCCAATTATTTATATTCACGATTTCTAGCATTTGTGTAGGCTTTACATTTTTACTTCAGTGTTGTAATTAGCAATTCATTTAATTTTATCTTTGAAACAGATTTGTTACGTGACAGCATTAATTACAGTTTCTTAAAGATCATGTTATCTGCATCTCCTGCTGCGCTCCATCAAGCAATTACTCAAATTAATGCAGGGCTCAGATTAACTGTATAGCATGTGTCTAAGACTCCAATACAATTATAACGTAATTATTTCATCACTAAGAAATCTTTCAATGAGTAAAACTGTCTGTGTCTATAGACTACACAAGTAGTCTATAGACTGTGTCAGTGTTATAGACTACACAACATTGTTATCTTATTTTCAAATTAATTTTTAAATTATTTTTATTTTAAATTATTGTCCCTGGACCAGTAGGGTACTCTTGTAATAAAGTAGCGGTGGCTGGGGCAGATATTAAGTATCAATTCTGCTTAAAAAGATGCAATCTAATCCTGTTTACATTAAATAAACCTGCTCCCGAGCAGGTTTAAGTTTACGGACCTGTTGCTATGACAGCAAGTCCAGGGTGAGCTTCGAAGAACCAAATGATCCAAGATCAAGTGAAATCGGCAACAATCAAATCCAGCTAACTGAGTTAGCGACGTACGAAGAACGGACCCCTGGACTGTGTTTGTTGTGTTTTTCCTCCCCATGTGCCCCGAGACCCAGTTTCTTCCGTTGTCTGATTGTGTTCATGTCATCCAGGTGTGTCTCGTTATTAAGCTTGTTACCCCATGTATTTAAGTCAAGGTCTGTGCTGTCTGTCTTTGTCGGGTCTCTATCGTCGTGCTTGTGTGTCTCTGCTGTTTCCGTGTGGATTATTCTATGTTCTGAAGTATATTAAAGACTGTTTTGTTTGATCCACGTCTCCGTCGTCTCTCCTACACAGAGTGTGACAATGTTATAGACTTTTCATTAAGACCATAAAGAATCATATCAACTTGTGGAACCCCTTTTAAGGACCCCTTTAAAGGCAAACCAAGCATTTAAAGGGTTCATATGACGTTGCTAAAAATAACATTATTTTGTGTATTTGGTGTAATGCAATGTGTTTATGTGGTTTAAGGTTCAAAAAACACATTATTTTCACATAACAATCTCCATCACCTGTTTTCAAATGGAGCGGCATTTAATACACAGAGCCGTAGTTCACTGACAAGCTAGGCAATATCGCATTCATTATCGAAGGTGATTCATCTGCGATAATGAACGCGATATTGCGTAGCTTGTCAGTGATCTACGGCTCCTTGTATTAAATGCCGCTCGGATTTGAAAACAGGTGATGGAGATTTACTGCTAATCAAGGAACCGGCTTTACTGACGAGATGTGCATGCATATCGCATGAGATATATCGCCTAGCCCTATACTGTACATTATTGTTGCTCCTCTATGCCTCGCCTTTCTGAAACGCGTACATTTTTACAAAGCTCATCATTCTGAGAAGCGAGGCATGCTCTGATTGGCCGGCTATCCAGTGCGTTGTGATTGACCTGAATACCTCAAGCGTGAGACGGAAATGTTACGCCCCTTACCGTATTGTGATGCCGTGTCCCGGCACGGCGACACACAAACAATAAAACCCATTATAAATGAGGCATTTGTTGCATCCAGTGGGGACATAATTACTGATTATAATAACTTATACTGTCTTTTTACATTAAAAACGGTAAACATTACCATGTCTGCATTTGTGATCGGAGAAACTGTAACAAGCACTACTCTACACAGCTCAAAACTCGTGTTTGAAACGTCAGTGGCACATTCTTTAAATAAGAAAACGTACTTACAGGCTGTGAGTCAGAAGTGCCAGACTGTCTTTGCAAAGTTGGAATTGCCCCACTTTATAGAAACAGCCTTTGTGCAAGCCAGCATTGTAGGCTACTCTTCCAGGTTCAGGAAATAGTCCTCCATAAAATGCACTGCACACACTCTAATATTTGGGTTGAACTGTTCTGGAACAGTGTTGTAAATACAACTTGACCACTGATTTCTAGTTGTGTCCTCTTTTGGAAGTCCAAACAAAGTACGTTAGCTTTCACAACGAAACACAGCGTCTCCACGACATGGCGCTGGCGGCAGCAACAATACTACAGCGAGAAAATAGTTCAGCCTTCTTTCTTTGCGTATACATTTGGGCGGTGTTTTGCAAATCTTCCCACACTGTGACGTAGACATGTGGGGGCGTGTTTAAATGAGCCGTTTTAGGTGGGCGTGGTCGAGTCTTAACTTTTATAAAGAATATCTCTTTGGTTTTGAGACTTTAGTCTTTGCAACTTCAGAGATCTTATCTATGCACAAGCAGCTTGTAACACTCCAAAGAGAAAGGAAAACTTGAAATCGCATCATATGACCCCTTTAAATAAGCTAAAGCAAGTAAAATCAAGATTTCTCATTTTAAATTACCAACTCAACAAAAAGTTACATGATAAAATAACCTTGTATGACCAATAAATCAAAATAAAGATATTTTCATGCTTCTGCATTTGCAGGAAAGCTTTTTTCTTGCCTGATGCTAGTACCTTGAACAAGCAGCTATAGTATCTTAGTAAATATGAAAGAAAAACAAAGCAGCTTTCCATCTTTGTAAAATTACAGTCAAGTCACCCGCAACATTTTCTGCCATTTTTCCCAGAACCCCAATTAGTATTTTCTCTGTACAGTGTTCTCGTGAGAAAGCTGCATAAGGGCAGCTGATTAAGGGCAGGGTAATTGCTCCTCTACGGACAATGTTTTCCTCAAATGTAAAAAAATAAAGTGTTTTTTAAAATAAATGTTGTCAGTATCATTTATAAAAGTGCTTTATAAAAGCACTTACGACAACACATAACCACAAATGTTACCATTAAATGTCTTGGCATTCATTAGTTCGACCTAAAGTATGACCATTCTCTTAAAGGTACTGAAGCTTAAATGAAATAGCCTTTGGGTTAATTATCGGACGTCATGCCACTGTAGTTGACCTCTGACTGGAACTGCATGACCAGTTGATGTTAACTGGTAGATCTTGACTAAAAAGCTCATCAACCAATTGAAAGGAAGCACATGAGTAATAACAAGAGATTTTAAATGACATTATAAAAGGGATGCAGCACAGTGTCTTTTGAAGGAATTAAGGTCCATTTACACCAAGAATGATAACTATAAAGATAAGGATAAAGATATACATTGTAAAATATTTCTAAATTCAAAAGGAAAGCAGAGACAATACAATTATAATGAAAATGGCAGAGAGGAACAGTATTGTAGGAATGTCTTTCTAAACTTGTTTTTTTTTTCTTTTTTTCAGTAGATGCTCAAGCATTTAAAGCAGCAGATGATAAAACTGCAGAGCATGCTTATAATAAACAGAACAAGGTCATTAAGTTATCTTTATAGTTATCACTTTTGGTGTGAACGTGCTTTATTTTACACTATTTCCAAATTTAAAAATAATGAATGTGAAATGTTCATCTGAGAGTGATGACAACCTGCCAGCACACAGGTGATAATGACAAAGTCTTGTATTTTTTCTCCTCACACCTGGGGAAAAACGGATTCATGGTTGCACAGAAATTATACAAAGACAGAAAAACAGAGAGAGTAAGAGGAGAATTTAAAATACAGCTCAATCAGTCGAAGGATGCTACGGCAAATCCAATAACAGTATATTTCCTAGGAATGCAAACGCCATGAATGCAATCTTTAGACTCTCAGTATGAGTTCCAATACTTTCTTTCTGGTACTTGCCAGCCCGATCTCACGGCAATTCATACATATTTTACGAGGTGGCTAATTCGTACGAATTCGTACGACCTCACTCGTACAAATTCATACGATTTTTGCTAAATCATACGGATTTTACGAGTTGCCAATTCATATGAATTTGTATGAATGACCTACACCTAACCCCGCCCCTAAACCTACCCGTCACTGGGGTTTAGACAAATCGTACTAAATCGTACGAGTGAGGTCGTACGAATTCGTACGAATTAGCCACCTCGTAAAATATGTATGAATTGCCGTGAGATAGCATTGTACATGCAGATACCAAAAGCTGTATTTTTAGCAATGCTGACATTTTTAAGTAGAGTGGAACTAATGATTTGGTGATTCGGTTTTTAGATTCAGAGTTTTAATGTTTTTGAAAGAAGTCTCTTATGGACACAAAGTCTGCATTTATTCATATATTAATTTAATTAATCCAGTAAAAACTGTAATATTGAGAATTATTACTACAGTTTAAGAGAACGTCTCTATTTTAAAATATTTTTAAATATAATTTATCCCTGAGATGGCAAAGCTGAATTTTCAGCAGCCATTAATCCAGTTTTCAGTGTCACATGATACTTCAGAAATGATTATAATATGCTGATATAGCATATTGCATTTTCTCTTACTATCACAGTTGAAAACAGCTGTGCTACTTAAAGGGTTAGTTCACTCCAAAATGAAAATTCTGTCATTAATTACTCACCCTCATGTCTTATGTTCCAAACCCGTAAGACCTTGGTTCATCTTCGGAACACAAATTAAGATGTTTTTGATGAAATCAGAGCACTATCTGACCCTCCATAGACAGCAATGCCACTGAAATGTGCCCAGGTCCAGAAATGTAGTAAATATATCGGTAAAACAGTCCATGTGACATCAGTGGCTCAACTTCAGTTTTGTGATGCTACGAGAATACTTTTTTTGCGCAAAGAAAACAAAAATAACAGTATTTACTCAACCAGTCTTCTCCCCCGAGATACATCTTCCACCATTTTAGAGAGTATCACAACGCGTACGTACGCTTTCCCCTAAGTGTAAACAACGCTTAATATGCAGATTACGTTCATGTGCGCACTTTTCCCCGAACTTAAACAACACTGATTACGTCAAATACGTTATTTGGTACTCTCCAAAATGGCAGAAGACGTAACTCAGGGGAGAAGAATGGTTGAGTAAATTATGTTATTATTGGGTTTTTTTGCGCAAAAAAAAGTATTCTCGTAGCATCGCAAAACTGAAGTTGAGCCACTGATGTCACATGGACTGATTTACCGATATATTTACTACGTTTCTGGGAACACTTCAGTTGTGTTGCTGTCAATGGAGGGTCAGATAGGGCTCCGACTTCATAAAACAATATCTTAATTTGTGTTCCGAAGATGAACGAAGGTCTTACGGGTTTGGAACGACATGAGGGTGAGTAATTAATGACAGAATTTTCATTTTGGGGTGAACTAGCCCTTTAATATTTTTGTGGAAACCACTGATGCATTTTTTAGGATTATTTTTTAATAGAATGTTCAAAATTACAGCATTTATTTGAAATAGAAATATTTTGTAAACATTGATGCCAGAGTATTTCACAAATGTAAATAATAGAATAGAAGTGCAAAAATGAACACCTGAACAAACAGTTCACTATACAAATCACTTTCTAACACTACATGAGAGACAGAGAAAACATTTGCTGTTACTTGGCTGTAATAAAAGTATACATCAGTTGCTGCTTTTAATTAGCTAGACACCAACACTGCATTGCAGTATATATAGATGCACAGCTTTATCATGCAAACCATGAGCAACAGCGAGAAACCATCATGCTGATCAATGAACTGAAACTTAATGACAGTCCTTTTTGTTGCATTAGAAGTTTGAGGGCACCTACATTAAATATTATGCAGTTTTGACAAGCTCTCTGAATATTCATACACTCTCCAGCCTAAGAGTGCTGCGGGGGCAGGTGGTGACTAACAGCAACATATGGAAACAAAAACACAAACAACTGTGCACACGGCAAAAGTGACGGAGGTACATGCAGCGCATTGAACCATGTACACAGAGCATCATCTGCAATTTTGGCCAACAGGTGCACTTGTCGAACAAGATGCATGTTCGATTTGTGATTATTAGTATAATTCTGGCCCTGGGTAGTGGCACAGTCGGCGCGCGTGTGCCTGGAATCACTGACTCTATTACAGTGTGTGCATAAAATGACAGAGCAGAGTATGTAAGGGGGCCTTGAAGCTTTTCAAAGACATTCAGAGATACATTTTCTCATGCCAATCAATGAGAGGGGTTGTTGAGATATGAGATAAAGCCTTGCTGAGGAAAAATGGGATTTTCCCAGTCTGATGTTGCAGACACTGGGGTGCTTTTTCACAGATCGATCGCACAATGAAGAGGAGGAATAAAAATGGTGGGAATTGCATTGCAGTGCTGCTCACTGTAAGATGCATTTAGGCTCTGACCAAATATATTAAGACTAATCTTTTGAAATTGCCTGCTGGGTCAAACACAGCTATGTGCTATGAATAAGGTTATATACAGTATAATCATATAAATGTTCTCATAATATCACTACAAATGTCTGGGCTACTTAGCGCATATTTAAAGTACAAATTAAAAATAATACTACTGATGACAATTTCCTATGTGTGCCATTCTAAAATTAGTATGTAATAAGAATGTAGAATTTACCAAATCATCCATAATGAGGAATCAGCAGAGATTAGTTGGTTCTGCTGCGTTAGCACAGAGTAAAGAGATCATATTTCTAGCAAGCACTGTTTCTGTCATGCAAATATGATCCTATTCTTTCATCCAGCCAAATTGTTTGACCCATAGATCCCATGGGTCACACTTGATCTAATGGATAATCAGTGCAATTGATAACAAGGCATTTGGGACAGCTTTTTTCCTGTGTTGCCATCTGTGGTTCCTGCAGAACCAGTTGTTGAGCTGGCAGGTTGAGGCATGTGATCTCTCCAGGTTTTTTAATCCTGATGGCATCATTATGCATGTCTGATCTCTACCATCAGCATCAATGAGAAATAATATAGGGCACATGGAGTTACCAAAGTTATTTTGCTTTGCTCTGTTTTGCTTTATCACATCTAAACAAAACATATAAACCAATATAACAACCATGGGCATAGTTTGACATCTAAACTTGGGGACCAAATTAAGCCTTTTAAACACTTTTCTATAGTAAACCTACAACTTCACACTCCATGTACCATATTCAAGTGATTTTATTAGCAAGCAAACCAAATACATTATATGCAAATTACCTGTGCTAAACAAAATAATGCACTGTAAACATGTTTGTCAATGCAATCTTACAGTAGGCTTTTATTAAACAAGTCAAGAAGTGAATTACTCTCCCACTGCTTTCAAACAGACATCTGTTGGGTGTGTTAAGTTAAACGCACAATGGCAGGCACACAAACATTTTATATTTAGTAAATTTTACTGAAAGTAGACATTTAAGCAGTTTATATTCTAAAGTTTATGTTTGGGTCTGTGTAAATTAAATACCATTTGGATGTAAATGGCCCTCCTCCTGATATAAAATGTATAAAACTACAAAATATGAATCCAGTGAATCCACTGAATATCAATTTATGCCACAAAACAGGAAAGCAGTATGCAGATTTGTTACATGACTTTCTGATGCAGGTGTTAGTAAGTTTGATATATTATGATTTGATTTATTAATTTATTTACAAAATAACTATTTAAAATACATTAAAATACCTGTTTTATATTCATGTTTATTTTTGAGTTGAAAATATTATTTTTAAAAAAAGTATTCAGTATTTTAGTCGCATACATCCATGACAACATACATAATCAGGGCTGGATTGGTAATCGGGCATACCGGGCATTTTTCCGGTGGGCCGACGCACTGAAGGTGTCACACTCCACTTAGGAGAAGGGAAACGCGGAGACGAGGAGCTGCTTCCAAACTGAAACTTTATTTAAATAAACTCAGGAATCGCTGGAGACAAACTTCACACAGATAATGACGTTTAGACTGAACACAGAGGCAGGGAAACACAGGGCTTTTAAAGGGGAGACTAAACTAAATAATTAATAACACAGGGCTGGGGACTAATTAACTAAAGACACAGGGCTGGGAACTGATAATTACAAATGAGGACAGGAACAGGAACTAACCAAATATGGGCACGAGAGGAGGGGAAACACGTGACATGGGGAACACAGGTCTGACAGTACTCCCCCCTCCCGAACGGTGCATCCCGCACCGTACACCATCCAACGGGGAGGGGGTTGGGCGCTCTGGAGGCCTCAAGGGACACGGAGACAGGACAGGACAGGAGGCCTCCAGGGCGGCGCCCATTCCGGGACCCACGGCGGAGCAGGGAGCTCGGGCGGCCATGGCGGAGCAGGGAGCTCGGGTGGCCATGGCCGATCCGGTGAGTCGGGAGGCCATGGCGGTGCAGAGCGCTTGGGCGGCCATGGCTGATAGGGGGGACTCGGCCAGATGGGCCTTACTCGGTCGGTCCGCTCGGAGGACTACCCCCCAAAAAATTTCTTCAAATTACTCCATCCACTGGGGGTGCACTGGAATCGTCACGCGGGCACTTGCGCGGACGCTTCACTCGTCAGGCGCGGCTTGAGGGCGCTTGAGGGCGCACTTCAGGAGGGCGGAGTGAGGGCGCTCGTGAGGAGCGGCTCTGAGGGCGCTTCGAGGAGCAGGCACTGGAGGGCACTTGCGAGGAGTAGGCACGGGAGGGCACTTGCGAGGAGCAGGCACGGGAGGGCACTTGCGAGGAGCAGGCACGGGAGGGCACTTGCGAGGAGCAGGCACTTGGGGGCGCTCTTGAATTGCGGACACTTCGGGGCGCTCTTGAAGCGCGGACACTTGGGGGCGCTCTTGAAGGATCATGTGACACTGAAGACTGGAGTAATGATGCTGAAAATTCAGCTTTGATCACAGGAATAAATTACATTTCAAAATATATTCAAATAGAAAACAGTTATTTTAAATAGTAAAAATATTTCACAATATTACTGTTTTTGCTGTATTTTGGATCAAATAAATGCAAGGTTGGTGAGCAGAAGAGACTTAAAAATAATTAAAAATCTTACTGTTCAAAAACTTTTGAATGGCAGTGTATATCATATACGTATATATATACAGTATATGTGGTGGAGGGCCGCCTGGACCAAAAAATGCCAGGGCCAATTTTTTTGTCCCAGTCCAGCCCTGTACATAATATTGATATTAAAGGTCAAACAGAGCCCAAGTTCATATTCCAGTCTAGAGTGATTAAATTTATTTGTTCAATCTTTGATTCAATTTTAAATGAACATAATTCCTAAAACTTATGGTAGGACATATTTGTTGAAGTAAAAAAAATGTCCTTAAAAATCAGGTAACTAAATGGTTAAGAAAAGGTAATTAGACCTTTACAGGGTTAATAATAATAAAACAATTAAACAAATATCGCTAAACCACTGACCTGCTGCAAATCTATTAGAGTAGATTGCGAAGCACTGAGCTGAGTTCTGCAGGTATGGATGTTGTGAAGCTGATAAAACCATTTAGCACATGTTTTATTCAGACAGTCATGTAAATAATAAATTAGCTGTTTCTGAAGCACCACTCAACTCTGATTTCTGTTTATTTATTGATGGTGACAAACATTACACATTAAACAAGACTCAAAGAAAACAGTTTAGAATGACAAGCTGGAGTGGCCCTGTTCACAGAGGAAGAGAGGAATCTGATCAAGAGACTTTAATAAGCTGCAGAGTAAATGTGGCCTTGCCTCCTGATTAAAGACATTGATTATCTGCAAATAATTCTTAACATATGTAACACCATCATAATATATGGGAGAACTGTATATATAAATCACAGAGATGTGTACAATTATTCAATGGATACAATATGTTTAAGACAAAGCTATGAAATTCTCTATTTGTGCGTCGCCCTTTATGGCAGGACTCATTAAATCACACGCTCGGTGGTGAAAAAGACAAAAAGCTCATTAATAAGGAGAGAAGCTAGACACTGTCAGTGTCATATAACCCTTACAGAGAAAAGGAAACACTATATATCACTATCCAAAAATTATTTCTGCAATGCACTATTTGCAATCTTCTTTTGTAAGATTGCAAAAGAAAGCCAAACTCAGTAGGAAACATATTAAAATCACTGAAATAATGCATCTGCCATTAGACTGTAAGGCTCTCACTGTCTTCCAATATCTCTTTCTATAAAGACACGGCATGTAAGGCCCAAATCCACAGTCATGGGAGCAACAGGCACGGGACTTTTGGACAGCTTTGGACCCATTTGTTAGGGAAGCATATGAGATTATCCAGATCAGGGCCCATTTGCTGGGGATCTCTGGGCTTCTCCCAGACTCCGATCCCTCCAGGTCTCAGGCAAAATGTCACTTAATATCTGGCAATGTGGTGATTTGAGAATTTGGACCGTCTTGGCTGTGCTCCAATCAGGAGATTAGTTTGCTGGCTTGACAGACCCACACCAAACCAACAATGACATTTTTCTCAGTGCTTCATGCAAACTGTGGGGCCGTTCGTATGGCCCTCATGCAGTCCTGATCAAACACATAATTGCATATTTGGGTTGACTCTCTGCACTGAAATAAACCATCATTATCATCGTAACATTTTCAAATTTGGCTGGCTCTTTTATCCAAAGCAATTGACAGTGTTTTTCGGTATACATGTTTATCAGTCTATGCTTCCTATGAACTTTAATACTGTTAGCACCATGTTCTTAGTTTTCATAACTCATGTTTGATTAATTTGGTAAATGCATTCATCCAGTAATAAATAGCAATAATTTGTCATTAATTAATGCATTAGAAATATTTTTACAACACTTAATTAAAAAAAATTCTCGGTTCAGTACAATTTTCAGTATAAGCTAAACTGACCACTTGTGGCGTAATCTTCATTACTACAAAAATCAATTTTACCTTCCACTTAAAAAAAAAAAAAAAAGTCCTAAAATCTGAGCTACATTGAGGCACTTACAATGGAAGTGAAAGGACCAAATGTTAAAATACTATATAACTATAAATAGTATAAGCATATGATATGGCATAAATCAGAGAGCGACCTTCCTGCAGACTTCAGTTACAACCTGCTGCAGTACACCTGTCTGTAATTATCAAGTTTCTCTTAAGATCTTAATTAGCAGATTTTAAATAGGTTTACAGCTCAGAAGTTTCACATTTCTGCTTTTAAATTCTTTAAAATGTTCCCTAATTGTAAGTCTCTAAACTTTTTTTTTCAAGTTGTACAAATGAATATTAAAATATCACACTAACTTTATTTTTTTGTTTGTTTGTTGGTGGGCGAGAAGGTTGGGTTTATTGCACATTGTTTGCATCCATTGTTCAAAACCTAGAACTTGACCTGGGGCCTATTTATAGGCCTATTCTAAAGCCATGATTGGTTGGTGTTAAGTAAAGCAATGAGTGCTTGCACATGTGAGGAGTTAGTGTGAGGCACTGATGAATTAGTGTGGCATTTTGACTGGTTGTGTTTGAAAAAGGAAATCAAGATACTTCCTGTTAGATTTTTGTGTGTTAAGCTCTAAACACACTGCACGATTTTCAGCTGTCCCAGGCGAAAGATTGGCATCGTGAAACAATCGTGGCCAATCAGAAATCGCCGCAATTGCTTCACGATGCCAGTCTTTCGTCTGGGACAGCTGAAAATCGTGCAGTGTGTTTCGGGCTTTACATAGAGAATTGTGTGTTGTGTTTTGCAAAAAGTGTTTTATGAAATTGAAAACTGAGTCAAAGGCTCTTAGTGTATAGTTTTGCAGATTTGGTGTGTGGTTCTGGTGTTTGAGTGTCAGGTTTCAGAAATTATGTGACAAGTAAAGATTTTGTGTGTAAGCAGTTGAAAAATACTGTAACTATGAACAACTATGAACCTAATGCATCAACTAATATTAAAGGGATAGACAATTATGTTATCATTTACTCACCCTCATTTCGTTCCAAACCAGGAAGAGGAGCAGGAGAAGCAGGAGGATGAGGAGGAGAAGAAGAAGAAGAAGAAAAAGAAGACAATAAAGCAGAAGAATAAGAAAATGAAGCAGAAGGAGAAGAAGAAGAAGAAAAAGAAGATGAAGAAAAAGCAGAAGGAGAAGAAGAAGACGACACATTTGCCACGTGTCACAATATTTGTTTTGTTCTTTTGTGTTGTACAAGATAAAGTTAGTCAAACAGGTTAGGAACAACATGTGAGAATGTTATGACAAAATGAGCATTTTGGGGTTAACTATCCTTTAAAAAAAAAGCTAACCCTAAATGTAAAGTTATAGCTGTTATCTGAAGCGGTTTGGATTTGAATGTCACACACACACACACACACACACACACAAAGGCTAGTACAGTTCTTCCAAACACTCAGAATGTTTTTCTCTCAGCATGTGGACACAATTAAACTATGCAGCACCATAACACACACACAAACAATGAGAGACAGGATATTCCTCTCCACATGTGTACGAGTGTTAATCTTTAATTGTGTGCCATTGTGGGCATCCTTTAAACAAATACTCTCTGCGATGGAGAACAACATAATTGTACTATTATCTGTCTGAGGGGAAATTGCTACAGCCCAGCACGTCCTACCTTCTCTTTGCCTTGTCTAATGGGAGCACAGTGTGATCTTGCTTCCTCCAAGACAGTGCCTTTGATAGAGTGAAAGCATCAGAGCACTTTCTCCAAACACAGTCTGTTTTCATTAAACTGCTAATCTAAAATCAATCAAGCAAAACAGATTTACTGGCCAAGAGGCTTTTCCTCTATTTCGCATCATCCATTGAACCTCCGCAACCTCACTCAATCACATTCTCTCAGAAATGGGAAAGAGTTAATAAAAGATAAAGAAAAATCCACAATGTACAATGAATTGTAATTTCCGTTATTTCACTGTATTTAAGCTACAATACTCGTAACATTAAGTGTATGTGTAGAGTATGCTACTTAATGTGTTTCCAAGTCACCTATATCTATAAACTTTCAATGCCCTGCTCTCTCTTTTCTCCCCCGGAGTGGGTGAGTGATACCTGCCAAAAGGTATTCATTAGTCTGCTACCATTCTGCTGACGGGCTGCTGGAGTATTGCCAGACCTGCACACAATCAACACATGTCTTTAAGAAGCATATTTGAGTAAAATCATTTAAAAATAAATCTGACATCCTCTGTTCTGTCCATGTCCTCTGATATGGAAAGCACTTCAGTTCAGTAGCATTTATGAAATATTTACCTAAAAGCAGGGGTTTTGGTGCATTTTATTGGATAATGTGAATTGACTTTCAGCTATTTGTAGCAGGTTTAGGTTTAGAGGACAAACAGAATTGTTTTCAACATTAACAGCAGCCTCTAACTAGCAGAAGAGTCATTTGGACTATTTTTTATATTTTTTATAAAACTTATAAAAAACTTTAAAGGGTTACTCCACCCCAAAATGAAAATTTTGTCATTAATCACTTACCCCCATATCGTTCCAAACCCGTAAAAGCTTTGTTCGTCCTCGGAACACAATTTAAGATATTTTGGATGAAAACCGGGAGGCTTGTGACTGTCCCGCCATTTTGGAGAGCATCCGATGGACGCAAAGTGCATACGTTATTCTCTGTCATCAGTAACGCATGGATACGCTGTTTCCGTTCTAATCAAAGCGTAAGTAAATATACAATACGTATCCATGCGTTACTGATGACAGAGAATAGCGTACGCACTTTGCGTCCATTGGATGCTCTCCAAAATGGCGCTATGCTGACACAGAGTGACAGAGAGGAGACAAATTGTTGAATAAATGTCGTTATTGTTATTTTCTTTGCGTACAAAAAGTATTCTCGTCGCTTCATAAAATTCTGATTGAACCACTGATGGCAGATGGACTAATTTGATGATGTTTTTTTACTTTTCTGTGCCTTGACAGTGTAATTTAATTGGCAGTCAATGGGACAGTCACAAGCCTCCCGGTTTTCATCCAAAATATCTTAAATTGTGTTCCGAGGACGAACAAAGCTTTTACGGGTTTGGAACAACATGGGGGTAAGTGATTAATGATAACATTTTCATTTTGGGGTTTAGTATCCCTTTAAGTATCAATTCTTGCTATTAACAAACCATTAACTATGACTTTTGCCTCAATAAACTACTAATGTGCTGCTAGTAATAGTTAGTAAGGTAGTTGTTAAGTTTATATATTGGGTTGGATTAGTGATGAAGAAGATGGTCATGCAGAGTATGTGCTTTATAAGCACTAATTAGCAGCCAATATGTTTTTAAAGGGTTAGTTCACCCAAAAATGAAAATTAGCCTGTGTTTTACTCACTCTCGAGCCATAGGTGTATATGACTTTCTTCTTTCAGACGAGTTATATTAAAAATTGTCCTGGCACTTCTAACCTCTATTTTTGCAGTGGGCTGGTGTTTCTGTTCAACAGTCCAAAACACGTTAAATAAAGTGTGCGCATCCATAATAAAATGTGCCTCAATAGGCTCCGGGGGGTGAATGTAGGCTTCCTGCAGCAAATCCAAGCGTTTTGTTAAGAATAATATCCATATTTCAAATGTAATAAACACTTTTCTATCACTTCCGCTGACTGCGGAAGCCGTTCCTGGGGATGACGTAGGCCTTCGGTGTTGCTTGATTAGTGACAAATGCGGAGAGAGAACAAAACAAAATGCTGGTCATGAATTAGAAGTACAAACCGAGGATTTGTAAAGAAAAATGTCGGAGGATTTCAATATAAGCCAAGAGGAGACTGGTTTTCCTTTGCTAAAGTAAGGAAACTTTGCTTATTTTGCTCCTGTAAACAAACTAGTGAGACTAGCATATCTCAGAGGCGTGCGCGCGACGCATACGTCCTACGTCATCCGCCGGAACAGCTTCCACATATGACAGTCAGCAGAATTTGAAATATGGATATTTTTCTTACAAAAACGCATGGAATCGCTACAGGTCTTTATTCATGCCCCGGAGCCATGTGAGGCACATTTTATTACGGATGTGCGCACTTTATTTAACGTGTTTTGGACTGTTAAACACCTACCCACTGCAATAATATTTGGATTACGATTATTGCAGTAATGATTGGATTCATCTGAAAGAAGAAAGTCATATACACCTAGGATGGCTCGAGGGTGAGTAAAACACAGGCAAATTTTCATTTTTGGGTGAATTAACGCTTTAATAGGCATGCTAATAAGCAACTAGTTAATAGTGAGAATTGGTCCCTATACTAAAGTGTTACCAACTTTTATTTATTTATTTTTTTGTAATTTTTTGTAGCTTGCCGGTACCCCTATTCCTACTCATTCATATGTGTCATTTGAATGTTCAATATCTTCTTTTGTGTTTCACAAAAAGAAAAAAAAATCATAAAGGTTTGAGACAACATGAATGAGAGTAAATGATGACAGAATTTGAATTTTTGGGTTAGCTATCCCTTTTCAGTACACCAGGGTTGTGCAAAATCCAGAACTGAATTGGTACCTTTCAGTTTATAAGTTTGAATTTGAATTGGCCACATCTGATAGGAAGTTGAACTTTAATGACACAAACAAGAATTGTATTTATTGCTCTTGTAAAACATACTCCAAAAATGTACTTTTTGTAAATTAAAAAAAAAGTGTATCTATGTCTATAAATCTTCAAATGAGTTACTTGCCATTTCTCTGTACTTATTTGTGAAATTTACTAGCAAGTTTTGAGTATATTGTTTTACCACCATTATTTTCAGTGTACAAGGCTGTCAAGTCAATATCTTGTTGTCACACTTGTACTTCCTCTCAAATTTGAATTGCAATTCTACCTCAATTTAAACTCAGGAATTTAATTCAAATTTAAAAGGCATTCTGAATTCCATTATAAATGGTGAACAACCCTGCAGTATACAATACTATAAATGAGAGCACTACATTACTTCAGTGCAACCCATTCTTACAGATTATCATCAAAGTAACACATAACTGCATGATTAATGCAAACTGTCAATCAACTTCAGTAAAACCACAAGTGTACAAGCATGTTTCTTTCGCCCTTCTCAAACAGTGGTTTTCATAAGGTTAAGTGACAGCTATCGACCATGTCTCAGTCATCTCATCTATGAGTGCTGGCACCGTCCTTCTCTCATGGCCTGCACTCGCCCCTCTCGTGACAGCCATCTGCTGTGCTCTTTGAAGTCCTGCCCTGACCTGCGAGCCGCCAGGCTTTAGCTTTTTCCTCTCTTGACATCACTCAACTGTAACGTGATGACCGAAGGAATTTTCCTATCCTCTTTTCTAAGATGAAATCATCCACAACAGGGTAAATATATAAATAAATAAACATATCCCACCTGTACTGCAGCATCCTCCCCGGCCTCTTGCTTCGTGAATATATTTTGCAGACACATTCCAATCAGTTTATCATGTTTTGTGTGGTTGCCTTGGAAACAGGGAGCTCTGTCAACCCCGGTTTCTTATTGACAGGACTGCAAGCTGGGTAATCACCCTATATGACTACATCTTACCACATCGAGAGACGAGCAACAGACACATTAGATTTGCGAGGCTTCAGTTTACACAGAATTAATTCTAATAGTCTCCCATTAAGATATTGAGAAGTAATTACTACTCCAGGCTGTCTTCATATAAAATTTAAAGCTTTTCACTTCAAAGATCACGATACAACACTTAACAAATGCTAATTCATATACAGGCCAAAAGTGTTGAAAATAATTTGATAGATTTGAATTTATTGATTCCATTATTTACTGGCAAACAGTGCTGTGATTGTCAGCATGTGACACTGAGGTTCCATCAGTTCCTGCTGAATGAGACATCGATTTCACCCCATCCAGCATTTATATCAGCCGGGATGGGTCACTGGACAAAAAAGACTTTATCACTTTACATCATTCTGTCTCACTGCACTTTTCATCTCTTTTATAAAAAGAATGAGTTTTGACTCGTTAATTGTTGTACAAACTAAAAGCATTCAGTTCCATTGTCATTATCAGAAAAAAAGCACTATTTATTTATTTATTTATTTTTTGCCACAACAACTAAGGCTATTTTATTTTTATTTTTCACCTGGAAATATGCCACAATAGGGATGAAAAGTCAGTAGCAATCTTCAGTTCATGCTGACTTCAACCACAAACTAATGCAGGCATAGTATGAGTGAGACAGTTTTGCAGTAATAGCTGAAAACAGGCCAATCTGACAGGCAGTGCATGTTATGAACATGATTTATGAGTGATTTTCATTTAATACTAAGAACGGTGTCCGCTCTTAATGTAAGGAATAATTGATGACGGGCCGTTGAATTATGTAAGGAATAATTGACGACGGGCCGTTGAATTATTAGAAAAATAATGCACACCCGAGGTGGTGATGCGGTCACGACGCGAAGCAGAGTGTCAATTATTCCGCTTATACTACGGTTGCCACACCTCAAGACATTGATCAGATGATATATTTCAAGGCATTCGTCCGGTTTTTCTACTTAAATCGCTATTGTGAGTAGGATTATTTCTTCCGCATCTCATCCGATGCCCCGCTTGCTAATTCATTCAACGGCCCCGTAGTATAAGGGGAATTTAAATGCCAGCTCTATTTTCCCCCCTACTCTTAAGAACATGTGAGGATCAAGTGTTTTCCTGGTTTCAAACATGTAGGCTTTTGAAAATACTGACCTACACTAAATTCATTCTGACTAATGTTTATTATGGAAGTTACATTTTGAAAATAGAATCATGAATATTCATGAGTAAACAGAAAAAGCACGAAGAAGAAAAAGCACATTAATACTGATTGTAGGCAAACAAGATGAAGAGCGAATTAAAAGAAAAGAAAAAAAAAGCGATGAGAGTGGGCGAGCGCTCCTTTAATTCAGCCTGAATTCATCCAAGAGAGAGAGTGTTTGGTAGGGACATTTTATGCACACAAAGTCCCCTCACACAGACACACCAGGAGAGGGACAGAAAGAAAGGAGAAATGAGAGTGAAATCACAACCTCTCAATCCACCAATCAATCCCTCCAGAGCCTCCAGTATTTAACCCCTGACTCAGACAGAGGTATTATTCTGGCGATGAGACTGATATTTCAGAAATGAGGAGCCAGCGCACATCAGGATATAAAGAGAGATGAGGGGGAGAGCAGAGCTGCAGGGAGGCCTGAGTCAGGGGAAGATCAGACTGCTCTGTGCTGCTGTCCAAAGGCAACACATTCAGAGCAGCATACTAATGAGAAACACAAAATATTTATGAGGGTTGATTATCCCATGATGCACATGAACATTTAAAAAAGCATGTAGGAATAAAGTCATGTGCATGGCGATGCATTAATTTCTAACAAAATCTTACCTGACCCGAAACCTTTTAAACAGTGGAGTAGATTGTGATAGAAAAATACTATATAGACAGAAAAACTATTATGAACTATTTCATTTTTTGAAATAAAAGTATTTTTGTCTCTGCTTTGTAGCGCATAGTATCCTATGATTAAAATACTGAGCCCACTTTATAATTTTTAAGCAACAGTCAATATCAGATCCCTCCAGGTCTCAGGAAAAATATCACATAATATCTGGCAATGATTTGAGATTTTGAATTGTCTTGGCTATGCTCCATTCAGGCTCAGCACACCCACACCTATCAACAATGACATTTTCCTCAGTGACTCATGCATTCTGATCAAATACATAACAGCATATTTCAGTGGACTCTTTGCACTTAAAACTTATCATCTTGCTTATTCATCCCAGTAGTACCAGTGATGGGTTTGGAATTTACAGTATACTGACAGACTGGATGCATTACGTTTTGTTTACTAACTGTTGTTGCTTCACACAGAAGCTTATGTATGTATGTATTCATTCATTCAATTGCATTACAATACTTGTCGTGTAACATCAACATAGCGGGACCTTTGAGGTTGCAAACCACTCCATGCAGAACATAACTTTTCTTCATCTCATGCAAACATTTTTTATAATGAAGAAATTAACAGCACTTAAATATGTACAATTCTGTGCAAAAAAATATTGCTGCTTTAACACTAGATTGATTAGTCAGTATTATTGTTAGAAATTGAACACGCTCTCACACACAGAATGCTGCATATCAGTATTAAAGATATACAGGAGAAAGAATGGGAATGTGGGAGGACAAGCAATTAAAAGAAGTAGAGTGTTCAAGTGTAAAAGATGGATAAGCTTAAGGAAATATTTGAATGCAGTAGTAAAAGACAAAGAAAAGTAAAGTGTTTATCTTTGTGCATTTTGGTTCCACTATGTAGCCTGTGTTTAAAAAAATATATACATAAGGACACATAAGGATGCAGGATAGCCAACGTTATGATCCTTTAAAGGTATTACAGTCATCATCAATATCAATATCCACATTACAGTCAATATCAATCGCTTCTCTCCAGAAGATGATAGGATCAGCGGATAGTTTTAGCATTAAAAAGACATACTTCCAAACAATCAAGCATTTGATAGCCATGGACAGTGTAATTCCCAGAATACTAAACACAATGGTTGGACTAAAACATTTAAAAAAGAAACAAGAATTGAGGATTGCTCATATCTGAATAAAACCGTTCGTCACCACAGATCCAGCAAGAGAAAGAAAGCTTTGGTTATTAGCCCACATGTAAAGTGGATTACCTTCGTGGTGTCTTTTCTAAGGCCTTAGTCAGAACAGAAATATTGAAATGAGTCATCAGCAGAGAAGAAGAGAATGTGTGTGGGATTTGTTGAGAGTTGACACTTGGGTGTCATGTTATTTAACAAGAGGGAGGGAATGCGTCCTTGGTGGAAATTTAAATTCAGGTGCTCCTTTATGGAAGAGCAGCCCCTCCCCTGGGCTGAGTGAAAGCCGCATTCTGTATTCTTTCAGCAGAGAAGACAATCTCCCGTCTCATCCGGTTTTGCCTTTAAACCTATATGAAGGTTAGGGCCAATCCTCAGCTGACTGATTGTAATTGCATTATGTCCAACTGTTGATTACGCCTTATGAGGATATTTAAGAATGTGAGGACACAGGGATGAGCTTTGTGACTTGAGAAGCCACAGGAAAAGGTGTAATAATCACACATCTAGGCAGGCTGGGTGTCCTCTGCAGTTGCACTTACACCGAGCCGAGGCCTTGCGAATGCAAAACCTATAATTGCAATGTCAGTCACAAAGGGAACATCCTGAATAGCAGGAAGAGATTCATATACAGAAACACACTCTCAGTATAGGTCCAATCTATTCTAAAACCTTCTCAGTGGCACCGTGTCCAGAGTTAGGAGTCACAGTGCCCTCTGCTGGCTTTTTTATCCCTGTCAGCCTCTCATAGCCTCTTACACAAATGGAAAATCTCACAGTGTTCAGAGTGCTATATGCCTACAGATCTGTGGTTGTCCATTTACCATAAACAGAAGCAACTCCAAAACTGTTGATTACTTCCTGACTGATTATGCTAGTTATACTACTTAATTGCACAGCATGCACAACACACGCAGTGGATTTAGGATGTGACTTAATCTTTCACCCAGGAAAACAAACAACATGTGATGTGATAGACAAACAACAAAAGCTTTTAGTCAAACAAAGAGAGTAGATTGAGTAGAAAATGTTATGGTCTATGCTTGCTGACAGTGTCTCTAATACTGCAGATATTAAGGGGAAGAAGAGACAAAGTGTCAGAGAAAAGATACTAAAGCAGAAATGATAGAGCTGTAGTTTTATCATGACTAGCCATTTGGACTCTGCTCTTGAATTTGAAGCAGTTTTTCACTATGCCGTCACACTTCCCGAAGCACAAACTCCAGTCCCACAACTCTCTACTTCTTGGGTCCTGGGTAACCCCAATTTGATTGAACTAGTCCCCAGATTGAACTAGTAACCTAACATCCCCATTGGCTATTAATGTTCCTTTGGTGTTCCCGTAGCTCAACTGGTGCTAGCAATACCAAGGTCATGGATTCAATTTCCAGGAAACATATATTGCATAAATGTATACATTGACATTTATGCATTTGGTGATATACAGTGCATTCCATGTACCTGCTGTGCGATAGGAGTTTGCTACAATGAAGAAATGTTGGCTCTCACACATACACTGAAAATAAATTTGATGTAGAAACAATTTTCACTCAGAAAATGCTAGTAAATTTCACAATTAGCAACAAAGAAATTGCAAGTACTGCAACTGAATTACACATACAGTTTTAAAGTAGAAATGATGAAATATTTGCTTGTTGAAATGTACTCTAATTATCTTTGTTTTATTTATTGTCTTCTGTTTTATAACTAAAAAAAAAAAAAAAAATTGTAGCTGCCAAACTAGTAATTGTTTCACGAATTCCCTCTGTAATGTCTTGGACATATCAGTGCCCACTTATGCCAAAAGGTGCATCTGAATTTCCTGGAATGGATTTTGAAATTTTGGATGTTTTGGAAACGAGAACAGACAACAGGGATTTCATTCTCTTCATACAGAATCCTGATTCAGACACACAATATCCCGCTGGGCCAGTTCCATTACCTTTCTTTGTAGAAGAAAAATCACTGTTTTCTGCTCCATCTCCATAACTGACATCAAATGTCTCCAGGGCCTCTGAAATCCAGCATAACAAATGATAGCTCATCAAGATTGAGTGAGGAAGCAAATGTACACAAGAACACATCAAAATCAATCAATATTTTGTATGATACAGTATATGCATATTGCACCTTTAGAAAGCTCTCGTGGATTACTATTACCATTTAATCTCCTATTCAATAATATGTTGCTAAAGCAATTTTGCATTTACAGTAAACACATTTCTGCTTGGGCAAGATTTTACTTTTTTGAAGTAAACAGCACAATCTGATTAGGGCAAAGTCTCAGTGAACCATCTTAGCCCTTTAGCCGGACCTGCTTGCAGAGGCCAATTGAAGAGCGGAGGTTCGCCAAATATAGGAATAAGAACAAGAACGATCGCAGACCTCCAAATCATGACCATTCAAGCGACATAGACTGTCCATTGACCCAATTTCCAGAGGTTGGCTCAATAATGATTCTGTCACCCCACCTGGGTATCGGCAGGTGGAGGAAGGATTACGCCTGAGCTCTCCTGCTGGGTCTGGAAATGTATTCCTTTTGAGTCTTCCCAGTTCCTTCCTACCATTCACCCTATAACCCCAGTGAGGCTTTTAGCCTCCTAAACAAACTAAACTGAAATGCGGTCAAGGCAGATTCACCTCCAAAGGCAGAGGTGTATGTAGCCTTCATTATTTTCCTCCAAGCTTTCTGCCTGGCGTTGCGTAGTGGAGCACAACCTCAAAACGTTGAATTTCATCTTTTTTTGTACCACCAAGTGCTGTTAACACAGAATATGTAGTTCAGAGGAGCTCAACTGTGATGTGCAAAATAATAAGCTCTTATCTAGGGCTATGAGAATTTCAACTGCTGTGTTAGAGCTTTTGAATACAGCACAAGCTGCCATGTAATGGTACATTATGAACAATCTGATCCAAGACATGATCATTATGGATTTATAACGGGAGTATTTATTCATCTGATTAACTTTCAAGCCATAGCTTGAGAATATCAAAGCCATTCTGGCACTCCACAGGACACTCACAAAGCTGTCATCGCAGCTTTCCGAGCCAAATTTAAACTCTTTTTTAAACAGTTTACAATCTCTCCTCTTCCTAAATGCTTTATGTTTACACTATATCTCCAGAATCTATCAGAATATGCTTCCTCATCATGGTACAGAGATCTTGGTATCTGACTTTAGCTGAAATGAGAACAGTGAGCTTGACTGACATTTAGAGAAGACTCACTAAATGTGAAAAAAAAAAACAATTTTGGATCATTTTTACTAAAAAAATTAAACTTTTTATTGTTTTCAGTTTGAGTAGAAGGAGTTGGAGCAGAAAAGCAAAACAATCAATGATGATGTGATTGAATTCTGCTGCTGTGTGCTTGTGTGCCTCAGCATGCCCGCTCATGCCTATTTTGAAGATATATAAGGTGATGTGGTGTGTGTGTAGTGTATGGACAACCACTGGTAGCATGAATGAGATTCGCTAGTCCAGTAAAGAAAAAGCATTAAAAAAAAAGAAAAGAAAAAGCATAAAGCAGCACAACTGTGTGCAATAAATGCAGCCTTGGTGAGCATATGAGACTTTTAAAAAGTTGCCCAAACTTTTGAACGGTAAAGTCATTGTGAATTGCCCCTATTATGCTATTTGAAAGGTTCATAATTAGGTTTTGGGAGTCCCCAACAACAGGTTTACATGCAACAACAAAAAAAATTATTATAATATGCATTTAATTTTACCTTATTTCTCAACAACTCTCAAACGATTTGTTCAAAGAATCTTCTTTCCAAACCCCTCCTTTGCGTGAGGCTAACCTGCTATGATTGGTCCGATAACCCAGTCTGTTTTGTTTTTTATTGGTCTACTGCGTACAGCACAGGTCAGAAATGGAACACCCATCACCAGTACTGGAATACGGCTTATCCATAATACATTCTATTATAATAACAACAGTGCTCCACTATATTCTAAAATAAAGAATCATAGAAGGGAAAAAGTTGTGTCTTATGTTAGTGAACCAGGCCCAGAGCTTGGTAGTAAAGACCCAAATAATAATGGTATACGCATTAGCCGAACACAGACATGGAGCACTGATTCAGTACTGCAGTTTGTAAACCAATGTATTGCTTCATCTTTTATCATGACTCCAAATAACAAGAATGACAGACATTATTAATCATACTTACAGGTTCTGATTCAGAGGACCAAGCTGGTCCAAACAAACTGGGCACTGACCCATCTTTCAAAGATAACTGGTTTACGAATCCTGTGTTGAACTCGCAGAGATTGGAGAAGCAGTCGTCAGTGAAATGACAGAAGCACAGGAAATGTTTAGGATTATACTGCTGTGGTATCTAAAGATGAATTTTAACCACTGATTCTTCACAACCTCATCCTTTCAAAGTGAAAATGAACCAAATTTACTTTCACAGCACAGAGCACAGGGCCTTGTCGCTAAGTTATCCACACGAACGAGCTACAGCATTTGAGGGGGGTTCAAGTTTTCACATGTCCACACAGAACATATGTGGGCATTATGCAGATTTGTTAACTTGCGATGTATGAACTTCACGGAAATGGGATTCGAATTACAAATGACTCATTGACTCAAATGAGTCAACTCTTTCTTTTGAGAGACAATAACTTTATTTATGATGCATTTTGAGCTTTACAACTTCACAGACTGTTTACATTCACATACATATACGTGGCACACTGCATGAAAGGTTATTGAAAGATTATTTCAAAAATCCATAATAGGGGTGCTTTAATAAATATAGCAGCAGCATTAATTAAAACATTTAAAAAATAAATAAAAATTTGAGTGAGAAAAGTAAAAATGTCTTACTTAAAAAAAAAAAAAAAAGTGTTTTTGTATTTTTTCCTGCTTTGATACTGGAGATAGTGAATATAAAATAAACAAGACAGAGACAGAAGTCCAAAATGTTCTGTGATGACTAAGACTTGCCATGTTTTAACGGCAATTTTAAATAATGGCCATAAATGCATTTGAAAGACATAGAGAAAAATACACATGGATAAACATGTAATTATTTGAAAACCCATGGCCTTGGTTTCCTCAGAGTGCCAGACCACTACACCCAACCTCCATCTTCCATTTTTGTTTGGAGAGTTTTTTTTTTTTCTTCTTCACTGCCGTCCTTCCATCAGATGTCCTTCTTGCAGAAAAGCTGTGTCACTTTTCTAGGTGAGTCTGCCATTTAGCATTCCAGATGGTGTGAGAGCAAGAAAGGAAACAAGACACTGTCTATCTCTCTGCTGGGAGAGGATGGCTGAACAAACAGGGAGCCTAAAGCCGGGCTCACACTGTGCGATTTTTTAAAAGTCCGTTAGGATTGTACTTGTCAGACTGTACGAACATGATGATCATGTCACACTATGGGATCTCAGTTGTCATTAATGTCAGACTGTACGACAGTCAAGATGAGTTAAAAACAGGTGCGCGCAAGAAAACTTTTCCGGAGTTTTACATTATCAACCCATACACGTCCAGTGACTACGAACTGCATTGCACACGGGACCGAACTGTTGGCTATCATGAAAAGTATATGAACGGCAGCAATACCGGCATATTTAAGAAGAATAGTGTATGCAGCTCTACACACCCAGATGAAAACAGCGGCTCAACCGGTGTTTATATAGAAAAGGCAACGTATCAGATGAATTCCGCGAGCGGAGGATGGGAGCGCCGGAGTTTATGGCTGATAGAATAATTCTCCAGCATTAATTCTGCTCATAGCTTGTCTTGAAAAATGGAAACAGTTTGACATTAATCATAGAGGTAGTCACACTGCAGGACTGTTCGCCAAATCTTCTGACACTGCCAGAATTTTGTCGGAGGTGAAATTTGATCGCAACAGCCATTAATCGGCTGTCCTTGAACATGTCAAACCAGCGATCAAAGACTACAGATTTTATCCTAGGATTATAGGAATCTTTTAGGATTTTCAAAATTTGTCTCAGACGACCAAATCGTGGCCAAAATCGCACAGTGTGAGCCAGGCTTAAGACGGAAATGACAGGCCAAATATTTTGTTCCGAGGATTGCCCATTGCCCTTAAATGTGATTTTCAAAGGGCCCAATTACCTGTGACTGTAGATGCTACAACTATTAATGATTCCATCATCCATTCCATTGCATTCCATCATGATTGAATCATTTCTATTGTGAAGTACATTTATAGACTTTTAGGAGGTTGTGTGTATTAGTTTAAGAGGCAGGGGGTTTACGTAGCTTCTTTTTTATACAGCTTGTTTAGTTGGAGATATAAAAACTATGACTTGATTCCACATGGCTGGAGGTCTGCAGTAATGGATCTTTCTTTAGAAACCTCTTGGGATCCTAATGTATGTTTTTGAAGTTGGTAGATCCTGCTAATGGGCAACATGGTAAACAACCACAAACAAGTCGCACGTCCATTACAGCATATTAATTGTGATAGAGCAAATGCGTTTATGGGACTCCAGACACATACCATCAGTTAAATGGATGCGGGAATTTGCTTCCTTTGTCTCAGTACATTTTTCTTCCTACATATGTAGAGAGCGAAAGATAAATAGAAGCAGCATAAGGGGAGTAAAGTAATTTTCCTGGAAATTATAGAAGTGGAATGAAACTTCCTGCTCCCACCATATTCACCATTTCAGCAGCCATCAACATGGTGCTCATCTCATACATTTCAAAGCTGGTTAGAAAAGAAATAAAAAATGAAATAAGTTAAATGACTACATGAGATGTAGCAGCACTACTTGACGCTCCCCCTGCAAACACACACACACACACATACACTCCTCTCGCTCCACTCTCCTGAGCATTACAAACCTATCTGCGGGATGACAACCTCACTGCCACAACAAGCCCCTCTCCTCTCAGCTTTAGTTAAGGGATGTCTGCCATGATAACCAATGCCTTCACTCCGTATGTGCTGTAAAACCACTCAAGGTCTGGCTCAATTCCCAACACAATAAGACTTGTGTGCTCCTCTCTGCTCCCCTTGGTTGAACTTCACAGGGCTGATTTTTTTAAGTTTCTTTGCAGGGCATCTGCAGGTTATTCTGCTAGATTGTAACATGGTGGAAGGTGTCGTGTGCCCGCCCCTTTCTCTCCCAAATGGTGCACATATCAAACAGAAAGCTGATTAAAAGAACACATTGCCTCTGCATTCTTCCGTAGGCTACAGTGGATGAATTTAAAAGTGCTGTTGTTCAAAGGCATGTTGTCAAAGATCAACAAATGAGTGGGGGAGAACTTTGCAGAGCCTTGGTTTTCATTTATCATGATCCAAGAACTATTTGCTGTGTTGCCACTGATAGGCAAGTTTCAAAACTAATTACATCATGCTTTATTTGAGTTTTCTCTCAATTCCACTGTGTTTTGCTTGTCAGTATTGAGTTAACACCAATCATTCCCCTACTCTTGCTGCCCAGTAGGGCTGAATCAATACCAAAAGTTTGACTTCAGTATGATATCAAGCACCAGAACCTTGGTTTTTTTAAAAAAAAGAAGATAAATCAATATTGTAGGCAACAAATAAACTGCCTAGATGACTGATGTTGTAAAACAAAATTATTTTATTAACTGCACTGCATGTTTGCAGGTACAAGTAAGTTGTTTGCAGTTTAGGATCGGTAGTATTTATTTTTTTATTTTTTCAGCACTGGACTGGTATACTGTGCCCATAAAAAATAGATTTAATCCTGTTAACCAGCGCCCCCCATATTGGGAATCACAGCTGAAAATGACTAACTAACTTAAACTTGGTAACAGCTCCTGACTTCAGTGTGCCACACACACAATTTTGGTGTCTTTGGAAAGAAGACCCTTTGGGCTTTATTATCCATCATCCAGAGTTGATAATGCTCAAAAATATAAAAAGTTATAGATACTGAAGTGCCTTGATAAAAATTGTACCACACTGAATTTTTTTTTTTATTTCATATAAAAATACATGAAATCAGTCCTGAAGCAATCCAGAAAAGTAATGGGTTGAAAGTCACATGTCTCATGAGTTTATATTTCAAATCTGAAGAAGATACCATGAAAAATGAGATTCCTGCAGCCATTTTTCTAGTCCCCCCCCTCCCCTCTGTTTGAGGAAAAATATTTACCAAATTATTGAAGGGTTCTACTACAAACTATTTAGTCATTATACATGCCACTGCAGTTTTTCAATTATAAAACAGTAGACAGAATCTTAGACATCGTATCAGTGATTTATTTGAGCACTAGAAAAATACAATAAGAATAATTTTTGAGTGATGAAAAAAAAACAATAATAATAAAAAAAATAACTTAAGTACATACTCTGATTTCCTGACATATAGATGCTCCTGTATATCAGTAATCACATATTGACGATCATTCATACAGATGCTAATCATACAGATGGCCCATATAGTCAATAATCACATTATAATGGCCTTTTATATAGACTGCATTCACACTGATATCTGTGAACAGTCAGTAATTACATGCTGATTATCAGCCATACAGATGTTAATCATACAGATACAGGCAATTCCCCACAAAACACGCAAACATATATGAAAAGGATTATTTGTGCAAACAAGATCGCTAAGTTACGCCCCCATCAGATGACAGGTGCGTCACAGCGTGCGTCACGCGCCGTCACGAGGGAGCGCCAGAATTCAAATAAACAATTTTCCGTATATCTTTGACTTTTTTTTTTTGGATGATCTCATTCTGTTTGGGACATTGCCTGCTACAAAATCATGCTGTTTTTTTACCACCAAGAAGCTGTTTTTGAGCGTAATTTGTTCCATAACGGACACAAACAATAACTCTCCCTGAAGAGATGAGACGTAAACAAATGAATAACGATCAAAATTACAACTTTATTGTTTCTTTGGACTAAAAGTGCTCAATGGAATGTTGTTCCGTGGACCCTTATCTCTCAAACGAAACCAGGATTTACAGCAGTGGATACGTTTGAGTGTCGTTATCAGGATGAATCTGGTATGTACTGCGGGTTTTTTATACATGTTTTGATGTGTACTGCTTACACAAATTTAGCAAATACATTCCTTATAAGCTTTCTATCGAAAAACAGCGATCTGTCGTCGATGCTTGAGGCTTCGACCTTCAAAATGATATATAGTTTGTCAAGATTAATTTTGTCCTGTTTTACTTTATCTGTTTGAAAACAATGACATGTGCAAACAAAGAGCAAACAAAGAGCTTTCAGTGTGCTGGCGTCCTGGTGCATGTTAACAGGTTAATTTTGTGGCAAAATTCAGATTCAATGGTTTTGATCATCTCTCATCTACTTATTGTTGGTTCTCAAAACTTTAGTTTCACGTAAACCTGTGTCTCCTGTGTTGACATGTAAGTGCAACAGTATTTCCTACTGTACATGCACAACATGGCTAGAAATCTTTAAAATGCAGAACTGAACAGAAAGGTCATATGAAAATTGAGAACAAGGTTTAATGATTCCTGGTTAATTAATTATGATCCCTTGAATTCCCATGATGTTTTCATTGATGCAAGCCTGGAGGAGAGGTTTAGTATTGATTCTTGCTTGCTCTCACTGAGTTAAGAGTAATATACTGTAAAACTATTCTGAATTTTAATAATTAATAATGCTCAATTAATGAATTGAGTCAGACAATAATGTTAACTACTAAACCTAACTAGGATGGCAAAAGTAGAGAGGAATATTTTTGAAAAATGTACACATCAGAAAACTTGTTTTACTATGTACCACTCTCACCACTGTTGAGCTGCTGAGAATGAACTCACTGGCAGTAGTACTCCATTGCAGTTTCTAGATCTTTGGACTTGACCTTCCAATTAAAATAGTGATTCATCATTGGGACTTCACAGAGGGGGCAGTTCTCCTCTAGTCTTCTTCAGCTATTAGTCATCTTAGATTTATTAGCAAATCCATAGAGGACATCCCCTTCAATGATAATTCTGGAGAAATCACAATAACTTTCAAGGTCATGCAGAAGAAAGAGAGAAACTCAATGTCAGAATGACTGGCTCTCAAAAGAATGAGTAGATGTAACTCAAGACGTCTGTCTGTTACTAAATAAGATCCACTTCCTGTTGCAGTATTACAGCAGCAAACACTGAATGCTGCCAGGCAGCCTTCCCTTTTAGTATAGTGTACACCTGCATTGTATTTATATGTTTTAATCTGTTGAATGACCCTCATATAGGTCTAGTCAAACTAGGACTTATCCTCGCACTATATAGGTTTTATTCACAAGAAAAATAGTACAACAAAATAGTCGGCATGAAATGGAAATTCACCTATTCATCTATTTTCTAAATGCATCTTATATATTCACCCATGCATGTGTTTATGTATTTGTCTGTATAGATTTATTCATTTATTTATTTTTATTTTGAGCTTGTAATAGAATCACAATGTCATCTTCCAGTGAAAAAACTTCTCTCTGGTGACATATTTCAGATTTCTCCAATCATTTAGCCCGTTTAAACCATTTCCTTTCTTACAATCAACTGCAAGCTCACATTCAGATCTACCTCCAATCAACAACCGAAAGATAAATGAAACAACATACTTATTCTGACCTGTATTTATTGATACATATAAAAGAAAAAGTGATCATACAAAAAATGTATTACATTTTAAACAATTAAATACGTCTTGCTGACAAACGGGTAAAGCGTACTGGTTTGAAGGCTAATTGCAACAATTGGTAAAGATTTATAATTACGAATAAATAGTTTTGGGGGGCTGCAGTGTGGATTTGTTTAATGTCATCTATTGATTCTTGATCAAAAATTCTTGATCAAAAACACATTTTTTGGTATGTACATGAACTATTGTTACACTGAATTACATTATAGCAGGTGTTTTCTGTAAATCATGGTAAAATGTATGATAGAAAAAAAATTAAGTAAACAGGACAAAAATCCATTGTATGGGAGAAAAATAAAGCTCCATTAAAATGTTATTGTTTTGATGCCTGAAAACCTTGTCGTCTTATACATCACAATGCAGAAGAAAAGATCTGTTGCTGCTTGTGTTCCATCGCACTTTAAATAATGAAACACAATTAATGCATGTTTAGCTATTATTAACTAGTAACTGGCATGTCATTTACTGCAAAAATGTTGGTTCCCTTTCTGTCTGAATGAATTACCATGCTAGGTTTTACTTATAGAGGGGCTCATCCAAATGCAACTTGTTCAGTTTCAAAACACAATAAGCATTTTTTTTAGTTCTCCTTTAATCTCATCTACTCATTTCAAAACCTTATCAGTTTGCATAAGACTGCAGCAGATAAGAAAGGAAAAATGAATATCTCCAGCACAATGTCAGATGTAGGATGTTATGAAGTCAGGCCCTCGTAGTTGCTGTGCTGATGGAGGAGATGATTAAAGAGGAGCAGGCTCTGCAGAGGCGTTTCCAGACTATTAATAAGGCTGACATATGACAACTGCAAGTCAAAGAGAACGTCATTATGGCTCGGATTCTCTTTAGTAGGTTTCTTAAAAATAGTATATTGATTCAAAAGGCCAATTTTGTTAAGCATTAGTTGTGAAAACTGGAACCCACTGTATATACAATCAATTAAGGACTGAATGGATTATTACAAAACTACCGCAATGCTTCAGGTGACCTTTACCGATGACTTACATAAGGTGCATATTCTTTCACTGATTAGTCTGGCAAGCATGCTCAATCCATTAGCATTGAGTTTTAGTAATCTTGGAGTGCAGCATGTCAGTCTAGAGCACAAATCCATACTCGTCATCACTAAACACCTGGCTAAATTGTGGCCGATTATTGAAAAATCAATAGAACTGCACTGAAGCTCAATGAACAAGCTGCCAATCACAAGTGCACATTTTATAGACAGAACAATGCACAGGCTCACCCAAGTGATGGATATTACTTCTAAATAAATATAATTTATATATTGGCTGACCCATTTAAACCGCAGTGGCACATGAAATAGGTGGCATGGATAAATGTCTTTGAGAACAAAAAAACAAAAAGCCCTCGAACATGCTCTTGTCAATCTACAGCAGTTTTAGAGCATTATGCCTACTATAAGTTCCACCCACACTTCTTCCTTACACTTTTTTTGCCTTGCAGGTACGTTTTTCTAAGCATCTCCCTGTGCTGAAAAATCAATACAACTGCAGTGAAGCTCAATGGACCAGCTGTCAATCATGAGTCCACGTTTACAGACAGAACAATCCCACAGGCCCAAACAACTGATAGACATCACTTCCACTCTGATAGTCATTCATTTAGATAGTTAGGAGCATCAGTTGCACAGTTCTGCATGAGTTGAATGTGTTGAAGAATGGTTTGCAAATAACACCATTACTTTAGTATATAAAGTGTTGTGGAGTACAAAATATAGAGATTTAATAAAAAAAAAAATACTGTGTAGGATGATGAAAAAAAAAAGTTAGAAGCTGAGGAAAAAAAATGATGTTTCATAAGAATGGATAACTGGGAAAGAGAATTAGGACTCTGAGATCAGTTTGTTCTCTTCTGTTCAGCAAGTGAGCTTGGCAAAGGACAACAATTTTAAGTACCTTCAGAGGAATGGAAATGCTCAAAATGATTTAAGAATTCTGAACATTACATCAAATTTTGATTATTTGATTTGGGGGAACAGATGTGAGCCAAAAAAGCCATTAAACCAAATGAAAAATAAACCCTTGAGGTTTTTTTAGAGCTTTTTTAGGAAGGTTTCTGTGACCCCCAGAAACCAGAAATGTGACATTGTGTATCTTTTTTCCAAATGGAAAATGGAAGAAGCTTCAATTTAAGTTACATTTCAAGCCCCTGCCCCTTTGAGGTCCGACGCTAAAGTGCCCTTGCGGTCCGGTCTGTGCGATATGAACGATATCGTGGACGAAATCAGTACCGCCGCAGTTTGCGTAGGGCACCAAGTCCCAGGGGGGCACCATCCCAGTTGCTCAAAAAAAAACAAAAAAAAACGTGATGCGTCATTCCCGCGCCCGCGACCGCTCGCGCCTCATGCTTGCGGCTGAATGTAGATGATCATAACTGATGGACAACTATGCCCGTGAAAAGACATCAGCAGTCCGGCGCCGAGAAAAAAAATACAAAAAATAAGATGAAAACGAAGCCCGCACGTCACTTTCAGGTAGGCTATATTCATAATCAAAGAAGTATTAAGACAATATATTTGTGGTTATAAAAACAGACCTAAGCCAACAACAGCCTTTAAAATGAGTTAAAATGAATTATATAAAAACAATGAGGCAACCCTGCTGAAAAAACACAATAAACCATCACAGAAAATTCTAATACCATCACAAATAAATCACAAATGCCATTACAAACCATCAACTTTTAACCATTAAAACCATTAAAAAAATGGTTTTCTGTAGTATGTTTTGGGACATATTCCATTAGGATTTATTGGTTTTAACAAGCCACCAATAGAAGGAGACCAATTGCCAGTGGAGACCAACAGGGTCCATTACAGTTTCCAGTAAAACCAATACTCATTTTGTGATGGTGTCTATTGTTTTTTCAACATTACATGTTATAAATGCCTGTAAAGGGCACCAAAGGCCTGGTCATTGCTGCTGTTACACATACAGGACGATCATATCCTTGTTTAATAGGCTATTGACCAAACATTTAATTCAATTATCCACTTAATCTTTAATTTTTGGCCACCTTTTTGCTATAGATGACACAGCCTCTATAATTTCTTCAACAAAAAACATGTGGACATCACAACCCTTACAAAAATGAACCATGTTTTTTGTAGTAAAACTGCTTAATTTTCTTTTGCGTGATTTCTGAATGCTTGAGACCATAAAATAAATCAGACAACTGTATTACTGCCATAGGTAACTGTCTAGAGCTACAGTTGTAATTTGTAAATAATACAATTTATTTATTTATTTACTTTTATATTTTATTAAAGTTCTATTTTGACCCCTATGGTAGGTGTTTTTTTTTACTTCCATAATATTTGAGGGAGGGGGCACAACAATAAAATCCTGCTTAGGACACCCATTTGGCCAGCAGCGGCCCTGATAAAAATCTGCTTTTGAAGAAATATTGTTGCATCTTGCTACAGCGCACATTCTATCAGCTGCAGTTCTGGTGCCGCCGTATCAATATACTGTACAACGCGACATACATTCACATCAATAAGAAGATATTTTGAAGAAGGTGGGTAACCAAACAGTTTCTGGTCCACATTGACTTTGACAGCAGGGGGAACACTGTGGACCAGCAACTGTTTGGTTTTCCACCTTCTTCAAAATAGCGTTTATGTTTAGCAGAAGAATGAAACTCAGGTTTAAAATAAATTTTGAGTGAGTAAATGAAGGTATAAAAATAAAACACTAGCCTATTTTAATTATTGGGTGAATTATTCCTTTAATGTTAATACAACACCAAACACAAAGAGAAAAATCACTCACTACTCTTGACTGAAAAACTTTAATACAGTTTCTTTAATAGGACTCAATCTATATAGTGTTTTATTTTTATATTTGTTCATTCAGTTTCTTGAATGCTCCTGCTAAATACACCTATTGTAGCTACCTGAAAATAAAACACGGTTTATTGTATTTGTATATTGTGTGTATTTGTAATGTGTATCTTTGTTCTCATTTTTTTAATAACAAAGATAAAATAATGAAAAAGATTTTTATCTTCACCCACTTTGGCCTAAATATCTGCCATACTTTTTTATTTTTTGTTTATATTTTGTTACTTTGAAAGGCTTTGTCTTTATAATAGGGAAAGTAATTTGGCTGTAATGCTCAAACAGCTTGCAAAATAGAAAAAACAACATGACAAAAACATTGTGATAAAATCGTGAATCGTGATCGTGAATCGTGATCCGCGATTGTGCCCTCGTAATGCCATTTCGCCCCTGCCCCTCCGGAGGCCTGTGCACGCCACTGCAGTACATGATCCTCCAGATCATCACTTCAGGCCACCTCAGGTGCTGCCATGGCACTACACTAGAGAACTGACAGCCAGGTGGAGGAAATGACTTCTTCTTGAATTAATGTTTGTAGTAAATTATTTATAATGGTGTGAATATGCATCATGTTCTTTTCATGAAAGAAAAGCAGATCATTTGTATTCTACTGGCAAATAAATAGAATAAATCTTAGAACCTTCCATAATAGCAATATATGCAACTAAAAATCAATAGGACCATTTTTTTTAAATGGCATTTAAAACTGCATTATTAATTCATGTAATAATTTGCATTAAGATGAAATTTAAAAAATGGATTGATTGATCCTTAAAGATTAAAATAGTGGTGTCATTAATTCAGCCCATATCGTCAAATTCACACTCCAGCATGGCAACCAAAGATGGCAACCATAATAATAGTAAAGTACATGTAAAAAAGGATTGCTTGTTTGATTGTTTCCATAATTACCGTACTAGCCACCAATGTCTCATGGCATACTTCAAATACTAAAATGCCACATTAGAGTACTCTGTTTACTTTTGGCACAGATGCCCACAAAGAAATTTAAGGCTTAAAAGCAACATATATTTTGACTCACAGTAGGACATGACAAGGTAAATTACAAAAATTAAATTAAAGGAACAAAAACAATTACAAACACAAAGTTGTTTCAATTGTAGCAATTTATAGGTGTTGCAAAGGAATGACTGACAGTTCATGTTTTTCTAATTCCCCTCAATAAACATCTCAGTGTGTAACTCTGTTTTCTGTTGGCAGAGTTCTCTTATGAGGCAGACGATACTATTACTGTGAGCTAAATGGGTCAGCAGTCTCCACTGACCCAGAAAGCTTGGTAATATGACATCAGTTTCCTCTATTACTGTTTTATCATCCACTGTCCAAACAATCATCGGCCATTAATTTGTCTTCCTCTCTCTGTGTTTGACACGTCCAGGCATGTAACTCTACCTGTGGACAGATTACAAAAGAGAATCTACTGGCTGTGTCATCTCTCATGAGTTACAATTATGACGCCTACCATCAATTCTAAGATACTGCTGCACCTTTGCCCTGCGCTGTATGGTGTATACACGCACACACACACCAACACCACCAATAGCTTCCTATAAGGTACAACAGAAGGAGGGGGGTTCAAAGTGAGCCTTTGTTTTGTAATATGGACTTGTTTGTAATGTTCCTGTTTCCTGTTACCCTCCTTAATTTCTGATTATTTGCACCTGTATTTGTTAGTCTTATTACCCTGCATATATAGCCCTATGCTGTGTCTGAAATTACACACTGGTTAGTAGGTAGCCTACTACATTTGGTTTGAAACTTAAGCCGCGGTCACTCTAGACTTTAGACTTTAGAAATTTTCTTTGTACGCTGCAATGGTCTTGAAATGATATCATGCTCTGCAGTGTCTTTTTAAAAACTTTAATTCACCACATAACAAATAATAATACATCTATAATGTAAAATCATACAATCTACTCCACTTTCCTGCAGCGCTGCAGTTTTAAATTTATGTCCTTTTAATTCAGCTACGAGGTCATGCTGTGATGTATCGATCGGCTGTTGGTCACATGGTTTCACATGATGCGAATTCGCATGTCAGAGTTTGCCAAGTTTGAACTTTGGAACGCAGCAAAATGCGAAACATTTCGCACAAGTTCCCGTTTCTGATCTGACACATTCGTATGCATATGAATAGAAGTCAATGGAACAAAAAATGCAGTGTGACTGACTGCCCCTTTACTTGTTTTAAAAAATAAAAAAAAAGTAAGAAATAAATAAAAAATAAAAAGTATGTTCTGTAGTATGAATATGGGTAGTATGAATGAAATTCTGACATAGTACATGTGCCATGTTCCGCACAGTGTCAGTTGAGTTGGCTGGCTTCATGCAATAGAAAAGTGTCCATTGAATGCACACAACAGAATCTTGGTGGAAGTTTCTTTTTACTTTAATCCAGGTATATTTGACCTATTGTTTTTCTAGTATGAATTTGGAAATACCAATATTTTGCCATGCTGTCACATAGTATGGAAGTAAGCATATGCAGATCTAATGTTTCTTGTGTTCTTGATGAGTTCTTGTTTGTTCTTGAATGATGTTGGTACTGTATATCCAATTCTGTTCCTTGTCTTTGGTCGCATGTACATTTGTTATTTTACAATTATTATAACTATCTGCATTTGGATCCTGCTATCCCTGGTTTCTGAGTTTGCCATACCTGACAATAATTCAGTTAGCAGAATAAGACAATAAAGATGCAAAACCAAACAAAGGAAAATGTTAAGAAACAACCTATGAACTCACACACAGACTCAAAAGCTGAAGAGAATAGTATGACATAGCAAGCAAAACTACAATTTCACATCTACAGAATCCATAGTCAATAACTGTAATTTAAGAAGGACTGACTCTGTCCTTTAAACTGTCAGACTGAAAATTATCTAAAATATTTTCATTTAAAATCAAAGAAATCTGAGAAAAACAACTTGAGATTAAAATAAAGGAATCTTAACAGACTTGGAGGAGCTACTTATCTGGGGAACAGGTAGCATGTAATTTTCTGAAACATATCAATACAGCCTGAAATATGACAGTCATTCATCCCAATCCAAATTATATTATTTTTCAACACACACAGCTACTATTTTTCCTGCAAATACTAAGCCAACAAATGTTAGTGGATAGCGGTATTCTGCTGTCAGACACCAACAGTGTGGTACTAAATGAATATATCAGGACATAAGGTTACATTTTATATCTATGTACCAGTTAATAAAACACCTGCTGTCTAGTCTTCCACTTTTTCTTTATCTCATCTGCTCAATGCAAACCAACAGGTTGTTGTACTGGCAGAAGGGCCCCACAGTAAAGCTCATAACAGATTCAGTCATAAATCAACTCTATAGGCCAGCTGGTCATAATGACAGGCCTTGGCTTCGGCAAGAGGGAGGGCTAGGAAAGCACATTGGCAAAGTAATGTTTTGATACTTTGCGAAACAGATGTTTTACTATTTTTCCCTCCAAAACTGAACATTATTCCCACTTGTGCTAGTACAAAAACATCTCATACTATAAATGTACACTTGACGGTCTTGATGGTGAAGAGCTGCCTGGAGAAGCCATTGAGAGCTCTTTCAGATCTATCAAATATTCTAAGTGAAAATAAATGACAGAAAATGGCTGATAATCACACTGTTTGGTGGATCTCTCCATTCACATGCAGCACACGCACAACATAATAGCTCAAGCATGTCAAGATTATAAGACGTTTAAATAAGACCCATGAACTACAAACTAACTGGTGTTGGAATAGCAACAAAACACAGTTGACAACCATTAAAGGTTCAAAAATAGGGCAGAAAACCTAATGGATGCAGCTTTAGGCTTGCCAGACAGTAAATAGTAGTAAACAGGGCATAAATGGAGAAGGCAATGTCACGCTATGACAATAACCTTCACCAAGTCTGTGAAACAAAGCAGCTAAACAATAATTGCTCGGTCATTGCACAGAACTTCTCTTAATTGTCAGGTCATTATGAAGGAATTAATCTCTCCGGTCATGGCAACATAACATTGGGACGGTCTGAACAATGTTCTGCACAGTGAAAAGACAGTGTGTGTCATTAAAATTCAAACATGGGCATGTCTATTTATACTAATCATTTCCTAAACGGAGTTGGAAAATCCCTAATGTGATCATTAGAGGGGGTCGTTTGCATTAAACTAAATGTAGCAGCCTATTGCAAGCGTTGACATAAAAGAAGCAGTGGCGCTGTAATAAAGTCAAGTCAAAACCTGCAGTCCAGGACGCATAAAGAAGTGATCATGCCACATTATATCATAAATTACATCTTGCGGCATTCATCAGCCGCTCTGGGCCACCAGACCACCACACATATCTCATGGGTTGCTAATTAAAGTGACCTGTATTGTGCATGAGGTAATTACACAGTTCACCAATTCATTACTCGCTTTGGGTGAATGACCGCCTAATGTGAGGCTGTGAGGTTTAGACACCGGCAGCAGGGGAAATAGAGAATTTGGAATAATGTGTCTAGACCACAAGCTCAGAGCATCACTCTAATAGAGGCACAGAAAATAGGTGGGGAGAGAGGAAGAACATTTGTCTGACCAAGTCAAAGGTTTAAATTGTTCCATTTTAACAGTGTTATCCTCTGAGATCATCAGGGCAGATTCCCCTCACAGCTCTTAAAGGGTTACTCCACCCCAAAATGAAAATGTTGTCATTAATCACTTTTCTTTGCACACAAACAGTATTCTCGTAGCTTCATAATGTTACGGTTGAACCACTGATGGCAGATGGACTATTCTGAAGATGTTTTTTTATACTTTTCTGGGTCTTGACAGTGTTATTTACTTGGCAGTCAATGGGACAGTCACAAGCCTTCCGGTTTTCATCCAAAATATCTTAAATTGTGTTCCGAAGAAGAACAAAGCTTTTACAAGAGTAACCCTTTAAAGGGATAGTTCACCCAAAAATTCAGTCGTCTTTTACTCACCATCATGTCAAAAGATGATTTTTGGAGAAAAAACAAAACAAAAAAAAACGTTTCAGTCAGTCAATGGATCCCACTGACTTGGACAAAAGAAAAAAAAAAATGTTTTCTTTTCTCCACAGGAAAAAAAGAAAATAGAATGCCATGCAGGTTTGTTATGACATGATGGTGAGTAAATGATGACATAATTCAATTCAATTTTAGGGTTAAGTTTACCTTTACACTCTTAAATGTTATAATGACTAAGCACCTACATGATGACGGACATCATTTTCTCTCTTCCTTCACTTAAATCACTGTACCATGTTTGCACCCTCCAGAGGAACAAAATGTACAATTTGATCCCACGCTGTTCATAAAATGCTTTAGATAACATTATTATATCAATTGAAGCCTTCCATCTCTTTTCTGTTATGTGTAAATCTAAAGTCTAAAGAATTGCTTTTGTATTTATCTATTGTTGTGATATGGCAACGTGATCTCATGATAATTCGTATGTATTTTACGTAAAATGTGGTTCTATAAAACGTACATTTACTTACGTTTTTACAGGCACTAAAACGTACAATACTGACGTATTTTCAGCATCTAAACGTATAAATACTTACGTATTTTCTGCATTTAAACGTTGAAAATGACGTATTACTACATCTAAAAATGAATCCTTATGAATATTGAAATTGCAGCATTAATTTTATTATTAGTTGTTTTTAGTTGTCATATCAATTACCTTGTTTTCAGTTGTTTACCCATTTACCTAATATGAAATGATAACATTTCGTTCTGTTCTGTGTGATTTCTGCCAGCTTGTTTCCAAGAATATGCCTACATAATGTTAAACAAGACTTCACTTTAAACCCTCAAAATAAATAACATTTCTGCAATCGTTTAACCTTTACTTGTCATGTAATGTTTACTTTGTTTGCCATGGGCCACAAAAAGCGTTTTCTCGGACATGCTGTGACTGACAATAGAACTATATAAAACACCAAAACCGCAACATAATTACGAAATGAAACAATTTTATTTATGCGCTGTAATCCAGATCTTCAGAATTCATACGACTGCGAGGAACAGACCCAAATCCAAGCCTTTATTCGGCGATCTTCATCTCCATCCTGAGCAGCAAGTCCAGCGACCGTAAACAGTAAAGCCCGCGCTGACTGACGACGCGCTCCTTACAAATTCAAATGTTGCCGCTTCAAACGACAGGTTTTACGGCAGAATAATCGAACGCTCATTGGCTCTCGCCTGCATTCGACACAGATTGCGACATGCCGTGTTTCTGGTGAGGTGTGTGTTTGAAAGATGCGAGCATGCGCGCGCCTTCACGAGACGAGTTCACTGAGAGCAAGAGGATCAGGAAAATAATCTGGATAATATTTTCAGCGATTAATAACATAAATTATGCTCTGCACCTCACACAAACCTACTGTATTCCGCCAGAGAGGACTGCGGCTGCAACGCATCGTCATTTGGATTACTTTTGGTAGTGCTTTTGAAATTTTTGCAATAAATAAATGATTGTAATTGCATTTATCTGTCTGTCATGTTTTTCTTATACTGTACAGAAATAGCTATGTTTAGGTTTAGAGGTAGGAGTGGGATTAGCAACTATAAAAACATTTTTAATGCTATTATTCTTACTAAAATTGTTATTTTCCTGCATGCTTCGGTCAGTTGCGTTTTATATTCGCTATAAAATGGGTAGGTTTAGGTTTGGGGGTAGGTTAAGGGGTCTAAAATCTAAATTGCTTATTAATAAAATGATAAAAATGCATATTCGCTGTAAAATGGGTAGGTTTAGGTTTGGGGGTAGGTTAAGGGGTCTAAAATCTAAATTGCTTATTAATAAAATGATAAAAATGCATATTCTCTGTAAAATGGGTAGGTTTAGGTTTGGGGGTAGGTTAAGGGGTCTAAAAGTCTAAATCGCTTATTGATAAAATGATAAAAATGCATATTCGCTGTAAAATGGGTAGGTTTAGGTTTGGGGGTAGGTTAAGGTGTCTAAAAGTCTAAATCGCTTATTGATAAAATGATAAAAATGCATTGATACGAATATCTTAATGATATAAAAGATACGTAAATATTTTTACGTTTTTTAGCTAAAAATACGTATCGATTTGTACGTTTTAAACGTTGAAATACGTCTAAATTGTACATTTTAGCATCAATAAATACGTACATAAATGTATGTTTTGTGCTTGTAAATGTTACGTATTAATACCTACGTATGAACATGAGACCAGGCTGGATATGGTCATATTATATACATGTGCAGCATGGGGTTGTCATTGCCTTTGAAATCAAAGTCTTTCTATATATCTGTGAATTTGCATTATACATGATGTGTTACCAAACCCAATGTCCTTTACATGATGATGAAAGAAACATAAACACTGAAAACTCCAACTGAGATATATGTAGTGCACATGCATAATAGAACGGCTAATATGCACTACACAAACTATTAATTCCATGTACTTTTGATAGAAACATATTACACAAGCCCCCCTCCAATTGCACAGATAAAAACATGTACATATTTCCCAGCAGGACAGATTGCATTTGGACATCTCACCCTGCATCCTTACAGATGGCTAAACTAAAACCCATCCAGCTCAAGAGCATAATGGCATGTGCTTTTAAACCTATTTTACCTTGTTTACCTTCTGTATTCCCCATTTCAAGCTCCACACTCCAGTGGATGTGAGACTGATCAGACAGTCTAGAGAATACCTGTGAACATATGGTGGTAGGAAAATGTTGCACTTGGTATAAAAATGTTCCGTTCACTTGGGCTTGGTAAATATATTTGAAAGATGAGCCTGCGCATGAATTATACAACCTCAATGCATGTCTTCATCGATGAGAGAACCACCTGTCTCCAAATGCCTGTGTCTTTTCATAACAGGGGAAACAATGACAAATGGTTTAGGGCATAGCTTTTAAAGCTGAGGAATCTATTATAATTTTGAGCTCAGGCAGGTGTGAGAGACATTCAGATTCAGCTATCAAATGCAAAATAGCACCTTACTGTTGTCCTCCTCCAATTATATAACAATAATATTTTCTCTAAATCATATCACATGGATGCGCCTGTCAGATGAAATGAAAACTAAAATTATACACCAAGCTAACTGGATTAAAACTGCATATGCTTCAGAAGTCCCTAAAACCTTTAAAAAAAGTATATAAATGGTAAGTCCAAGCACCCCCCATTACACTCCAACAAGCCTGGTGAGAATACGCTGTGCCTTTGAGCTCACCAAGGCCGGACATGTGGTTTATGAGAAACAGGGCTCTTAATCATGAGAGGTAATTCTTTAAGTCGAGGCTGCTTTTTCAAGACATTCCAATTAATTACACCTCGCACTGCTTCCCTCAGCAAATAGGTCACCGATGCACGTTCAAGTACACACTTGCAACTTCAAACTCCCGAATTTGAGGAGCCCCTAATTCATTGCATTTTGTATTTCCTACAGGCAAAACAAAATCATTAATAACAAGCAATAGTGAGGAAAAAAAGTGCAAGCAAGTGAGAAAAATATGTAAATAATGTAAAACAGTACAGTGAAGAAGCATACATATATAAAAACATATTTATATTGGCCATTCTAATACTGCTGACGAACTTTGCAAAAGCCCTGTATAATTGGTTTCAACTAAATGAACCTACTTTGAGAAGGGAGGGGTGGATGTAATACGCTAACATGTATGGTAATAAGCTGTCAAAAATAATTGATTTCATTTTGAAAAGTAGTCTTCTGCATAGGGAGTGTGTTATCATTGGTGAGAGAGGACATATGGAGGCGTGGCAGTGTTGTGGCCCAGAAACACAGTGTCACGGCAGCGCTATTGATTAGACCAGTGAGGTGTGGTTGTCCAACAATTCCTATTCCTATTGGGACACAAGACCTGTGACATAACCTTAAAAACACAGATGACAAAACTAATAATTAACATGTTTTTCTTTGCCCTAAAGCTTAAAGTAAAAACTTGTGCACTCTTTGTAGCATTGCATAGTTAAACACAGTTAAAATGTAATCATACATATACATTTTATATTTACGGAATTCTCGACAAGAAGAAACTAAAAAAAAAAAAAAAGAAAAAAAGGGAAATATTGCATCAGTGGGCTCATGTTACCTGACAAACTTAAATCCTTTAGACAATATGTCTTCAACTTTGGGTGTGTCTCAATCAGCTCCCTAGCTCTTTGATATTATTTTATGCTGTTCAAATACATTGTTCTGTTCAACATTTCAGTCAAATGTCAATTGTGTTAACTAAATGTGTTCACTACCTGTCACACCGTGTGTGTTCACTCTGCCTTTTCAAATGTTTGATAACACTTTATTTTAAGGTGTCCTTGTTACACACGTTACATGTACTTACTATTATAATAACAATTAATTACGCATAATTACATGCAAGTAACCCTAAGCCAAACCCCAATCCTAACCCTAACCATATAGTAAGTGCAATTAATATTACTCCGTACTTAAATGTATAATTACACTGTAACAAGGACACCTTAAAATAAAGTGTAACCAAATGTTTTATTGCAATTCATGAGCTTTATATTAAGCTGGTACAAATGTGATGTAATTACTGGTAAGGGAGCATAGGGAGCATCAGTTGCTTCCTGGTTTTGGCGGTGCATTGTGGGATTTTTCAGGAAGTGAACATTATAGTGCACTGGATGGTTTTTGCAATTTGAGACAGCTCTTAAAGTGCCCCTATTATGGATTTTTGAAAATGACCTGTCATGCAGTGTGTAACACAGCTCTAAGTGAATGAAAACATCCTGCAAAGTTTTAAATCTGAAAGTGCACCGTGTATAAAGTTATTGTCTTTCAAAAGAAAGAGTCGACTCTGAATTATTGAAACGAGTCGTTTTTAAAATGAATCCCAAGCCATTTCATGTTGCCATCAACATGAAACATTAGCATATTGCCCGCCCACTTGTTGCGCGCGCAGACCTGGGAAAACTTGATTTTCGCGTTGGTCTGAATGAACATGCAAATTCATTCTTTGCCACTAGGTGCCGCTTTTGGAGCGTTAAAAGCTCACAAACACTGCTTTAAATGAAATCGACCAATCACCGCAGATTAGCGTCACGCAAAGGAGGGGTTTGGAAAAATGAATCGTTGAACGAATCGTTTGGGAGTCATTGAGCAAATAAGGTAAAAACAAATGCATATTATTGGGGGCAGTCGTGGCCTAGTGGATAGGGAGTCGGATTTGTAAGCAGAAGGTTGTGGGTTCGAATCTCAGGTCCGGCAGGGATTGTTGGTGGGGGGAGTATCCTCCTTCAACACCACGACTGAGGTGTCCTTGAGCAAGGCACCGAACCCCCAACTGCTGATTGTGTATGTGACAAATAATAAAGAACCTTGACCTTGATATTATAAGAATATGAAAGTGTATGTCAACCTGTTGTTGGGGACTCCCAAAACCAAAATATGAACCTTTCATTACCCATAATAGGGGCACTTTAAAATGGCAGATTCACTGAACTAGGTATCCGATTGAGACGAGGGTTGAATACATACATGAAGCGTTATACAAATAAATGACTTCTTGGTAGCTTTTTGCTAATCCCTGATTTAGACTATAATATATTTTATAAATAACTACAAAGACACTTTATGAATTTGCATCATATTTCAATGGAAATTGCACTTATTACCATTAACAGTTACATGAGGCAATATACGTTTGAAACATTCAGCTTAAGAACTAGCCTAACTGTGCAAGTAATTTAGTTAGTTCAAAGCTAAAGTCACCAAACCTGTAGTGGGAACTTGGCTGTGAGCTCTGAATAAAACTTGCCTCAAGCACCCCAACACACTAACATGAAACAGCTAATGCTGGGTTTCTTAAAACTGCTGACAAAACGCCCATGGTAAATGGTAAATCTGAGAGGTAAATCTGTGCTCGTTCACATGAGTGATAATCACAATGTGAGTTATTGAAGATGCAAACTAAGAGAAGCGCTGGTATGTCGCCAATGACCAAGAAATATTTAGCAGGCCACAATTTTGGAGGAATTCCAGTCTCATGCCAGAACGGTGCTCATACATGAGTTTATGTAATTTTCTGCATCACTTCTCACACAAGCGTTTTGTATAAAAAAATATATATATATATATATTTTAAAAAAATACAGAGTTGTCTGAGATACTTTCTAGTGAAATACATAATGTGTGACCCCCAGCCATCGATTCATCAAGTGTTGTGCAAACCACAGCAACTTAATGATACTCAAAACAGTTGTGTATTGTGAAAGGAACAGCGATCCGATGACTTTGAAAATCAGGTTGTGTGTTGGCATCACAAACTGAAAAATACAGTACTAAAACAGTAAAAAAATTTATGTGAGACCAGTTCTGCAGTCTTTCTTATAATGATGATGATGATACACAGGCAGAGAAAGCTAGTGCAATCCAATCAGTGTAGAATGACTACTGAGAGCCGTCCATTGTGTCTTCAGCTTTGAGAGGATGCTCTTCAACATTAAAGATAGTCATCAAAATCAATATTCCACCATCTGCTATTCTCAATCTTTTAAAAATCTACATTAAAGCTGCTCTGCAAAACAAACAATCAGATGCACATGTTAAAACTGTACTGTGCCAAAAAAGCCCTATGTTAAAGTGTCCAAAGCGCCGTCGACTTCTCTGGGCTCGGAGGGACTGCCATGTGCATGTACAATGTATTCCCTGAAACTGACCCCCCCCCCCCCCCCATTATGCAATAAAAGTGTGTAATAATCCTAGTACATCCCTGCATCTCCTTCTATTCTATTCCATTATATCATCTATAGCACAACTGTACATACAATAATTTATGTTTCAAATTATTTTTATTTTTCAATTTTTTTGTTTATTTATATTTACATATGTGTATTTTTTATTCTCATCTTATTTTATTGTCTGTGTGTCATTGTTGTCTCTGTGAACTGGAAGCTTATGACACTAAAACAAATTCCTTGTATGCGCAACCATACTTGGCAATAAAAGCTCTTTCTGATTCTGTTTCTGATTCTGAATGTGTGTATAAAGTATATACACATTTTTAATAAGAGCTTTTGCAGGTTGACTGATTCGTTTTTTGTTTTACATTTCATAGATATAATTTGCAATTACATGACTAACAAGTTTCCATTTAATATCTCCATGGCTGTGTCAAATTGAGATCGATATTTATGGATTTGGATTAACTGCCTTGTCTTTTTCATTATCTAAATGGACAGATCAAAGTTTATCACAAAGCAGACAATATTTTTATGGTGAATGTTTCAGTCAATAAACAGTTCATGAAATCATACTCCGTAAAAACTTAGCAGACAGCCATCTTAATAAGACAATTAAAGTTAATAACCCTTCGGACATTATTTTTTCCCCTTTGCTTGTCAATTTCAGCTAGACAGAAATATGAAAATTCATAATTCTTGAGAGGAGGAACCAGTCACTCTCAAAGTTTACAAGCACATGTGCCACTACTGCAATGTTTCTGCATAATCGATCCAGGATAAAGCATACGGTGCATTATGAAATATGAGCAAAATGGAAATAACGCTCGCGTGATGAATTCTAGAGTCAAGGTGAACAGCACAATTAAGATTCATCCTTAAGTAGCTGTTATAAAAATCACAATCAATACACACAAAAAGAAGCGACCCTGGAAGCTGTTGACAACAATAAAAATCGCCATCCCACGCCACGTCTTTCGGATGAGAGTAAACCGAGGTCCACTCTCTGTGGTTTAAAACACGTAAAGAGTAGGGGTGTAACCCCGGTGTCCTGGCCATTCCCTCCACTGGCCCTTGTCAAAGCCTCCTAATAATCCCCATCCACTTGAGCGACTCTCTCCTCTCCACCTGTAGCTGGTGTGTGGAGCGCACTGGCGCCGTTGCTGTGCCGTGCATCATCCAAGTGGATTGACTGGTGGTGGTTGAGGAGAACCCCCCAATGTGAAAGCGCTTTGGGTGTACAACAATACACAATAAAGCGCTATATAAATGCTTCATTCATTCATTCATTCATCCCTGTGTCCTCACACCCAGCATCATTGCTCAGCTTAAAGACACCTGTCCTCTCTAGTCAGAGTGCTCTTCAGTCACTCTCCATACAGCCCTGCTGAAAGAATGACAGGAGGTGAGAGAGTGTGAGGGTGGGACACCAGCGAAGCTTAATCTCATTCCTTGCCCCAGGGTCATACACGTTATCACTGGGTGACAAATTAATGGGCCCTCATTATAAAAACAGCAGTGTAGCAATTAAAGGAAATCTGATGGATTAACTCAACCCATCGTGCTCGTTGCCGCTGCAGGTTAGGAATTTGTGACACGTTGATTGTTCACACCTCACAAACCTCAAAACTTTGTACTTCTCTCCTCACGCTAATCCTGCCTCTCTCTGCTGTTACTTAGAGCAAGCTTTCAAACTGGCATTTAAATCTAACATGGTTTTCATTTGCTGCATTTTATAATGTCACTATTTATTTTTGTTTTATAAAGGGTGGTAAGAAATCATGAGATTAATTGTGTTTTATTTTATGCTATTGACAGCAACAGTTTAAAGGAGAAAAACAATATGCATATAGCTAAATAAATAAATAAAATGTTTATTGTAATTAATGTTTTGATGGAATTAAATCATGTTTAATATAAAAAATCATTCATTAATAAATTAATTTTTTTTTTAGATTTTTTAAATGTTTTTTACATTTATCTGAAAGAAATATTTGATCAAAAATACAGTAAAAAAAGAGTAAAATATAATTGCAATTTAAAATGTTTTCTATTTTAATATATTTTAAATGCAATTTATTCCTGTTAAATTAATTTATTTATTTCCCTCAAAAAACATTCTAATATGCTGATTATCAAGAAATATTTTGTATTATTATCATTGGTGAAAACATTTGTACTGCTTAATATTTTTGTGAAAACTGTTATAGTTTTTTCAGGAGTCCTTGATGAACAAAGTTTAAAAGAACAGCATCTAAAATCGTATATATATATACAGTATATATATATATTTACTGTCACTTTTGATCAATTTTATGCACTCTTACTGAATAGAAGTAGCCTATTAATTTCCTAAAATAATAATAATAATCATCATCTCTGACCCCACACTTTTGAACTGTAGTGTACACTGTCAACTTAGTTGAGTTAATACATTTTTAATACATCACCATGGGTCCTTGGTGTCAAAAAGTTTGAAAACTCCTAACTTAGACAAATAAATAACTGAAACACACACACACACACACACACACTGTAATTTCAAGCAGTAAATGCCAGTGCATTTTTTCCCTCCTAAAATTTTACACTGCCAATAAACGCCGCCGATTTTTATGATCACTTGTCAAATTTTTTAAATCTTTTATCTGCTTGCTTTTAATAGGTGATGTCTACGTAAATGGATTTGTGGATGGAAATTGATGCATTAGACAAAGCAGCTGTTAGGCACATACACTATTTTACAGCCAACACACAAACAAAAGAGCATAATTGAAGCGTGTCTGTGGCATTTGCAGATGCAATCGGACAGATGATGAATAATTTTACTATTTGCATTACAATCAAGGTTTTTCTGTTTCCTCTGCTTAGATTAGGTATGAGCCATAACATTGTGATGCATGCTGACCTGGTGACCTTAATTGGCTGAGGAGAATAAAGTGGGCAGATTTGTCCCGCCTGTATTGATTAGATGGTGGTGTCGTGAACAGCACCAGGACAGCACTCACTGGTGTGTGTACGGAGGTGACCTTGTCGCTCTCTAATTTAAAAAATGAATGCAAAATAATAAGTGCTCTCCAAGATGGCCGGTCAGTGATTCAATTCTTTAGAGAGCGACTCAAATTCATTTGTTCCTCTGACAGTGAAAGGGAGAGCAGCCCCATTATTCATTTAGCCAATTAGGCCATGTTGAAAGCAATATCCCCCACATTAAAAGAACCCGTCCCCTGCTGTGCTCATAGCAGACAAAAAGCAATCCTTTCAAACTCCTGGATGCACCAGAGAAATACAAAAGGTTATATCCGAAGGTTGACCTACTAGAAGCTGCTGCACGAGGCCTCTAATTGCAATTAGAGTGCCCCATTAATGGCTAATACCATGAATCTTAACTGTCTTGTTGTGATTATGTGAAAAGGGTGCTCTGTTCCTTTTCAGCCAAACTGTTTTTCTTCTGTGTTTTTATAGAAGACGTGGTTTAAAGACCTTTAAATACTGCAGAATATCTGTCTTCCTGACATATCCAGTATTGTCACTCATGAATTCAGGCACTCTCAACCGTCGTAGAGTGGCAGCACTTTTAGAGCAGTGCTCTTTGCAAAGGTGAGTATGGGGTTGTTTTCTATAAGGTTCTTTTGAGTTTCCTCTCCTGGCATGAGTCATGCCGTTTTAACCATTGGGCTAGGTGGGGCTGAAGCCCCGGGGCCCGAGCAAGGAGGGGGCCCGTGATTGGCTGTGGGGTAGATTGACTGATGCGCCGATCGCCAAAACTACCATGCCCCCCAGTTATTAGCGCTGTTATTTAGTTGAGCTTTTCCGTAAATTCCATGCATTACCATTTGAATTTGAAGCATAAAGTCTGAATTTGGTTTACCAATCAAATGCATTTATTCTTTTGACTTTTGAACAATATGTGCACGTATCTATCAGGTAATCGCTGCCCAGTATGTCTCCATTCACCTCCATTCACTTCGTTCTGGAGTAATATGGAAATGGTCCAAAGAACAATATTCGATAAGTAAAAATTCACTGAGAGAGAGGGGCTCAAAAAACGAAAAACTCCAAATACGAAGAACTAAAAACACACGGTTCCTCTTCAGAACTAGCTGCATCCAGAGACACTTTGGACGCCCCCAGCGTGATGGCTCTGAACACATGTGTAATCGTCCAACATGGGCGAAGTCACAGGCGGGTGACAATCGGCCAGGCAGCATAAAAGCACGTCGGTGGACCGGCGTAACGTTTGTAAGCAACCGCTACTCTGTGTGTGTCTGTGTCATGTTGTGAGTCTTATTTGGTGTTGTCTTCTCACAAGCACTCAGAATAAGCTCCAGATGGCTATAAGGCAATAATAGCTGGGCGAGAAATCGCAAAGGCTGTGTGTTCCTCCCTGCAAACGAACATTCTCTGCTGGGGATGCAAAGTCTGTGTGTTGTCTGCTGAGAGCAGAGCAAGCAAGTCAGCTCTCGAGGGAAGTTCTCAGAAATTGGCCTTCGGGATGCAGGCCCCGCCCTCTTAAGTCTGTCTTTCTCTCGCCCAGCTGTGCGCCATTCACATAAATTTGTCAGTCTGGCGGCGGGGGGATCTCGTTCTCAGCGTCTTCACAGCTCGAGTGAAGAGGAACGTCCAGGTTATGTATGTAACCCTAGTTTCAGGACACTCTGCGTCTCGGGGCCAACTTCCGGCATGCGAGCTGCTTCATTCCTGAAGCTGATCCGGTTCCACCGCACGTGATTTTATGCTGCCTGGCCGATTACGTCACCCGCCTGTGACGTCTCGCCCATCCGTTGGACAGATTACACATGTGTTCAGAGCGCGGTCAACGCTGGGGGCGTTCCCAAAGTGTCTCCGGACGCAGCGTCTCGTTCCCTCGAGGAACTAGGGTTACATACGTAACCTGAGACGTTAGTCAGTAAAATCCCCAGCTATCCGATTATTTTACTAAAGCTGATGATGGAGTGGAAGTTGTTGGAACAGAGAGTGGAAAGCGCACAGCACTCCACTTTTTTTTCTGCACAGAGCAGAAAAAACAAACAAACAAAAAACACAGCACCATCGTCCACACAGATTTTAGGTTAGTTTGATTATTAACTGGATGTATATTGGTTTTGTGTTTGAACAAACTCTATATAGGCTATTAATTTAAGGGTGGGGACTTGGGAGATAATCCGGTATAAATATATATTAATCATTTTGCGCATCAATATGTAGGCTAAGCTTATAATTTAAACGCGATTTAAGCAGGTTTTAAAACAAATGGTTTAAACTGTTAATGAACATTAAGCAGTGGGGCAGAATTAATTCCGGTAAATGCGTGCATTAAGACGGTTTCAGCCTGATTTCGCGTGGCGCGCACCGCCTGGTCGTATTGCGACTGAATAAACTTTTCACTCCTTGTTGTGCTTAATCTTAATCGTTCAAATACACAGTTATGAACATTAATATTTGTCATGTGTAGTGTTAGATATGAGATGAGAAAAAAATCAAAAATGAAGATAGTCATCATATACATCATATTTTTTTGCGAGTCAGACACATCCTCGTTATTGGACACATCTCTTTGCATTCACATAATCTTAAATGCATCTCATAACGTTAATATTTAAAGCACATTATTATTCTTTAGCTTGGGTTGAACAAAAATTTTTGCATGGAACAACAGTGTATGTCTCTTTGTTTCTCTGTGTTAGATATGAGATGAGATCTGACCAAACACCTAAACCCCTCGGAGGATAGCCAACCTCTTCACCCAAAAATGAAGTTAATATATTAATACTGTCATCTTGAATTGTATACTTAAACTCAAATTGGTCTAAACCTCTATGCATTTCTTTGTTCTCCTCAACATAAAATAAGGTACTTTGAAAAACGATCGCAACCAGTTTCTGGTCCCTGTGACTCCAATTATAGTGTATTTTTTTCATACTATGGAAGTCATGGGGGTCCAGCAACTGTCTGATTACCAGTATTGTTCCAAATATATTATTTTGCATTCAACAGCAGAAGGAATCTCATACAGGTTTAGAACAACAACAGAATTTTCATTTTTGGGTGAACTATTCCTCTAAAGCAGCCTAATAGCTGCTGTTGCCATTTGTGTCAATAATGTAAATCAAACATCAGAAAGAAAATCACTAACTGTCCTTGACTGAATCACTTTTGTAAAATAAATAAGAATGAATGTATATTGAATATATACAGTGGACACCATTCAGTCTATTTGTACATTTTCTTTATACATCATAATATTATTCAGTGCTTTAAGTATTTCAAGTAGGTCGATTTCTTATAATCTTTGTTCTGTTGTAGCCTAATTTGTGACTGTTTACTTGTCTTCAGTAAGCTTATTTTTACTTAGGCTAGTATTATCTTTTGTGATATTGAAATTGGTAACAAAAATTATGAAATTTCAGTGCACCAAGAATTTTGATATAGGATAAAAATCTTATTTATATATTTTTTTTTTATATCATTATTGTGATGGGGGGCCCTGCAGTAAGTCATAGCCCCGGGGCCCAGTGCAGTCTTAATGCGGCCCTGGGCATGATAATAGAACACAGAGGACCTTCTACATCAGCCAAACTTGAATATACAAACAGAGTATACTGTGTGGGATACCGTATCCAATGATGCACTCAATTCCACCTTCCATTTCCATTGTGACCAATGAAATGTATTCAACATCAAAGGTCTGCACAATTAATCTTTAAAAAATAAGAAGTTTTTATATGACTTAGAATGTTTATTCAAATTTGCAAAGACTGTGATTTATATAAATAAATGCATGAACTGAAGCATGGTGCTATGTTCTTTTACATGCACATAGCACATGATCTAGCTTAGTTTACAGTAAATGCTGCTCCGGATGAACTCATCTCTCAAAACACAGGCCATAAACAGCAGACTGGCAGAGGCAAGACACAGAGCAACGAAGAGTAATCTTGAGTGGCTTATAACGTGCATTTGGAAATGCAACATCCATTTTCCTTGGAGAGTGATAAATCTTCCCATACTTATATAGTGTGTGTGATTGTTTATGAGAAGTGCTTTTAAACCAGCTGTTTTTATCAAAAGACTTCTTGTGGTGAAGCAGAAGTTATGGCCAGGTCTCCCTGTGATTGTCCGTCAAAGTAAAAGCTCTGTGGTTTAACATTTAAAAGTGACAAAATAGTATATTATTGAGAAGGGGGAAGGGAAGGGAAGGACATATGATAGCATTGAATGAGGGGGAAAAATATATGGCATTAAATATCAATGTAAAGTCTCCTACTAGATGGCAATCTTCAGCAAAATAACTCGTAAAAAAATATATATATAAAAAATAAGTTGAGATGACCTTGTCACAAGGTTTGTCCTGATCGAGCTTTATCACACATGTCAAGTTTTTTTCCACTTGAACCAGAAGCTACAATTACAATAAATGTCTTACAACTTACGATTTTCACCCAGTGGATGATAAAACTTGTGGGAAAAAAAAATGTACAGTGTGACTGATGAGTAACGGAAACTTGTGGAGGAGGGGGGTGTGTGTATGAGAGAGAGAGAGAGAGAGAGAGAGAGAGAGAGAGAGAATCAGAAAACAAGTCCTTTGAGAATGGACAAGTTTTCTGTTCACAGATCTCTAGTTTGAGATAACTCCACATGAGGCAGGCAGGAGTGTTTGCGGATGCTTCCAATTTTGGCAGTCAGTTTAAAAATTGCAAAAAGACTAAGGACCAGTCTGACATTGACATACTGTTCCTGCAGGGCACTCTATTACAGGGCTGTTTTTGTCCATCTAACTGGTGCATGTGTGAGAGACAAACATTATCCTTTATTTAATGTTTTATTTTTTTCTAACTTATTTGTATATTTGTAATAGTGCATTTTTGTGTATGTATGTGTGTATGTGTGTCATGTATGTATGTAGGATTTGTACAGATTTTTGCGTTCAAACATGCACCAGGGAGTATGCAATTATTATTTATAACATGAATAAATGTTATCGTAAAAAATATGAACGAAATGACATTCAAACAACCTGATTCTACCATTAAGCTTAGCTAAAGGAATGCAGCACATAGCTTGGTGTCATCTCTGTACTGTTTTAGAAATGAATAAATATATGAATGTGATGCACATTTAATGGATTTGGCCTTTCCTGTTTTTGCTGCTCTCACAGCCCTGCATTTTCAAGTTGAATTCATGATTGTGACATTACTCACTAACACATGTTTAGACCCCTGCCTCCACAACAACAGTCATTTGGACTTAAAAACACAAAGCTAATCTTCATCTGCTTTTTTGTTGCATTACAGATATTGCTTAATGTCATTGTAGTAGGCTTTTGATGCTAAAAACACTTTATAATCTGTCAGGACCTAATAAATTGACTATTATATGTTCCTTGAAAAAAGAAAAAAAAACACTAAAGAAACCAAAGAATCCAGTCCTCATTTAAATTCCATCATGACATTAAAAGGAAGCTCTATGACATCCCTCTTTTTTTTCTTTCTTTCTTTTTTTTCCTGTTTTACATTATGCACATCGTGACAGAATAATTATTAGGAACATATCTGTTGTGTAATTTAAACTGTTTTGTTAAAAAAAAAAAAAAACATGATATATGAACATATTTAACAGGTTTTTTATTTACAGTTTGAGCTAGCTGATAAACAGTGTGAGACAAGAATTCACCTCCATTTGTGTGATTTATCTGGTAAAAACATTAGACTTTTTCCCACTGATGAATACTTTTTAATAAAACATGATAGCTTTCCTGAGCAATGACTTGATATTAGAATCAGACTACAAATAAAATATGCAGATGAAGCTTTGTATATTTAATAAATACAGTTAAAAAATCATTCTCTTCATTTTACAACTTTTCATTTGTAATTAGAACTGAAGGTATATGGGAGCAAAACTGCTGACAGTATACACAAGAGCAGGCAAATCTCCAGCCACATTATTACAAAATAATATTATCTTTGACAGGTCCACTTTCTCTCCAAAAATACATAGACAGCTGTATTTGAAGAATCGGCTTTACACAGAAAGACATTGCATTTATCCCTCAACCTGATGTTACTCTGAACCACCAGCATGATTGGCGGAGCAATTTCAAAGAGGTCAAATGGTTTCACAAGCTACTACCCATGTCTCCAAATGAAGAAACTGTTAAATACGGACCACTAATTAGACAGATTTAAAATTAATTAGTAAACAGGAGGCAGAGCATGACAGGGAGAGCAGTGGGACGAGCAAATGTGTGTCAGCAAAGAGGAAGCAGAGCAAGACGGTAAAACCACATCACAAGGTGCAGGCCGAGATACTGACAGGAGAAGAGGGCGGTAAGGAGGAGAGAACGGAGACATGACAGAGGGCTTAATTACAAGCCTATTTAAGCAGGGCACTACGCCTAAACAAACAGAGTTGCAGTCCCAAGAGAGAGAGGGAGAGAGAAGAGAACATGCGCAAAATACAGAAAGCTAAGATTAGCTTTGATTACGCATGAACCTACACTTCAATAGCTTCCACAAGTAGAGTAAATCTATTATTTATTAATGATAGAGCCAATCGCCATTTGTACTTGCATCAAAGAATGTTCATATTTAGTTGGGAGGTCATAATAATGATTCCTTGTTGTTCTTTGTTCTCTTAAATATTTAATTTAGAGTGATTGTTTTTTGTTTATTGTGGTAGTTTTTATCCCTGGTGCCAAACCCAACCAAAATACCTTGGAGTCACTTGGAGCAATATGGTGATGCATCTATTCTACCAAAAAAAAACAAAAAAAAACAGCAATGATACATCATGTGTGTTTGCTTTTTATGTTGTTAATTAAATTTATGAAGTTGTTGTAAGTAAATCTTATATATTTTATTGTAATTGAACAACACTACTATTGTGTACATGTCACTTAGCTAGTTAATTTAGTTAATTTCAACAAATTTGCTGTCAGCATTGCAACAACCATGTTTTCTCACTGACATGCCTCCACCTCGGAACTCTGAGCTCAAAGAAAAAGTTTCCCACTCGAAATTACAACTTTATGATGGTGTCCATGTGCGTCCAACTCCTAAATATGATCTTTACAAAATGACTTGTATGTACCATCACTGCTGCTCCCATCAAAAGCTCTAGAAACAATAAATGTATTGAGAGGCATACTTAGGACTGCATACTTAGCTGCTTTGTAAATATGGTCACTGAAAGAACACTTTCCTTGAAAGGGACTTCGGCCATGTATTTATACATGCCATGTTTAATTCATTGCACATGAATTAAAGCTAAGCTTGGGTTCCTTTGCGATTCTGATGCACTGACTGTCCTCCCTGACACCCTACTTTAGTTATTCTTGATACAACATTGCAGGCAATGTTTTTTTTTTTAAACAGAGATCATGTGTTCAAAATTAAGACTGGCATGTCTTCAAATGGCAAAAATCATGATGCATCATGCTTGATTCCATTAATCTTTTCTCCCATTGATGTTTGGATTCCTGCATAATTATTTCACTATAACTGCAAACTTTTATTGTAGTAGCACTTATTGTACATCAGTAAAGTTTGGAATTGCAGATTCTAAAAGATGCATTTGACACAAGCCAAGGTAAAATTGAACTAAGATATTTCCAATAAACCCCACCAAACAGGCTGAAAACATGCAAGAACACTTAAAATGATAATGGTGCATATTCTTCATCATATCCACTGAACAATGACTGTGTTATTAACTGAAAATCCTGTGCACAGATTTTCAGAGAGACCCAGGTGCACAATAACACTGAGAGCAGAACCAGATCAAGTGAAAGAATATATCCCCAGGCAAACTAATTGCAACACCATCACACCTTTCTATATTACACGGGACCTTTGGCACTGTCCCCTCGGTACAGACCAATAAGAAGCACGCTGAGCCCAAGGGCCAGACAGGCTTTGGCAGGACAATGAATTGCTGACACCTTCCTGCCCCTCTGAGCTGCCCCTCTGCCATCACATTAGAGGAGACACATCATTTCATCACCCCACCGGCGGCCCCTTTACCTCACGCTTTCAACTCCTAAACATTTAACCGGAACCAGCCTCATCTACATCTAGCCTCTGATCCCCAGCACCAACCTGCCCGCTGAAGAAGAATCACAGCGTCTACTGGAGAGCTCATTGAACACGCTGAGATTCTAGAATCGTTCCTTTGCTTCATCTTTGATCTTTGACCCTTCTTCAGCATGTGTGCACTAAGAAATCTGAAATGGAGGCATGTTAAGTACACTAGCTCATACTCTCATTTAACCCATCATCAGCACTGATGGCCCAAGCAGTGGAGGACAAGAGAGGAAAGAGATGTCTGTTGAAAAAGTGAGATCCAGAGAGTGCCAAAGCTCACATTGATCTCTCCTTCAGGGCACATTACTGTCAGCTCGCCAGAGGCTGATCTGCAGAGCCAGGACTGCTTAGACTCAATGGCCACAAAAGCACCCAAAGAGCTCCGTCAGCTGCCTCCTATCTTTTCCTCAGAGAAACAGAACACTGAGAGCTGCCACAGCATCACCGCACTCAAATTTTTGTAGCAGTCACTGCATTGTGTTTGATATTCAGATTTGTCTTTAGATCTCCCCTCCTCTTTTCCTCCAAAGACAAAGACACATCCTCAAACATATAGTGTACACTTAAGGGAACCCTGTAGAATAAAGCACTCCTACAGAACACAACTTATCCATTGATGTCTGTTGGCAAGAGATGAGGGAATGTATGAGGAAACGTTACTCTTAATGCACTGAAAGGACTGCCACCAGATTCAGTCTTAAGATCTAAACTTCATGTCAGAGCAGTTTATCACAGGGTTTTTTTTTTTTACTTTCTGTCAGTTTAAAAGTATTTGCATTTAATTGTTGCATTTGCACCTAGAGGCAGTTGCTATGATAAAATGAATAAACTAATAATGTTTTAACATGTGCACACAAAACAAATATCATCAAAATGTTTGAAAGAAATAGTAGGTTTAAAGGATATTCAACATATTACATAATTATTTCTGACATAGTTATTCACAACTACCCACGGGATTTACAGAATGTGTTTAAAGATTCACATTTCAATGCAAAAACGTTGGTCATTTCACCTTGTGCTAACAGTTTCAATTAAACTACCACATCTGGTCTTAGCTGCCCGTATGAAAAATAAGTTTATTCAAGTGTGCTATTAGTATACTTCTTTTAAACTAAAAATAAGTAAGCTTTTAGTTTACTTTTTATGTACTTCTCAGAAATGGGCTTTATGTACTTCTCAGAAATATACTTAAAATGACATTTAAATATACTTGACTTATACTTAGAAAAAGTCTAAATATATTTGAGTTATACTTGTGCTCCTAGAATCTGTTTTCATTGTTATGTGGTAGGGGGCGCTAGTACACATCTTCTGTACAGAATTTCCCAAAAAACACAAATGAAGAAAAAAAAGAAACAACAGATACATCCACATGTAATCTAACACGATCATCAGACATAAAACAGCATCAAAACTGTGTAATGTTATGGAATAAAATGTCGACCAATGAAGAGGTAATAATGACTGTCAAGCTTTGGGGTGTTGATCGACTCCATCTACGTTTTGATTATCATTCTGAATCCAATTCATATTATTTTTTCAGCTTTTTGTTCAAAATGTTGTTTATTTCTTTATTTCTTATGAAACTTACCCACATTCAAGTGTTTATAAAAAAGAATGCATGAAGCTAGAATAAAATGTTTTTGTTTACAAGCAGATACCCAGTTCTTTCTTTGGATGTTTTGTATGTTCAGATATTCATATAACAAAATATATACAAATTAATACCTAAATAGGGACATAGTAGTATACTTAAAGTATGATGTAAAGTTCACTTAAAGAAAACTTACGAGTAGGCCTATACAGTGGGGCAAATAAGTATTTGATACACTGCCGATTTTTCAAGTTTTCCCACTTACAAAGAATGGAGAGATCTGTAATTTTAATCGTAGGTACACCTCAACTGTGAGAGACAGAATCTTAAAAAAAAATCCAGAAAATCACATTGTATGATTTTTAAATAATTAACTTCCATTTTATTGCATGAAATAAGTATTTGATCACCTACCAACCAGGAAGAATTCTGGCTCTCACAGACCTGTTAGTTTGTCTTTAAGAAGCCCTCCTATCCTCCACTCATTACCTGTATTAATTGCAACTGTTTGAACTAGTTACCTGTATAAAAGACCCCTGTTCACACACTCAATCAATCAGACTCCAACCTCTCCACTATGGGCAAGACCAAAGAGTTGTCTAAGGACACTAGGGACAAAATTGTAGACCTGCACAAGGCTGGGATGGGCTACAGGACAATAGGCAAACAGCTTGGTGAGGAGGCAACAACTGTTGGCGCAATTATTAGAAAATGGAAGAAATTCAAGATGACTGTCAATCTCCCTCGGACTGGGGCTCCATGCAAGATCTCGCCTCGTGGAGTATCAATGATCCTGAGAAAGGTGAGGGATCAGCCTAGAACTACACGGGAGGACCTGGTCAATGACCTGAAGAGAGCTGGGACCACAGTCTCAACGGTTACCATTAGTAACACACTACACCGTCATGGATTAAAATCATGCAGCGCGCGCAATGTCCCCCTGCTCAAGCCAGCACATGTCCAGGCCCATCTGAAGTTTGCCAAAGACCATCTGGATGATCCAGAGGAGGCATGGGAGAAGGTCATGTGGTCAGATGAGACCAAAATAAAACTTTTTGGTATAAACTCCACTCGCCGTGTGGAAGGATGAGTACAATCCCAAGAACACCATCCCAACCGTGAAGCATGGGGGTGGAAACATCATGCTTTGGGGGTGCTTTTCTGCAAAGGGGACAGGACGACTGCACCATATTGAGGGGAGGATGGATGGGGCCATGTATCGCGAGATTTTGGGCAACAACCTCAGTAAGAGCATTGAAGATGGGTCGTGGCTGGGTCTTCCAGCATGACAATGACCCCAAACACACAGCAAGGGCAACTAAGGAGTGGCTCCGTAAGAAGCATTTCAAGGTCCTGCAGTGGCCTAGCCAGTCTCCAGACCTGAACCCAATAGAAAATCTATGGAGGGAGCTGAAACTCCTTGTTGCCCAGCGACAGCCCCAAAACCTGAAAGATCTGGAGAAGACCTGTATGGAGGAGTGGGTCAAAATCCCTGCTGCAGTGTGTGCAAACCTGGTCAAGAACTACAGGAAACGTCTGACCTCTGTAATTGTAAACAAAGGTTTCTGTACCAAATATTAAGTTCTATTTTTCTATTGTATCAAATACTTATTTCATGCAATAAAATGGAAATTAATATAGTATACATTTATATACTAGAAAATGGGCCAATTTAGTCCCAAGGAGTATTGAAATAGTACACTTACAAGAATACTACTAGTACACTGATATTTGTATACTTATTACATAAAGTATACTTAAAAAATATACTTGAACTTTACTTAAGTATACTTAATAAAATAAACTTGAAGTATACTACTTTTTGGTAAGGGTGCATATGTCCTAGTCAAAAAAATAATCAAATCAAATATTTCAATGCACCTGTAGCTCAAATCGGAGCTGAAAATTCCACATGGGTCATTTCGTGTCAAATCAGCCAAATTTCAAAAACCTCTCCGTTCAAATTTTTTATTTTGATAATATTTTTTCTAAAGTAAGACAGACATGTAGTGATGAAAGCCAAAATATTAAATGTCATGGATGAATATTTACGGAGTAATCCACTATTTTGTAGAATGACAAAATGGCAATTTTCACCTGAGATTCAGAGCCAAATTACAAGTTGGTAAAAATGACTTTAGAAAGATGGCAGAACCATAATCTTATTTTTAGACAGAGATTGGTAGGCCTGTTAGTAAAATATGTTGAATTTAGCAATCTTTGTTGCATTATGTGCCAATGGTGACCATTCAAAAATGGGGAAAGAGCACTTTTCAAGTTTTTTTCACAAAAGTTTGTATGCCTGTAATTCAAGAAGTATTAAAGATATATTAATGCCCTTTTAGATATTGGGTCTTAAACTTTCCTTTTGGCATCTTAATTTTTAAGGCCCTGTGGTTCGGTTACAGAGGTATTGGAATTTCAATATGGCTCCAAAAGTAAATTTAAAATTTACACATTTTCAGTGGTCAAAACCAAATGTGGGTCAATTAGCAAAAAATATGATAATTCTTTTCTTTTAAAGAGGAATGCCTGAAGAACAAATAATGTTGAAACTAGAAATGTATCTTGTTTCCTTTTTCTCCTACACTGAGCCACAAATCTCCACTTCAGTAGCACTTACACACACCAAACATTACATTTTTATTCCTGTCTATATCCTGAAGGTTTTTACAGAGGTATTTGTTCATATATCATTTGCTTGATTATATACAACATTTTAGTCCCCCCAAAATTGTGAATTTATAGTGTTTTCTGTCCGTTCTAAGCATTTTCTGAATTATGGAGTGACAAAATTGAGATACCCAAAATTTCTTCTGTAAAAACATTTGACTCTAATACAGGTGCATCTCAATAAATTAGAATGTCGTGAAAAAGTTTCATATATTTTAGATTCATTACATGTAAAGTAAAACATTTCAAAAGTTTTTTTTTGTTTTAATTTTGATGATTAGAGCTTACAGCTCATGAAAGTCAAAAATCAGTATCTCAAAATATTAGAATATTTACATTTGAGTTTCAATAAATGACCATCCATACAGTACAAATTCTGGGTATCTCTTGTTCTTTGAAACCACAATAATGGGGAAGACTGCTGACTTGGCAATGGTCCAGAAGACAAACATTGATACCCTCCACAAAGAGGCTAAGTCACAGAGGGTCATTACTGAAAGGTGTGGCTGTTTACAGAGTGCTGTATCAAAGCATATTAAATGCAAAGTTGACTGGAAGGAAGAATTTGGGTAGGAAAAGGTGCACAAGCAACAGGGATGACCGCAAGCTTGAGAATACAGTCAAGCAAAGCCGATTCAAACACTTGGGAGAGCTTCACAAGGAGTGGACTGAAGCTGGAGTCAGTGCATCAAGAGTCACCACGCTCAGACGTCTTCAGGAAAAGGGCTACCAAGCCACTTCTGAACCAGAGACCACGTCAGAAGCATCTTACCTGGGCTGTGGAGAAAAATAACTGGACAGTTGCTCAGTGGTCCAAAGTCCTCTTTTCAGATGAAAGTACATTTTGCATTTCATTTGGAAATCAAGGTCCCAGAGTCTGGAGGAAGAGTGGAGAGGCACATAATCCATGTTGCTTGAAGTCCAGTGTGAAGTTTCCACAGTCAGTGATGATTTGGGCTGCCATGTCATCTGCTATTGTTGGTCCACTGTGTTTTCTGAAGTCCACAGTCAACGCAGCCATCTACCAGGACATTTTAGAGCACTTCATGCTTCCTTCTGCTGACAAGCTTTATGCTGATTTCATTTTCCAGCAGGACTTGGCACCTGCCCACACTGCCAAAGGTACCAAAAGCTGGTTCAATGACCATGGTGTTACTGTGCTTGATTGACCAGCAAACTCGCCTGACCTGAACCCCATAGAGAATCTATGGGGTATTGTCAAGAGGAAGATGAGATACACCAGAACCAACAATGCAGATGACCTGAAGGCCACTGTCAAAGAAACCTGGGCTTCCATACCACCTCAGCAGTGCCACAAACAGATCACCTCCATGCCACGCCAAATTGAGGCAGTAATTAAAGCAAAAGGAGCCCCTACCAAGTATTGAGTACATATACAGTAAATTTACATACTTTCCAGAAGGCCAACAATTCACTAAAAATGTTTTTTTTATTGGTCTTATGAAGTATTCTAATTTGTTGTGAATTGGTGGGTTTTTGTTAAATGTGAGCCTAAATCATCACAATTAAAAGAACCAAAGACTTAAACTACTTCAGTCGGTGTGCATTGAATTTATTTAATACACGAGTTTCACAATTTGAGTTGAATTACTGAAATAAATGAACTTTTCCACGACATTCTAATTTATTGAGATGCACCTGTATGTCAAAAAAAAATAAACAAGAATTTTGAAACTGACATCATCCAGTGTTTAGATTTTTGTACCAGAAATGTATGCAAATTAGTGCATATTTCATTAAATAATGACTCATTTGCATATTTAAATGTAACATTTTGGAAAACTTGTAATACAAAAAATGTTTGCAATTATCAATGTAATCAATCAGCTGGGTAAGTAAGGCGATAACTATTGGTTATTTTTTATAACCTATTCACCTGCAGTGTCTCGCCTTAAAGCAGAATGTCTGAAGAATAAGTAATGTTGAAACTAGGAATGCATCTTGTTTCCCTGTATCAAAACAATTGTAGAGGACATACCGGTTTGAGTGTAATAAATATTATTTTTCTGACTGAAACAATAAATTATATTTTTGCTGATATTAGATAAATATCAATGTACTGACTGATTTAAAAAAAAAAAAACTTAAACTTTAAAAAGTAATTAATGTTAGAGAAAAAGTCCAACAAGACCTTAAAAGCCCAGATACATGCTTAAAATGACACCAGACATCATTCTTATTAGACATAAGCTTTCATATTCTACAATTATTTATCAAAATGTAGGGCTACTATGAAACATTGGAACAAAAAAATTAAATAATTGCCATACAGCGCCATTGCGCTTCGGGTGTCCCGGGTTCGAGTCCCGGCTTGCGGACCTTTCCCGATCCCATTCCCCTCTCTCTCACCCACTTCGCTTCCTGTCGACCTATACTGTCCTATTTAAATAAAGGCATAAAACTCCATAAATAAATCTTAAAAAAAAAATAATAATAATAATAATAATTACATGCCAATGCAATGGTCAAGAGCCAAAAAAAGAGCTAAAAAAGAGCCAATGCACTTTTTTAAAGGTTAAATGGAAAAAAGAAAGTACATTTCAATAATATAAAAAACTAAAGAAACTAAAAAATAACATAAAATAAGATGCCTTGGGTACAAAACAAAACAAAAAAAAAACAATTTATTGGCTTAAAAAATATATCTGCCTTTTTTTTTACTTATGAAACTGATTTTCATGTCGATGACACAACTTTACAAACTTGTTAACACAAATATGACTGCTGATACATCACTAGTTTTAGTATAGATTCAGTTCCACAATAGCTCTGCTAAGAATCATCCTGAACGTCAAATATACAAAACACACTCATGTCTGTCTCAGGCTACTATCATGGGTGTGTGTGTACGAGATGTTCAGATTATATTCAGAAACATGTTTGGCATCGCTTATCACTCTACATAGTGTTAAATGACAAAACTTCACACTCTAAAGCCACTGGCATTTATTCACAGTAAATAAAGATGTACTTATAAAGACCAAGCACACATGCTCTCTTCACACTTTGCTTTAGTCTTGTTTTTGTGCTCAAGTATGTACAGTATGAGTGTATGCACATTATGTCTCTGCAATAACATCAACCCACACTCCTTCTGTGTAATCAAACCCGAGTAATGGTGAGACTAAATGGCCGTAACACATTTCTCAACCACTTACTCCAAAGCGGCAAGCTGTGAAATTCCCCCATATAGCTGCCCTAAACAAAAGGTCATTGCCCCCTGCAATCTGTGCTAGTGAAGAAAGCCATTTCCTGAGCTGCTGATAAACACTTCTGATTAGTTCTTGGATGCAAAAAGAACAGAGATAGTGAAAAGAGAAAAAGAGCTCAGAATAAAAACATCACTCCATTTTAAGAGCAGAGCTTTAAAAGTGGTACATTCAATAATGCATCTGTACCTCACATTTTACACGCTTTTTTTTTCTTTTTCAATATCACTGCAGACTACTGATACCGATAAATAATTTGAAAATATGAAGCTCTCTTCACTTTTTGTCATCATTTTAAAAAGGCAAAAAGGACAAAATAAAATTTTAAGGAAAATGTTTAGAAAATCTTGGTATTGCTGAAACTGCTCTGTCATATCACATAAAAAAAAAAATATATATATATAGCCTATATATATATATATATATATATTAAGATTTAATTTCCTTACTCATATCATCCTCCTATTTATAAAAAATGCCTGCTTAATATGCACCAGATTTCAAAAGCACAGAAAAATACACATAAAAACCAGCATGGAAGCAGAGGCCTCCAACTGTTAAGTTGAAATACCCTCATCCGAGGAACCGCCATCACAATTAACCTTGAGGTCCGTATGACGCAGAACACTTAAGATAATTTGGAAAGAAATAAAAACATTTATTTTAACACAACATAGCAAAGGCTTATCGATGCAGTTCAGCACAATGTCGCTGTATGATAAACGAATGAGCATTTGATAAAATTGCATTAATTTTACATTTGCGACGTGGAACGCTTCAGCAAATGTAAACCACAGAAATAAACTGTTGTTTTTCCAGATTTGATGGAAATGGCACTGTATTTAATGTGACACGCTTCTGAGCATGAACCCTGTGAGAGCATGATGAGCAAATAATGCTTGATTAGCTGGTGCACTGACAGACTCAAAACAAAGACTTTGTACTAAACAAATATACACAGCTGCCTCATGTATTACTCACACAGATTGGCTGTATGTTTTCTTCTGCATAATTGGCAGGATATAAGGAACAATGGTATCGCAAAGGCTTGAATGTCTTACAATTTTTACTTGACTATAAAATGGATGAAAAGAAAATGTAAAGACTTACATTGCCGTAAGAATTCAAGCTACATCTATGAATCAGAGTATTACAGAGATTTGGAGGGTGGGCTCTTTTATCTTGAGACAGTAAACAACCACCCACAACAATGTGGCAATCACTTAATAACTTCCTACACTGTAAAACTTCTTCAGAACACAAATTAAGATATTTTTGAATAAATCCGAGAGCTTTCTGAGACATTGTTAAAATAGTCCATGTGACATCAATTGTTCAATTGTAATGTTATGAAGCTACGAGAATACTTTTTGTGCGCAAAGAAAACTGATAACAGAATTTTCATTTTGGGGTGAACTATCCCTTTAAATGACAAAACTTCACTCTGTACAGCAACTAGCATTTATGTCAAATTGAATTATTTAAGATCACAGTTAAAAAAAAAAATATATATATAAAAATAAATCTAGTTGTTGTGCTCAAGTACGCATGAACCCTTCATCCTGTGGCTTTTTCTATTTTACCACTTATATTATTATGGCTGATTTTTACCTTAAAAGCAGGTATAAGCAGATTGGTGGGCTATATCAACATTATATCACTAAATTAAATAAAAGTTGTAATATGCAGGCACCAATATGCCATCCAGTAATACTGGAAATATTGTTGCAGTATTTTTTTGTTTGTTTATTACCCACCCAGAACAGCATTATGACATCAAGTCTTACAAACTGTAAAAGTGAATTCATTTTGATGTACTGTAACTGATTAATGTAGTAGTTAATGTAATGCCTATATGTGTTGTCTTTGAACTTTGTTTTCAAGATCTTAATGCTGTATCTCTGCATTTAAATGCTCAATGCTCAAATGTTGTTGTTAAATAATGTATCGCTGAACATCATTTAAGAATATCTTCTTAACCCTACACATGAAAACAATCATTTAGGGGCTTGTAGATGCATTTACATGTAGAACTGTGCCAGCTGATGATCAAAGAGAAAACAGACAGGGGGATAAACAGACTGTGTTGTCCAAACCTGCTCCTCATCAGTCTCTTGCGTTCCAGCGAGATCACGTGAGCATCAGAGTTGAGCCCCTGTAGTGACACTATCTTCCTGTAGGCAGAAACCAATTTCTGTTCAGAGCTCAGCAAACCCAGATGCAATTTGATGATGGGAAGATTTCTTCGAGCGGGCACGACCAAATACTTTCCATCTCTCAAATTACAAGTTTGACATTTGAGAGATTTACTAACAGTGCATTCTCTCACTTTTCTCCTCCTGTTTTTATCAGACACTTTTTTGACATGCTTAATGGATGCCGCCAGCAATTCCCAACAAGAGGAAAAAAACACCTCTCCTCCAAACACCCTAACCTCTTGCCGTCCTGTTCGCCCTCTGAAGACGTGCATTCAAAAATTTCATGTGTGAAAACATCTCCAAAGGAGATCGCTAAGAATACATAAGCTGACAATATGAAAAAAAAGAGAAGTCAGAGGCCTTGGGTTCTCATATTTGCTGAAAATGGGGCTGGATAGTGGTCTAACCCTTCACGCTACACTGGCATTTTGAAAAATGCATTGAAACCTGCAGGCCAAAGGCCCTTTTTTCTACTTTTGATGTATGATAAATGAATTCCACTAAGAAATGTTTGCGTCTATTTCCACATTACATCCCAACCTTTCCACAACACTCTCATCTCATCATCTTTGCAGCCACTGGTGTAAAAGACAATCAGAAAGTGCAGCGGAAAGAAAGCTTCCCTCATTCAGATATGCAGAGGGGGAAACGCGATTTGCCCTGACCTCTCTATGTTCTGCGTCTGTGTGAACCCTTGTGACTACAAATGTAAGGGAACAGTGCTGGCAGCCCAGTGATTTTCTGTGCTTGCCGTCACACTGTAATTTATCTTTGCCCGGTGCAGAGGAGGCCGTCATTACCCAGAGTTCTCAGACGACCACCAGCACTGACCAGAACCTTTTTCTTTATCATTGCAGACCAGCCTTTTGCTGAAGGGAGAAATGCACAATGAACTTCCAAAGGTCTATAAAATCTATACAGAACAAATGTACTGATGCCAGCACAAAGGTCATCAACAGCAGCTTAAAAGCGATTTTGTTGCTTATGTATTTTTATTTAGATATTTTCTGAAATTGGAAATAACTGATGGACTGAGGAACAAAGAACTTGAATTTCTTTCATACTCTTTGTCCTACAGCAGTATCTATAACATATTGCCGGTTTAATGGGTTTTGCAGTCTAAGTGATTATTGCTTTCTCTTTTTATTTTGTGGATTCTAGCAATTTACAAGCCCAGATGGGTGAGGAATTACCTGAAGTGCATAAAATGCAAAGTCTGCTTATCCCTGTCTAATGTTTAATTGAACGTGATTTAATTTTTCATTCCACCAAATGGAAAGTACAATAATACTAGCTTGGCTCTATCAAATTGCTTAATGACCTCTGCTTTTGTACCCTGTATAACCATGGAAATGACTTATGACTACATAATTGCTTTTTTTTTTTTTGGTTCAAAGAACGTTCAGTGGGAGAAAAAAGACAAAAAGAGGTTCACGGCCATATCCAAACATAAGTGAAAGTGAAAGTGACGTGACATACGACCAAGTATGGTGACTCATACTTGGAATTTGTGTTCTGCATTTGACCCATCCAAAGTGCACACACACAGCAGTGAACACACACCCGGAGCAGTGGGCAGCCATTTATGCTGCGGCGCCCGGGGAGCAGTTGGGGGTTCAGTGCCTTGCTCAAGGGCACCTCAGTTGTGGTATTGAGGGTGGAGAGAGCGCTGTACATTCACTCCCCCCACCTACAATTTCCAATTAGGCCACGACTTCCCCGAATGTATTTTTATACAAAAAGTGTATGTCATAAACAAGGGGCACTCTCTATTTCTTTATTTTGCATATGTCATTTAATGTCATTTTATGTCATTTAAGCACCTTTCAGTGCCAAAAAAACAGATCCCAGTATAATTATTGTTTTTTTGTGTGTGTCACTTGCTTATAGTAACTCTGTTACTTTGTGACACACACACACACTTTTCAGCTAGTTTTCAGTATATAGTATCAGACAGCTCACACAAAAAGTGTGTCATATCTTAAATCATCAGAAAGTTTAGAGGAGACTTTATATCACACCATCCATCTTATATGCAATGGTGACCAAAATCAGACATTTAATATTGATGACATTTCTACAACATTTAGGACTTATGCTGCCTTCATGTGCTATCGGAATTATCATAAATACGAGTTTCCTAATCGGAAATTGGACCTGAACGGCCTCTCAAGTCGTATTTACTACTGGGAAATTCGGAAATAATTTTGATACCAGAGTTTCTGAGTTGGGCGGGTCATAAACTTTAAACACGGTGGAGGGGACACCAATTGCTGCTGTCAATGCTGTTCTCACAACAACTAGGCCTACATCCCTTTGTCGCTAAAGTAGTGTATTTATAGGCTAGATATGAACAATCATGAAATAAACATGTATTTGACCGAAATTCCAGAATTATCAGCAAACTGCATGTATAGCGCGGTGAATGTTTATATGATTGTCAACCAATGGGATGCTACATTTTATTATTTCCGACATTAAAGCACTTGAATACGACAAGCTCGTAATCATGACTTCATAAGTGGGAAATAGGAAATTTCCGATAGCACGTGAAGGCAGCATTACACACTAACATCATTGACAAAACCAGTCTGTTCACCAACTAATGCATATTGCACACAGAACTGGCAGGCACTAAAATTAGTTGGCAATTGGAATTAACCAACTATGATTTTGTTTAGAGAGTAGCCTACACAGTCACAAAAATAATCTCAGCATAACCACACTGTCCTCTTTCAGCACACCCAGCTAGTTAGCACAAATAAAAACATTAATAATAACATACATTTATAAACATAATAAAAACTGCAATATGTATAGGCTGGAATGTACTCAATACATATAATGAGCTAACCAGTGTGCAAATTAAACTCGGCTTTTTCGTAAGCTGTTCTAATTAGCACATTCAATTGCGTCTTAATGAGCTTTTTAAACACAAATTAATACATTCAACAGTGTCTGACAAAACTGACTTGATACATACGCACTACAAAATAAAATGAATGACAAGTTCAAAACTTTCCTATGCTGCGTCTCAATGTGCCTACTTATACTACGCCCTTAAAGTATGTACTCTTTTGGTGAAGAAAAAGTACACACTTTTGAGTGTGTAGTAGAAGAGTAGGCAAGCTTTGGGACATACCATCACGTCACACAACAGCGTGTTTAACGGACCGCTCTGTCTCAAAGATACACGCACCCTGTCACTGTAAACTGGCCTGTCAATTATCTTGTCACTGTTAACATCCTCCACATTTCATTTCAATTAACTTCCTACCGTATTGGAGAGAAAAGAAGTAGCACATTAATCAGCCAGTCGCGGGTCTTTCATGCGGAGAACTCTGCTCATATTTTCTGCATAATGATGCATTTAAAAGTTAACGACCAAATGGATGTTTAGAAAAGTTCACATTGCTGTTGCAGATTAAATACGGATAACAATAAAAAAAAAAATTTAACCAGGTTAAATGTTGATTATTAGTAACTCAAACCCCTTTTTGTAAACCTCTCTACCTAACGGTTGATCACGCGCATCCGCCACGTTTGTAGTTTTTCTAATGCATTTTATCCGTGTTTGTAGTCCTGGACCGAATCTTTCACCAAAGCGCAATGGATTGTGGGCAATATTAGCCATTAGAGTGTGCACAGATCCACACTTCAAAAATCGACCTGAAATAGTAGACCATCTGGGGACTTTTGGCATACTCTTTTCAACATACTATGCTTTGGGACACACTTATTGTAATCTCACATACTATTTAGGATGGATAGTATGAACATTGGGATGCAGGGTTACCTTTGTCTCTAATATTGAACACGGAAGACACTTGAACTTGGATTACATAGCCCGCCTTACGTATCAGAATGCGCAACTTTCACACGAAACGCGAAAACAAAAAGCGAAAATGACCGACGTTAAACTGAACAACTCAACGCACATAGCTTGCTCAACCTACAGAAAACATATACCTGCTATTCTGCATAAAGGAAGAGCAGTCAGAGCACAGGAGACTTAAGTTATTTCAGCAATAAAATGTTAAAAATGAAACACGTGTGATATTTAACTAATTTGCGGTTATTTTGGGGGTTGAACGTGATCAGATGAAAAAAAAAAACACTGGTGAATAAAGAGAGATTAAATCCGTTATGTAGGCTATATTTGTATTATAAAATTATTGCAGATTAAAATTCAGAGTCTGTATTTCCCTCTGTTTTACTTTTTCTTTTTTCGATTGCTGAATATTTGATGAAAATGTATTTATTTTGTGAGTGAGTGAACCCAGTAGGCTACCATTTGCCAAGTAGCCTACCAGGTTCCATTTGCTTCTGAACTACCAATGGTTTGCAAAATGGTGGCATGAGGTGAAGTAATTTGAGATCTTTGGGGTTCAAGTAAGACTATTTGAAACTGAGTTCAACAGTTCATAAAGCAGCTGGTTTTAAACGCCTTACATATAGGTTTTGCTCTTGTATGACAGACAGCAAATAAATGCTAACCCTAGCGACTGCCTGTAAAATCTCAAGGTTGTGTTATTCAATCTTTGTGTTTGACCGTGGAAACTGTGAAACTGTTTTCAGGTTGATTCAGTCAACCAGGGAGTAACAGAAACTCAATTTGCTGTGGTGCTATTAAACTGTTGACGTGAGACAGGGGAATTGTCCTATCTGCTTTTACAGAATGAGATGTTTAACAGTGGGTTGAAGTTCTCCTCCAACATTCTCCAGTAAACATGACTGAGCAAAACAAATGATAGAGTATAAAAACCATATGGGTGTAGTTGACAATTAATTAACTTTTTTTTTCTCTCTCTTTTGAAATGGAAGTAGCCTATGCATGCATGCTCTCAGAAAAATATTGTGTACTGTGTAGTATAAAACAAATAAATTAATTTTGGAACTAATTATAATGGCTTTTTTTTACTATGACTACCAGCAGTGCAATGCCACAATCTAACCAATAGACCTACCATAACAACTTTAAACAAAAGTGTGAAATATATCACATTTTAAGCTATTGTATGTGCTGAGTTACAGGAGTCCCACAGAGCTTCATTGTCCTGACTGTAAATGGAGCTGGAAAAATGGAAGCGTGGACACTGTTTCAATGCCCAGGGAGCTTCAGCCTAGACTTGAACCTCTGAGATCATTCTGGGCATGAGACAGCACAGATTACAGCTGTTATTAGAGAGTCATCTTTTATCTCACCGGGAGCATGGCAGGGGGGCCTTAATTTCTTAGTGACCATGTAGGCTGTGGCTCCTGTGTAAGGTGAACAATATTGTTAAATGTGTTAACCTCACTAGCTCTGTTCCAAAACCCAGCAAGCTGTATTGCCCAAATAAGCATCTTCCTTCAAAGCAAGATATAGAATTAAAAAAAAGAAAAAAAAATGCTACGCATACAATCAATTTCTTTTTTTCAATAGCCTTTTCTGCTAGATATACATGCAATACTGCCTTAGAATTTTGCCAAAATGTGCCAAAAAAATATAATTATAAAATAATAAAAGAAAACATACAGTCACCTTCTTTTGCATCATTTATCTATGAATGCTCACCTTTATCTATGAATGCTCATCTTTATTGTTGTCAAATGTTGCCACATAATACTTTTGAATTACAGATAAACTATATATTCTTATGTACTTATTATGATACATGTTTGTGTATTTATCATGTTTCCCTGGAGTTTGTCTGGAGTATAGCCAGTTGAAGTGACAGGGAGCCAACGTTGCCACTCTCTCTCTCTCTCTCTCTCTCGGCATGACAATTGTTACAATGTATTGCCAAAGTAGTGTTTACATTAAATATAGAACATTAAATATAGAATTAAACATTCTATGAACAATTTAAAATTGTGTGTGTATGTTAAATAAACTAAATAAATGAAACATTTGTATATATAATTAAACAAAATAGAACAAATCAATTCTATGAACAATTTAAAATGTGTGTGTGTGTGTGTGTGTGTGTGTGTGTAAGATACAATATTGTTTTTCACCTAATAAATATTAAAGTTGTGTTTTCTTGTTTAACATTTTGAAGTCAGGGCAACGTGTTTACAAATTTGGGATAAAAAGTCTTTCTATTTTCTTCATAGTTAGGGCAGCTGGTGAGGAAATGTTGCTCTGTCTCCACTTCCCCATGGGTACATTATGGGCAGATACGGCTCTCTTTGGGCAGCAAGTGCTGTCGAAATCTGCCCGTCTCTATAGTCAGAGTATGGTTGCTCAGTCTGTACCTCATCATTTGTCTTCTTAATTTACAGTCTTTCACTGTACTCAGATATTCTGCAGTTGTGTAATCTCTATTTAGGGCCAAATAACATTCAAGTTTACTGTGTTTTTCTGTTGTTTCTTTCCAATAGGTTAGATCATTTTCTTTTTGTGCTTTTATAATTTGGTTGGGCCGAATTTAGTGGATGGATGTTCCAGTGTCCTGATGCTGGATGTTGTTAGTCATGTTAGTTTGTGTTTGCAGCTTCAGGACCATCTGAATCAGGGGACTTTTTTCAGGGTTCACTTAATTCTGCCCTGCATGCATCTTACAGAACTCGGCATGCAAGGCTTCAATCGGATTTTTGTCCCATTTTTCAAATTCGTGATTTAGGAGAGGACCCCACACTTCACTGCCATATAATGCAATAGGTTCTATGACTGATTGGAATATTTTGAGCCAGATTCAAATTGGTACTTCAATTTGGATAGATTTTATGATGGCATAAAAGGCTCTTCTTGCTTGCTCTTTCAGTTCATTCACAGCCAAATTTAGCTTACCAGTTGCACTTATTTTCAGCCCGAGGTATGTGTAGTTTGTGGCATATTCAATTTTGGTCGTACCAAGGGTGAAATTGTATCTCTTTCCCTGAAGTCTGGGTCTTTTCTGGAATGTTAGTACTTTAGTTTTTGTTAGGATTAATAGTCAGGGCCCAGGTCTGACAGAATTTGTGCAGGATGTCTAGGTTCTGCTGTAGACCCTCTTCTGTTGGAGACAGCAGAACCAGATCATCTGCAAACAGCAAGAACTTTATGTTGGAGTCATGTAGTGTGAGGCCAGGTGCTGATGATTGTTCCAGGACTTTTGCCAATTCATTAATTAAAATATTGAAGAGGGTCGGTGATAGTGGGCAGCCCTGCCTCACACCCCGCCCTTGGGTGAAGAATTCTGTTCGTTTATTTCCAATTTTAATTGCGCATTGATTGTTTGAATACATTGTTTTTATAATATTGTATGTTTTACCCCAATACCTGATTCTAGAAGTTTTGACAGCAGACCTTCATGCCAAATTACAGTTTTTCTCAATTGCTAAAACACTAAACCCTATTGTCTGAACCAAATGCTCAGTTGCCTGAACCCACTGATTGAATCAATCACTCTTTTGGCAAAACCATAAGCACTTTTCACCTGTTTAGACACAACTTGCCAACACATTTTCATTGTGATGCACCCGTGCTGCATAATGGTGAGCACAGGTGACAAAAGTCAAACACAATTAAAGCACAGGTGTCACCACTTGAACACAACAACTCAAAACTGATCACACTTGTGGCTAATGATGTGAGGGAACATATACAGTAAGCCAGTTCAGAGAGCACTGGTTTGTGAGGCCCTACAATGGATAGAAATCTGAGAGGAAGAGTTCGTGTGAGAGGAGGTCGAGGTGGTCAGCGAAGACAAAGAACAGTAATATCTGATGAAATCAGAGCTACTGTGATTGACCATGTTCTTGTCCATGGTATGAGCATGAGGGAGGCTGGACAAAGGGTACAACCAAACATCAGTAGATTCACTGTGTCCACCATAATCCGAAGATTTAGAGAAGAGAACAGGTAATTACCTTTTTTTGACATTATAGTACAGTATGTAAATGTTGACAGCAATTACTGTATGACATACTATAGAGCTGGTAAGTCCCGCCCATCCGTAAAACCCCACTGGACCTCTAGATTGAAAAACCGTCAATGCAAGTGAATGTGAGAAAATAATTATTTTCTCACATTCACTTGCATTGACGGTTTTTCAATCTAGAGGTCCAGTGGGGTTTTACGGATGGGCGGGACTTACCAGCTCTATATACTGTACCACAGTATACTGTAAGTAAATATATGTTTCAGTACATTACTGTACCAATGTACTGTAGTATTGTAATGGAGGGTTGGTCTAACTGTTTGTAGGCCTAGTATTCCATGTATATTTTTTGTAACTCCATGTTCTCTTTTTGTAGAATTGAAAGACTGCCACATGGGGGTGGGAGGACAGGTATGTTCTCCCCACACCAAGAGACCCTAATTGTTGATATGGTCCGTGAGAACAATGCCATTAAACTGAGTGAAATTCAGCAGAAGATCATTGAGGACCATGTAAATTTTCAGGGTATCAACAGTGTCAGCCTCTGTTGATCGTGTCCTCAAGCGCAACAGACTGCGCATGAAACAGCTATACAGAGTGCCCTTTGATCGCAACTCAGACAGAGTCAAAGAGCAAAGATTCCAGTATGTACAGGTTGGCATATATCCAGACACATTCAATGTTGATTACTCTAAGTAGTGATTTACTGTAGTGGCCTAAATCACTTTTTCCGTATCACTTACAAAACTATATCTATTTCTACAGAGGGTTTTTCAACTGGATGCAATGGAAAGACCCCATGAATACATCTACGTGGATGAAGCTGGGTTTAATCTCACCAAAAGGAGAAGGAGAGGCCGTAATGTGATTGGCCATCGGGCCATTGTTTGTGTTCCTGGGCAGCGTGGTGGCAATGTCACATTATGTGCTGCCATCAGCAATCATGGGGTTGTCCACCATCATGCCAACCTGGGGCCCTACAACACTCACCAGCTCCTCATTTTCCTCAATCACATGCGAGATGCTCTGTTAGGGCAGCAGGATGAGCATCCCATCTATGTTGTTGTTTGGGACAATGTGAGTTTTCACAGAGCCCTCCAGGTTAGAGAGTGGTTCAATATGAACCAAGGTTTTATCAATCTTTGCCTTCCACCGTACTCCCCTTTCCTAAACCCCATTGAGGAATTCTTCTCCTCATGGCGGTGGAAGGTATATGAACGCCAACCTTACACCAGGGTAAATCTCCTGCAAGCCATGGGACTTGCCTGTGGTGACATAGGTGTGGAGGCATGCCAAGCCTGGATACGGCATGCCAGGGGTTTTTTCCCCCGTTGCCTGGCCAGACAAAATGTGGCCTGTGATGTGGATGAAGTCCTGTGGCCTGACCCAGTACGGAGACATGATGCTGTGGCTGAGTAATGCACTTATTTGTATATTTTTGTACTTTATTTTTACATGGGCTTACTGTACACAAGTGGCAAACGCATAAGATTTCTGTTTGTTTTTACAAGTGCTACGTGTAAATGCACAAGATTTCTGTTTTGTCTTTTTGTACAAGTGCTATGCACAGGTTTTCTTTGTTTTGCAACATGCATTTAGCCTACAGTGAACAATAAACATTTATTTCTCCAGCTTCATGTCCTGAGCATTGTGTTTTCTATTTTTCTACGTAGTGTTTAGTGACTGTTCAGTAGTGTTTTTAATTTTGATTGACTCGGGGCACGATTTGACAACATAGTTCAGTTTTGAGCACAGATTGAACTGTTTTGAGGTGAAAGTTTGGTTTTGCAAGAAGAGTCTGAGGTTTTGTGAATGTAGCTTGAAAATTGGGTTTTGTGTTCACAGTTTAGAGAAAAGGAGAGCAGCTTTCAAGAAATGTCTTAGCAATCGAGAAAAACTGTAAATCAAAGGCCTTTTGGAAATCTACAAAGCAAGCGGATATTTAGTTTTTGTTTTGGTTAATATATTTGTCGATCAGGGTGTGTAGGGTGAAGATGTGGTCTGTTGTTCTATAATTTGGTAAGAATCCAATTTGACTTTTGCTGAGGACATTGTGCTCTGTAAGGAAGTGTACAAGTCTTGTGTTGATGATATTGCAGAACAGCTTCCCAAGATTACTGCTTACACAGATGCCTCTGTAATTGTTTGGGTCTGATTTGTCTCCACTCTTCAATATGGGCGTTATGAGTCCTCGGTTCCAGGTTTCAGGGAAATGACCAACACTCAGAACCAAGTTGAACAGTTTTAGTAGGGCCAATCTTAATTTGTGCTCTGTGTTCTTGAGCATTTCGTTGAGGATGCCATCTGGTCCACTTGCTTTTTTGTTTTTTAGGGCCTGGATTTTATCAATCAGTTCATTTTCTGTAATGGGGTAGTCTAATGGGTTTTGATATTTACCAATTGTATGTTCCATATGAATCATGTTTTCAGATTTTGGGGTTTTTCATAGAAAAAAGATTTTATAGATTTCACTATAAAGTTGTTCAAAGTGATTTTTCCAGGTGTCTCCATTTTGTATGGCTGCCTGTTCATGATGTTTTTTTTATGCAGGTAATTCCAGTTGTCCCCAAAATTGTTAGAATTTATGGATTCTTCAATAGTTTTTAGTTGATTTTGGATGTACTGTCTCTCTCTCTCTCTACCATATTCTGCAGAATCCTCAATATCCAACAGAGTTTAATCTCACAGGGTTCTTTTAACAATGGCTTTGCAGAATTGCCAATTCCCCTGCTCACGTCTTACTTCTGATGGAATCCTGCAGGTGCATCTGGGATTTCTGCTGCAGTATTCCATCAAAACCAAAGGATTTCTTTGGGACCCTTGTAGTATTTCTCTGAACAGTATCATTTTCAAGCAGGCTTTATGATGGACCTTTTTACTCTCTTTTTTAAATAAAGGACTGCAGTTGTATGCATGTGACAGAAATAGGAAAATGTATAAGCATGAAATACAGTATTCTCTAATCAACTAAAACTAATTTAGTTGTCTTGGTCTCATATAAAATTGTGGGGGTTTTGTATTATTCCATGTTTTCCAATTCTAAGTCTAAGTTGTTCTTTAAGAGACTGCTCTATTTACTAATGATGATAAATGTGTAAATTGCACATGTTAACAAACAGTTACAACTCTTTATTGTCTTTAAAAAAGTGAATGGTGTAGTCGCCAACATTAACATTTCAGCTTCTTCAGCAGGAGTTATTATTTTTTAGTGTCAAAATCCAAGAAAAGTTTCATGGGCACATCAATGTATTGATCTTTTTACTTTTGTACAGTATGTCTTAAAACAATTGTTGAACTTTATTTCTAAATTTAGAGAGTCCCTATATTGATTAGATGCATTTATAAAGTACATAGTCAATTCAGGGTCACTTTCCTCCTCCTTTTACATCTTCAAACAGTCTGAACGGAAAATTAATGACAGAAGAAAACACTCTTGGCTAATAAAAGGATGTGCTTTGCCTGGTGAAACTCTTATCTAAATATGATTAACTTCGCTCTACTGCTGTGGCTGGCAATGAATGTCAGCCCACTGATTAAAGGGGACACACATAAAACAGCTCTGCTACCTGGTAGGATGTAGGCAGAGGCTGTTTTTCTCTTTCTTTTTCATCTGTATGGTGGACGAGCTCTTCATTACTTCCCAGACCATGAAGACAGAGTGCTCACCTTTTAACAAGCCCCTGTAAATGTCAAGCTTCAATTTGAGAGGAATACTCTTCAGACAGGGGTGATTCTGCAAGGCACTCACAAAATCAGACTGCAAATCATTCTTTTAATGCTCTCCGTTTCAAATGTGAGGAGGAAAAACATGAGAGCATTTCAAATTATAAAGAAGCCATCCATTGGCACAAACCCCATCGGTTGACCCTTCGCTGTGACTGTTCTTAAAAGAGAACATTGATCCAGAGGAAGCATGTCATACACTGCTACTGTGAGATGCTGGAGATGCGGGATGATTGAAACCATAGACTCTAGTATATGTCACGCTTCTTAATATTACAGCCCAGACAGCTTTCCAGAGGGGATTAAAATGACTTTCAAACTCAGGTGTGCTTTTAAATTCTATTGGAACAGAGGGACTTGGTTAATGCAGATCAAATACAGGTGCAATTTTCAGCCATTTACATTTTCAAAAGAGATCTGTTTGTTGTTGTTTTTTATATTTGTTTGTGTGTTTTTACAAATTTTTGTATTTTAATGTAAGAGTAATAGTTCATATCGACTTGATAGAAATACCCTATTTGCTAAAATATGAGTAGAGTCATGTGAGTTTAAACCATTTGTCAAAAGTACTATTGGTTTGTTTAGGTGTAAAGCATTCGAGGATGATTAAACTGCACCTTGTAAATAGTAAATGACAAAATTCAAAGCATGTAAATAAACAATTAATTGACAGAAAAAAAAGATGTACCTGTAGTACCAATGCCATCAGGTCTGTCATTATCAGCATAAAGTTCAACGATTCAGTGTTTTCTCAAAACCATAGTTTAAATGAGCATTCGTAAACAGCATCACTTACATGGTTGGAACCACAGCTCACAAACTGTAGGTAGAAACATATCTTGTTATTGCCGCTGTTTCTGAAGAATGCACATGTATTTAAGAAGAAACACACGATGAGTCAAACAACAAATATAGCATAATGACAGGGAACAAAAACTGTGAAATGACCGGCTGCTATGTCTGTTGCAGCATCATTCTTCAATGACGTCATCGTACTAATCAGCGGGTTACAGAACGTTGTTGTACTGGAAACACACCCCAGTTACATAGATGGATGTTGCGATGCAACAGGGACCGAGAGCAGTCAAGAAAAAGCAGAAAAGCTAAACTCTCCCTTTGCTGCAAACTTCTACTGATAACCCTGCTGTCCAGTCAAAATGATTTGTTATCCTGTCACTCCAAGTGTATGAGAACAAAATGAAAAGAAAAGAGTGTATAAGGACTCCTTAGACCATTATATGTCTGCTTAGCTTTCCCACATACATCAAATCTGTACCTCTGTTCATTGTTTACTAGATCTACAACATGAAATGAGTTTTGCTTTGCCATTTTTTTTTTTAAATCTGTCTATATACTTTATTATTGTGTGTGCGAGACATCCATAGGTCTTGGACTTTCATTGTAAAAATGTTTTGATGGTTCTGGAGAAATCAAAACCAAATCTTCAACCTCACGTTCTGAATCCCATCAGGAAGCACAAGAGCTTCAGAATGGAATACTAGCATGCTGTGTACTACATACTGTGCAAAACATACTTTACACTGCTTGCTATTTTAAAATAATATGTAAAACAGTAGGCATTCTGCAAAGATTAACTGTTCAAAGTGATGTATACTACATTGTTGACACGTCTGCATTGCATATCACGTTTTTTGTATTTTTAATATAAATATATGTAAGCTTATTTTGTTTAAAAACTGATCATTTTAGCTTTTATGCAAAAGCTAATTCAACATTAAGTTGTGTAATATTGAATAAATTTGAAGCAATTTTCCTAAATACTTTGTTTTTGCTCTGCCAATGAATCAAAGTCAAAACACAGTCGTGGTGTTGTTCCTGAATGATTTAGTGTTTTTAAATAAATTGGTTGAGTAAATTATTCAATGCCTGTAAAATCCTCACCCTTAACACACAGACTGGCAGTTTATCTGGATATATGACAGGAATGATTAACCAACAAACTGATTTTAATCAGTTTCTGAGTATGCACTGACATCAGTTTACAAATTACAAGATTATTGAATTGCTGCTTTCTCAAGTCAAACCTGCAAACAGTATAAAGTGTCCACAATGGCATTCCAATTTAAAGTTTGTATGCTGTATTTGCTGAAGAATTCATTGATGGATTCAGTTCAGATCGGATTGGTTAGGTGAAGAGAGAGTATAGGGCACGTTCACAAAAACTTTGATTTATTGCTCATAAAAAATCCCACCAGCAAGCCCCCAATCCACCCACCCCCTAGCTGGACACCTGTTGTACACCCCCATCCTAGTAGAGGAGGAATTGATTATCCAGTATATTTAAAAGAATTTTATGACTTGTGTGTGTTATGGGGCATTGTTATGTGATTTAAACTTTAAATGATGATGTTGTGTTAAGGGAAGTTTTTTTATTAAAGTGTTTTTTCACATTGTGTAAATCGTGTAATGACTGTTTTTTTCCCTACAAGACGTGTTGTAGGGAAAAAAGGTTGTTAGGCAAACTTAGAAACTAAAACATTAGATACGTTCTATGGTTTGACAGAGAAGTGTGTTTTTATTCACAAAAAGCAGCAGCAAACACTAAAATTGGGGTGTCTTATCTTACCGTGTTATGAAATAAGTCTCTACGTTTAAAAGTAAAAAAAGAGCCTTAAAATAAACGAATATCAGACGTTTTTGTGTTCGTTAAAAACAGGGGGTTATCCTTGTCTGTCGTTACAAGATGGTATGACTGAGTTAAAGAAGAGATGTTTTATTCACAAAAAGCTGTAAATACTAGAAAAAAAGGCTGTCTCTATCTTACAGTGTTAAAAGAGTAAAAAGAGCCTTAAAAATAAACGACTATCAGAGGTTTTTGTTCGTTAAAACAGGGTTATCCTGGTCTGTCGTTACAAGTTAGTTTGACAGAGTTAAAGAAGAAATGGTGTTTTATCTCACTGTGTTACTGTTTAAAGATCATACGGTTTAAAAGTAAAAAAGAGTCTTTAAATAAACGAACGGCGTTAAAACAAAGCTATCCTGCAGTAGTCAAAATCTCCGTGGTAGACGAGCGTTACAAGTTATTCACAACAGAAAAAACTCCGCAAAGACAAAGAATCCGCGTGTGTCTAGCGCTGATCCGAGACATCGTCCGCTCTCTGTAGCTGCCAAACCCAAATGAGGGCCTGGAACCCCGGATGACCAAACCACGCCTACGGCCGTCCCCCTAACAGAGGAGGTTCAAAGATTTAAAATAAAGTAATGTTTTTAACGTTATTTTAATAAAACTTTACCAGTTCTTTAATTAATGAAGACCTTATCACTTTAAAACTGTTTATTCTTTTAACTCTAGTTCATAGGGAAAAAACGTTGTTTATTTTTATTTTATTGCTTAATTCGTCTATTCCTTTAATACAACTTTAATAGAGTCTTTTAAAAATTCTTATACAAGTCTCTTTTAAACAAAAAAATCACTAATATACAGGACTTTATTTTTATTTAATTATTCGTACTTAATTCAGTCAACCCTATTATTTACTCTCTGATTTTTTTAAAACTTAAGACATAATGCAATGATGACGGTATAAAATAGATTTGCGGCTACATAAGTTTTAGTCCAACATAACCTCTGTTTTGTTTTATATTACGTTAATAACTTTATATTACATCATTGATTTGTCAATATTAACTTACGACGTGGTATAGCATAAAAACGCGTGTACAAATATCTAACAGGTCCGAAACCAACTGTTTTTTTGTTGTTGTTGTTGTTTCATACGTGTAATAAAATCAACGCGGTTTTTTTCTCTGTGATTTTACAGCCATAAGGCCTGGGCCGGTGCGTTATCTATTAATTGAAACCGACAACAAAGAAATGCAAATATCACGTCTGGCCTTTTGATTACTGAAGCGTAACTCATTAGCAAACTAACTAGTTTTTGAGGGGGTCTGGCACGTGTCGTAATTTTGTTAAGAAGGTTAGAATTAAACCCGTAGATCAAGCATAGACATTTGTGGCTATTATATGACGTACACCTGCGTGTGTGAACTCTTGTCAAAAGTTCGTTGGAATGGTTCGCAGGATGGTCACACACACACACACACACACACGCACACAACACAACACACACACACACACACACACACACCACACACACACACACTCACTCCTACATTTACAAGTGAAAACTTTTAGAAGCACGCCGAGTATTGATGAAAAAACAGGTTGATTAAACAACGATACGACTTTTGTTTTAACAAATATATTTTTAGATCTTTCAAACCATGATGCTCTAAACAAACCAATTAATGATTAGAAGTAGTCAAACGATCCTCTGATGAACACAAGACGGTTACAGAGTCTTTCTTTATGAATTAGCCCTAAATTAGACTAAAAATGAGCTGTGGTGAGGTTGTTTGCAATCAAAAAGTTCTAACAAGCTGCAACAAATGTATCACAGAATCTTTACAGCAGTTTAGACTTTCTCTCTCACTTTAAAAATGGTGTTATTAACCGTGTGTTTAAATGCAGCATGTTTTTTTTTTACACTATAATGTTTTATTTATTAAAATAAAAACAACTGGTCTATATAGGGTTATTTTACTAAGATATGATCAAATAATTGACAGAGGAAATAGTTCAAATAATCGATAAGTCCAACTTATCAAGCCCCGTTTGAAGTGTCTGACGGTTTGTGACAAATATCTTAATGATACAGACGTGTTAAGATGTAAGTATGTGTGAAAAATGTGTAAAGTTCAATATTACTGTTAAAAATAGTAATATTGTAAATTATTATAAATTTTAAATATGTGTAAAATCGTATATGTTGTTTTTACTTTTTGTTGTTAAGAAATGTTTTCATTTTAATCTAGCCTGTACTTAGTATATCTGTACTGTAAAAGAACAAATATACATTTTCACTTAAAACTTCTCTGTAAAATAATTACACCTACAGTTTTAAACATGTTTAAAAAGTTTTAAACATATTCTGGGTCGCTAAAGTAAGTCATGATGTCTATGTCTTTAATTCAACTTTAGTTTATTCTTTAATTTCTTTAAAATAGCCTGATGATAATGAAACCAAGTGTTTTTCTCACACGAGTAGATAACTCTTCGGATGTGTTTATGACAAACAAGTCAATTTTAACTTTGAAAACTTACAAGTTTTTCAAATGTATGACTGATCTTTTCTCATTTGACAGACCCGTGATGTTTACACCCAGAGGGAATACAAGTTGTTTTCATGAAACCTTAAACGGTGTAAATTTCTCAGCTAGAACACAAAAACATGTACATTTTGACTATTTGACTCTTTTTGTAAGTAGCATGGCATTGAAAAGGTTTACCAAAAAATTAAAGCAGCGTCTGTGTTTTCAACACGAAAGAGTTGTACAAGGCTATTTCAACTATCATCATCGTTTCTTTTTTGATCCTAACAAAGTGGTAATGAATTTTCTATGACAGGTTTTACAGTTCTCGTACTATATGCGTAAATAGCTGTGCTACAACATTTATGATTATTTTGAATACCAACAGATTTTTGTCAGGGATGTGGCACATCTAAGATTAATAATCTTGTGTAAATGATACTTTTTTTTTTTCTTACATCGTTAGTTTTAGTCATATTAGCAAGACTTCAGATGGTCGTTCACAATTGTTTGTTGGACCGTGTGTGTTTTTTGGTGAAGACAACTCTTTGTGAGATGTCATCAAGAAATTAAGTAACAGCCTTTTGTCTTTGAGATATTTATTTTAGTGCAAACTGTCCACACATGAAGCATCAACACGAAAATCAAGTATTGCTGTCTTACCCTTAAAACTATTACAACTGAAACTATTGCACCGAAAGTTGTACATTCATTTAAGTTTGAGCATGTTAAATTTCCACGCTCTTGTAAAGAGTATTGATACATATCGGGCACAATCATCCAAGAGACCAAATCACTAAGTATAGCAAGACAAGAAAATGTTTATAAAGCAGATAGAACCTAAGCAGTGGTGAAAGTTTAACAAACTTGGGGTCATGAAGCAAACCGTCTATCACGACGCACGTTCTCCAGAATGGCTTTGATGATTCGGTTCATAATATCATGATGAAGACGGGCTGAATATTCAGATAGCAGAGGGGTCTGACTGACTTTTTGCTAATATTTGATTTCAAGAACGCACAACCAAATCCTATTGCCATTTCACAAAATAACACCACAACAGAGAGATCCCTTTCAACATATACATGTCAAGTCTGCTTTACCATAAGTATAACGTTATTCTTCTTATATATATATATATATTATATATATTGTTCAGGCTAAATACGTTTTAACAACTCTCCTTTTGTTTTTGTTTTTACAAAGCTGTTAAATTGAACGTTTGTAACTAATACTCATTCAAATGTTGCTGGCCTTTCAGGTCAGCGAACTACAATACCCTGCATACACCTCAGACTACAAACATGGTCGTCGGAGGGTTCTATTTCCCATAACGGACATACGTGACAGAACTCTAAATCGTCAGACTTCTGATTATACGCACGCTCAGATACCCTATATAAAAAGACTTGCATTTCCACACTTTTTGCGAAGTAGCCTATACGCTTCTTCCGTATTGTGATGTTACAAACAGTTTTTGCGATCACCGTTAGTGATGCGAAGCCCGATCCATTCGGTTCATCGTCACCTTAAGTCATCTCGCTGTGATGTCACGTATAATTATTTTCTAACAACTCATGGTCATTTTTATATCAGTGAAACATTCAAATAAAGTTAACGGTGTAAAGGTGTCTTTTGTTCATTTAACCTGATGATGTTTATGGTTGCGGTTACATTCACAGATCCTTCATGTCGGATACCAGTCATAATCTGTCTAATATTGAGCAGTCTATACATAAACGCTATGTTCTACATGTCTAAAGTATAAGTCTGTAGAAAGAATAAACTCATTGATTTAACTTAACAACTTTACAATATAATCTGCACGCACGATAAACCATACACTCTTAAAATCGATAGTATACAAAATATGTGTAAAAGGACGGATAACATGTTAACGTGATGTTTTGGTTCGCGACTTACACAACTGTTCGTTACTTAACGTTTTCATTAAGTTTTAATATAAAAGATAATAGTCTATTAGCAATTGATATGGTTTAATTATGAAATCGCACAAAGAACCGCTGAAGTACATACTGTTTGATAAAATTGAAATAATAACCTACTATGTGCTCATTTATCCGCTTTATTTACATTATGCTGAATGTTAAACGCTTAAACAGAAACATTAAAACATTTCAAACTTGTCAAACATCCGCTTCGATACATTCCTCTTATGAAATCGCTTAAATAGAATTCTGTCAAACAGAACGTTGTCTGCGAGTTCCCGATTTGTAAATTACCAGCGAGTTCTCAAAGAGAACATACCGAGCTTGAAAATATGTTCAAAACACATAAATAGCCATCACGCATATAGTTCATGCATCGTTCTAACGCATTCTGCTCGCCTTAAAACGATACATTCAATCAAAAATCTGACCGAAAGACAGACAAAACCTCAAAGGTAGCCGAGATGGGTCGAGAGGAAAGGGTACAAATAATTATTCTTTGCCACAATAACACATTTGATACCCTTACTGTAGACTTTCTCGACATTCTTTATCCTAGTTATTATTTACCTCTTATTCAATCATAAAACTACAAGAGTTAAAGAAAATTCCTTAATTGATAACGTTTTAACAAATTCTCTAAGTGAAGAAATTAAATCCTGTGTTTTATATTCAGATTTGTCTGATCATTTTCCTTATGGCGTTATTCCGTAATTAGGGTTAACAGGGTTAAACTCTCAAAAGAAATACAGCAAAATAATGTTTTATCGATCGATTAAATATGATAGTCCCTCTACACGACGCTGCTTAGGACTAAACAAAATATATTTATTTTAGGACATCTTTCCGGACTGTCCACGATGCGGGTTCACAAGACAAACCGAACATAGAAAGCGAGTGTTTGTGTTTTTCTGTTACCTGTACAACTCTAAAAGCTACGCATTTCACAGCGCGTACATGGATACGGATTTATTTCGTGTATGTCTCTAAACAATAGTTAGGTAAACGGCTTACAGTTGATACGTCGTTTTAAGTGAAAGGTGGGATGATTCGTGTCTTTTTTTATTCTGTCCACACCAGTGCTTTGAAAGGTGCACGTTTTTGACCGTTTTTAGACGGTCTGCACCGGCACACAGACGCATGTTTTAAGTATTCATCTGACTTTGATCCTGGGGAAACAGCAACTGTGTGTGTGTGTGTGTGTGTGTGTGTTGTCATGATTGTCTTCAGAATTGAACCGCTTTTATTTAAACAATGTAACACGAAGCTACTGTATTCAACAGCACAGTCCCTTGAAATACTGCACTTTAGCTTTTTTCCCTTCTAAATATCTAAACATGTATTTAACTTAAATATTAATTGTTAAGTGTTTACAAAGTTGTCATAACTGTTGTTGGATTTATATTTCACCAAACCTAGAGGACTGAAAACAGGTTTAGCATAAGACCGCATTACAGCCGTTAGCCCGAAAATGCAAGACAACTGAGATTTAATTACTGAGATAATCTACAGAATGTGAAACAAGCTCACAGTTACATTAGAGTTTTGTTTATGTTTGTTACTGTTTCAGAGGTTTAACGCCGTCTCTGAAACCATCGTTGTGTTTTTTATCTTTCTATGTTTTGTTTGTGTTGTTCTGATCCGCAGGGTTCATTTTTAACATCACAAATCGTATCGTATTGTCATGTGAGTGTCTTGTTGTATTTTCATTTTTGTTTTTTTTGCAAACAGTACCGCTGTAATGTTAGCGACCTCTTTGTGTTCTTGGCTTCTCTATGTTCATATTCGTCAATATTGATGTGATTTTGTTTGATTAAATGAAGCATTTAACAAAATTTTGGGGTAATGTGTGTGAATATAGAATGCGCACAAGGCTCTTTGAAAATATATTTGATCTTGAAATATCCACGTAGCATTCGGAATCATTTAAGATTAATAATAACACATTAACATTTTACAGGATATGTGAGTTCTTGGCTGTTTTGTACATTAAATTAAACAGGGATGCATTTACCAGCAAGATCATTTTAATGACTTGTTCAAAAGAAAACATAAGATTGTTTAAGAAATAATAATCTCACCGAATGTATCAAAGCATCCGATGTTTATGACTACTGAAGGGCGCCACAATCTTGTTTTTTCACACCCGCAGGTCCTACGTGCAAAAATTGGTATTCGGGCCACATAGTTAACCGGAGAAGACATTATAGTCTCCTGTTACGACGGTTGGTGTTGTTCCAAACAGTCGTAAAACCTCTAGAAGAATGATGTGTGTAACGCCACCAAAAAGTTCTATTGAAATGAGCGAGGAGCTGACTTTAGCACCGAGGAAAAATCAAGGGAAGAGCCTAAGAAAGGTTCTCGTTGAAGATGAAGATATTGTGAAACAAGATTTCACCGTGTCTTGTGATCGTGTGGTGAGATTTGTGTTTGACAAAGAGTTGCAGATTGTGAAACTCTACGTTTTGGAATCTTACGATGAATATACACCCGAATGCTCCTGCCTGCTTTTGCCCGCCATAGACTGGACATACTTCTACAATCAAATTTGGAGAACTTTATTTATGGATGACAAAATTTGGTACAATTTCCAATGGGATGGTGTAATGCCCGGCATGAGTATAACGCAAGCAAGCCGCCAGACTACATATCCGTATCATCCTGTATGAACAAAACGCTACATGACCAAAATTATCTCATGCTGGGTAAATAAAGTAGGCGTGGAGAACTCTGAAACAAACTTTTTGTCTCAAAGTAGCGATGAGTGGGACTCTGATGAGTATGAACGAGACTGGCCTCTACCTGAGGTTCAACCCTTTTGAATGCTGCAAAAAGGAGTCTAATTATTTTCGAGAACCCACAAAGCGAGTAGCTGTGTTTAAACACCATTTTTTCAGCGATAGACGATCTGTTTCAGCCAAGTTAAATTTATTTAAACCACATAATCAGTATGTGTATTCAGTATATTCACCTATTCGGAATAACAAACATGAACAACGATGTCGTAAGGTTTCTTTTTCAGCGTTTTACTCACCCATCTATGTGTTATGCTGTATGTTTAATGTTTAATGATTGGCTATTGAATTAAGTTTTCCCAACCCATTACCGTTACTTGAAACAATTGCCAACGTCTTAACAAAAATCCAAATAAATGACAGAGTTATCTCAAAATCTTTAATCAAAATATCTTTCAGTGAAAATTACAGAATTCTCTTTGGTGTCATATGCGAGGCTTCGGCGGTCAAAGCAAAATCCTAACCAGGCCCGCTCACCCTCCTCCGCTATTGAGTGCAACCCCCATCCCAACAACTAACCAACACCATATCGAAACGTAGAAACAAGATCTTTCCCCCCAACAACTTATGTTCGTTCGTATGTACAGAAGATTACAGCTACGCTACATCCCCTGTGAGCAAAGAACGGCCGTCCTCTGCTGTTATCGCAGGCTTTCCTAGATCTTGACAGCACGGTCAACGGAGCTACTGCAACAACTTGTTGATCAAAACATTATCTACAGTATACGGACCAACTTCAACAAGCCAATTTGCCTGAGCTCTGCAATTTTTCTACTAATAAGGCTTCGACGGGGTCTGAACCATAGCCGGAAATTGAAGCTGAAATTGCACAAGGAGCGGACAGTGCTGATCGGCGTCAATCGTTTAGGGAACAAAGTTTATCTTTTGGAGAGATTTGAATTCTGAACAGGATGTCTGACGCTACGCAAAAGCTGATGGAGCGTGACCGAGTTCTGCCGCAACTACGGATGATCAGCTGAGGTGCGGCTGCTCCGCGCGGGAAAACATGTCATTTAATTGACTTCATAGACGCTGCGTACAAACCGCATTACCGAGGACAGATGCTTAAACTGATGCAAACGGTCATCGAGCATACTTGCGATCCGAATCACGATTGTACGGAAGATACCAAACGTGTAAAAAATCTCAAGAATGAAATGTCTTTGTAAGAAGCCTAAAAAATAACCCATGGCCTGATTTGACTAGCATGTTTATTTTACAGCAAAGAGCCGGTATGTATAATCACCAGAGAAATTCTGGATATGATGACTGAACGTAGGGATCAGATGGGAATTCACGAGGTTCTCTGTCTGTGTACGTGTGTAACAGATTTATGCTCGTCGCTGGTTGCAAAAAAATTTTGAATCCGTGATATGTGAAATTATTGAATCGCAGTCAATTTCATTTTACACAAAAACGTATTGGCAGTCAGTGATTTTCTTTGTTGGCTAGACCACTGTGTGTAACTGTGATTTGAATATTTTCTTCACTAATTCAATGTATGTTCATCGATATTGTTGAAATAAAAGCTTGAATCAACTCGTTATCGTCTTTTTAATTTCAAACAATTTATAAAAAAGAAAATTACATTATCTTGTATCTTATATAAACTAAGATAGTATTAATAATATAACGTAAATGCCTTCTCCGGTTAAGGTATATTTGAACTGATACCAATTTTTGCACGTAGGTAGGACCTGCGGGTGTGAAAAAACAAGATTGTGGCGCCCTTCAGTAGTCATAAACATCGGATGCTTGATACATTCGGTGAGATTATTATTTCTTAAACAATCTTATGTTTTCTTTTGAACAAGTCATTAAAATGATCTTGCTGGTAAATGCATCCCTGTTTAATTTAATGTACAAAACAGCCAAGAACTCACATATCCTGTAAAATGTTAATGTGTTATTATTAATCTTAAATGATTCCGAATGCTACGTGGATATTTCAAGATCAAATATTTTCAAAGAGCCTTGTGCGGCATTCTATATTCACACACATTACCCCAAAATTTTGTTAAATGCTTCATTTAATCAAACAAAATCACATCAATATTGACGAATATGAACATAGAGAAGCCAAGAACACAAAGAGGTCGCTAACATTACAGCGGTACTGTTTGCAAAAAACAAAAATGAAAATACAACAAGACACTCACACATGACAATACGATACGATTTGTGATGTTAAAAATGAACCCTGCGGATCAGAACAACACAAACAAAACATAGAAAGATAAAAAACACAACAACTGGTTTCAGAGACGGCGTTAAACCTCTGAAACAGTAACAAACATAAACAAAACTCTAATGTAACTGTGAGCTTGTTTTCACATTCTGTAGATTATCTCAGTAATTAAATCTCAGTTGTCTTGCATTTTCGGGCTAACGGCTGTAATGCGGTCTTATGCTAAACCTGTTTTCAGTCCTCTAGGTTTGGTGAAATATAAATCCAACAACAGTTATGACAACTTTGTAAACACTTAACAATTAATATTTAAGTTAAATACATGTTTAGATATTTAGAAGGAAAAAAGCTAAAGTGCAGTATTTCAAGGGACTGTGCTGTTGAATACAGTAGCTTCGTGTTACATTGTTTAAATAAAAGCGGTTCAATTCTGAAGACAATCATGACAACACACACACACACACACACACAGTTGCTGTTTCCCCCAGGATCAAAGTCAGATGAATACTTAAAACATGCGTCTGTGTGCCGGTGCAGACCGTCTAAAAACGGTCAAAAACGTGCACCTTTCAAAGCACTGGTGTGGACAGAATAAAAAAAGACACGAATCATCCACCTTTCACTTAAAACGACGTATCAACTGTAAGCCGTTTACCTAACTATTGTTTAGAGACATACACGAATAAATCCGTATCCATGTACGCGCTGTGAAATGCGTAGCTTTAGAGTTGTACAGGTAACAGAAAAAACACAACACTCGCTTTCTATGTTCGGTTTGTCTTGTGAACCCGCATCGTGGACAGTCCGGAAAGATGTCCTAAAATAAATATATTTTGTTTAGTCCTAAGCAGCGTCGTGTAGAGGGACTATCATATTTAATCGATCGATAAAACATTATTTTTCTGTATTTCTTTTGAGAGTTTAACCCTGTTAACCCTAATTACGGAATAACGCCATAAGGGAAAATGATCAGACAAATTGAATATAAAACACAGGATTTAATTTCTTCACTTAGAGAATTTGTTAAAAACGTTATCAATTAGGGAATTTTCTTTAACTCTTGTAGTTTTATGATTGAATAAGAGGTAAATAATAACTAGGATAAAGAATGTCGAGAAAGTCTACAGTAAGGGTATCAAATGTGTTATTGTGGCAAAGAATAATTATTTGTACCCTTTCCTCTCGACCCATCTCGGCTACCTTTGAGGTTTTGTCTGTCTTTCGGTCAGATTTTTGATTGAATGTATCGTTTTAAGGCGAGCAGAATGCGTTAGAACGATGCATGAACTATATGCGTGATGGCTATTTATGTGTTTTGAACATATTTTCAAGCTCGGTATGTTTCTCTTTTGAGACTCGCTGGTAATTTACAAATCGGGAACTCGCAGACAACGTTCTGTTTGACAGAATTCTATTTAAGCGATTTCATAAGAGGAATGTATCGAAGCGGATGTTTGACAAGTTTGAAATGTTTTAATGTTTCTGTTTAAGCGTTTAACATTCAGCATAATGTAAATAAAGCGGATAAATGAGCACATAGTAGGTTATTATTTCAATTTTATCAAACAGTATGTACTTCAGCGGTCTTTGTGCGATTTCATAATTAAACCATATCAATTGCTAATAGACTATTATCTTTTATATTAAAACTTAATGAAAACGTTAAGTAACGAACAGTTGTGTAAGTCGCGAACCAAAACATCACGTTAACATGTTATCCGTCCTTTTTACACATATTTTGTATACTATCGATTTTAAGAGTGTATGGTTTATCGTGCGTGCAGATTATATTGTAAAGTTGTTAAGTTAAATCAATGAGTTTATTCTTTCTACAGACTTATACTTAGACATGTAGAACATAGCGTTTATGTATAGACTGCTCAATATTAGACAGATTATGACTGGTATCCGACATGAAGGATCTGTGAATGTAACCGCAACCATAAACATCATCAGGTTAAATGAACAAAAGACACCTTTACACCGTTAACTTTATTTGAATGTTTCACTGATATAAAAATGACCATGAGTGTTAGAAAATAATTATACGGTGACATCACATCGAGATGACTTAAGGTGACGATGAACGAATGGATCGGGCTTCGCATCACTAACGGTGATCGCAAAAACTGTTTGTAACATCACAATACGGAAGAAGCGTATAGGCTACTTCGCAAAAAGTGTGGAAATGCAAGTCTTTTTATATAGGGTATATATAAACAACAAATAATATATATATATATATAACAAACATGGCCCGACGGCCATGTTTGTAGTCTGAGGTGTATGCAGGGTATTGTAGTTCGCTGACCTGAAAGGCCAGCAACATTTGAATGAGTATTAGTTACAAACGTTCAATTTAACAGCTTTGTAAAAAACAAAAACAAAAGGAGTTGTTAAAACGTATTTAGCCTGAACAAATATATATATATATATATAATATAAGAAGAATACGTTATACTTATGGTAAAGCAGACTTGACATGTATATGTTGAAAGGGATCTCCTGTTGTGGTGTTATTTTGTTGAAATGGCAATAGGATTTGGTTGTGCGTTATCTTGAAATCAAAATATTAGCAAAAAGTCAGTCAGACCCCTCTGCTATCTGAATATTCAGCCCGTCTTCCTCATGATAATATGAACCGAATCATCAAAGCCATTCTGGAGAACGTGCGTCCGTGATAGACGGTTTTGCCTTCATGACCCAAGTTTGTTAAACTTTCACCACTGCTTAGGTTCTATCTGCTTTATAAACATTTTCTTGTCTTGCTATACTTAGTGATTTGGTCTCTTGGATGATTGTGCCCGATATGTATCAATACTCTTTACAAGAGCGTGGAAATTTAACATGCTCAAACTTAAATGAATGTACAACTTTCGGTGCAATAGTTTCAGTTGTAATAGTTTTAAGGGTAAGACAGCAATACTTGATTTTCGTGTTGATGCTTCATGTGTGGACAGTTTGCACTAAAATAAATATCTCAAAGACAAAAGGCTGTTACTTAATTTCTTGATGACATCTCACAAAGAGTTGTCTTCACCTAAAAACACACACGGTCCAACAAACAATTGTGAACGACCATCTGAAGTCTTGCTAATATGACTAAAACTAACGATGTAAGAAAAAAAAAAGTATCATTTACACAAGATTATTAATCTTAGATGTGCCACATCCCTGACAAAAATCTGTTGGTATTCAAAATAATCATAAATGTTGTAGCACAGCTATTTACGCATATAGTACGAGAACTGTAAAACCTGTCATAGAAAATTCATTACCACTTTGTTAGGATCAAAAAAGAAACGATGATGATAGTTGAAATAGCCTTGTACAACTCTTTCGTGTTGAAAACACAGACGCTGCTTTAATTTTTTGGTAAACCTTTTCAATGCCATGCTACTTACAAAAGAGTCAAATAGTCAAAATGTACATGTTTTGTGTTCTAGCTGAGAAATTTACACCGTTTAAGGTTTCATGAAAACAACTTGTATTCCTCTGGGTGTTAAACATCACGGGTCTGTCAAATGAGAAAAGATCAGTCATACATTTGAAAAACTTGTAAGTTTCAAAGTTAAAATTGACTTGTTTGTCATAAACACATCCGAAGAGTTATCTACTCGTGTGAGAAAAACACTTGGTTTCATTATCATCAGGCTATTTTAAAGAAATTAAAGAATAAAACTAAAGTTGAATTTAAAGACAATAGACATCATGACTTACTTTAGCGACCAGAATATGTTTAAAACTTTTTAAACATGTTTAAAACTGTAGGTGTAATTATTTTACAGAGAGAGTTTTAAGTGAAAATGTATATTTGTTCTTTTACAGTACAGATATACTAAGTACAGGCTAGATTAAAATGAAAACATTTCTTAACAACAAAAAGTAAAAAACAACATATACGATTTTACACATATTTAAAAATTTATAATAATTACAATATTACTATTTTTAACAGTAATATTGAACTTTACACATGTTTCACACATACTTAACATCTTAACACGTCTGTATCATTAAGATATTTGTCACAAACCGTCAGACACTTCAAACGGGGCTTGATAAGTTGGACTTATCGATTATTTGAACTATTTCCTCTGTCAATTATTTGATCATATCTTAGTAAAATAACCCTATATAGACCAGTTGTTTTTATTTTAATAAATAAAACATTATAGTGTAAAAATAAAACATGCTGCATTTAAACACACGGTTAATAACACCATTTTTAAAGTGAGAGAGAAAGTCTAAACTGCTGTAAAGATTCTGTGATACATTTGTTGCAGCTTGTTTAAGAACTACTTTTGTTGCAAACAACCTCACCACAGCTCATTTTTAGTCTAATTTAGGGCTAATTCATAAAGAAAGACTCTGTAACCGTCTTGTGTTCATCAGAGGATCGTTTGACTACTTCTAATCATTAATTGGTTTGTTTAGAGCATCATGGTTTGAAAGATCTAAAAATATATTTGTTAAAACAAAAGTCGTATCGTTGTTTAATCAACCTGTTTTTCATCAGATACTCGGCGTGCTTCTAAAAGTTTTCACTTGTAAATGTAGGAGTGAGTGTGTGTGTGTGTGTGTGTGTGTGTGTGTGTGTGTGTGTGTGCGTGTGTGTGTGTGTGTGTGTTGACCATCCTGCGAACCATTCCAACGAACTTTTGACAAGAGTTCACACACGCAGGTGTACGTCATATAATAGCCACAATGTCTATGCTTTGATCTACGGGTTTTAACTAACCTTCTAACAAAATTTACGATGCCAGACCCCCTCAAAAACTAGTTAGTTTGCTAATGAGTTACGCTTCAGTAATCAAAAGGCCAGACGTGATATTTGCATTTCTTTGTTGTCGGTTTCAATTAATAGATAACGCACCGGCCCAGGCCTTATGGCTGTAAAATCACAGAGAAAAAACCGCGTTGATTTTATTACACGTATGAAACAACAACAACAACAAAAAACAGTTGGTTTCGGACCTGTTAGATATTTGTACACGCGTTTTAACTGCTATACCACGTCGTAAGTTAATATTGACAAATCAATGAGTAAATAAAGTTATTAAACGTAATATAAAACAAAACAGAGGTTATGTTTAGGACTAAAACTTATGTAGCCGCAAATCTATTTTATAACCGTCATCATTGCATTATGTCTTAAGTTTAAAAAAAATCAGAGAGTAAATAATAGGGTTGACTGAATTAAGTACGAATAATTAAATAAAATAAAGTCCTGTATATTAGTGATTTTTTGTTTAAAAGGAGACTTGTATAAGCTAATTTTTAAAAGACTCTATTAAAGTTGTATTAAAGGAATAGACGAATTAAGCAAATAAATAAAATAAACAACGTTTTTCCTATGAACTAGAGTTAAAAGAATAAACAGTTTTAAAGTGATAAGGTCTTCATTAATTAAAGAACTGGTAAAGTTTTATTAAAATAACGTTAAAAACATTACTTTATTTTAAATCTTTGAACCTCCTCTGTTAGGGGACGGCCGTAGGCGTGGTTTGGTCATCCGGGGTTCCAGGCCCTCATTTGGTTTGGCAGCTACAGAGAGCGGACGATTCTCGGATCAGCGCTAGACACACGCGGATTCTTTGTCTTTGCGGAGTTTTTTCTGTTGTGAATAACTTGTAACGCTCGTCTACCACGGAGATTTTGACTACTGCAGGATAGCTTTGTTTTAACGCCGTTCGTTTATTTAAAGACTCTTTTTTACTTTTAAACCGTATGATCTTTAAACAGTAACACAGTGAGATAAAACACCATTTCTTCTTTAACTCTGTCAAACTAACTTGTAACGACAGACCAGGATAACCCTGTTTTAACGAACAAAAACCTCTGATAGTCGTTTATTTTAAGGCTCTTTTTACTCTTTTAACACTGTAAGATAAGACAGCCTTTTTTTCTAGTATTTACAGCTTTTTGTGAATAAAACATCTCTTCTTTAACTCAGTCATACCATCTTGTAACGACAGACAAGGATAACCCCCTGTTTTAACGAACACAAAAACGTCTGATATTCGTTTATTTTAAGGCTCTTTTTTTACTTTTAAACGTAGAGACTTATTTCATAACACGGTAAGATAAGACACCCCAATTTCTAGTGTTTGCTGCTGCTTTTTGTGAATAAAAACACTTCTCTGTCAAACCATAGAACGTATCTAATGTTTTAGTTTCTAAGTTTGCCTAACAACCTTTTTTCCCTACAACACGTCTTGTAGGGGAAAAAACAGTCATTACACGATTTACACAATGTGAAAAAACACTTTAATAAAAACTTCCCTTTAACACAACATCATCATTTAAAGTTTAAATCACATAACAATGCCCCATAACACACACAAGTCATAAAAATTCATTAAATATACTGGATAATCAATTCCTCCTCTACCTAGGAGTGGGGTTGTACAACAGGTGTCCAGCTAGGGGGGGGAGGGATTGGGGGCTTGCTGGGTGGGATTTTTTATGAGGGCAATAAATCAAAGTTTTTGTGACAACGTGCCCTACTACTCTCTCTTAGGTGGAATGTATGGAGCTGTGCATCATCATTGTGAAGTCAGTCAATATGCTGGGCAAGTGCTCCTCTACTCAATTTCTGCAACACTTTTGCCTCAACATGTTATGAAAAATACATAGCTGTATATCTGGGCTCAGAAGAAAATCCAGAAAAGTAAATCTGCAGGGAAAAAATTGTACTATCGGTTTTTCAGTTGCAACACTTTATCATTGCACTGCTGACTGAGCATACTGCTGCAAAAAATTGTATTACGCACGTGTAAACAAATGAGGTGGCAAAAAATTAAATTATCACAATAAAGTACCTTTTTATCATGATCAAAATTACTACTTAAAGACACATTTTTTAAACAGTTGTGCAAAATAAACATTTATTGGCCACCAAACTACTTTTCAAAACCATTAGCTATTAAATTGTGCACTTGATTAATGCCTGCAAGTTATATTGATAGAGAAGGCAGGAACAGAAACTGCCAATTTGTTGAGCAGCAAAATATCACATTAGATAACAGGTCTATGGCAGCTTTTATCTACAACTGTAGTTTAGTAAGTCCTGCATTAGCAGTTCTGCACTAAAGGCATTTATAATAAAAAGGTCAAAAGTTTTCGGTCCCTATAAATAGAACATCAATCAGTATTTGCAATGTCTACAGCACAGAGCATTACACTTCAGCAATACAGCTATACACAGCAATACACTTCAGTTGCTGTTTTATTATGATGAGCTCTTTAACCTGAAAACACTGCATATTACAATACAAATGCTGTACAGACCAACATAATCAAGCATAGGAATTTGTATTGTGCATTGTCAGTTATCATAGGTCCTGGATAATCTATTTTTTTTTTTTTTTTGAGATGAGGAGTTAAAGTTAAGTACTTAGCATTTCACAATAATGAATATTTATTTATTTATTTAGATTTTATTTTTATTTATTTAATTGTTTTTTTGTGTGTGTGCTCCTTTTGAGATATTATGTTGTTCTGACCTCAAAACACTGTTATCGCAGTACACTAAACTAATAAAGTAGTGACTTTTTTATTGAGATATTTGCATCACAGCTCTATATGTATCACTCTTCAGATGTAGTAAACTTGCTTGTTAACTGACCTGGGGCACGAGTCCCATGAAAAACAAATCACGATGAAAGACTTGTAAAAGCAAGCCAAAACTGGCAAGGCTGCTTCAGCAAATGTATTTTTTTCTCATTTTTTAGGTTAAAGTTTCAGGGTTAGTGTAGGTGGTACATTATTTTCAAACATTTGAGGGCAACTCACAAGACATTTCATTTCTGAACTGCCGCAAAACATAACAACCAACATAAAAATCATTGCCAGATTCATGCTCATCTGTTTTGGATAAAACTGAACACGTTTCAGCATCACTCACTTGAAAAAAACACCTAATATAATTTTGCAGAAATGTTGCCACTGGTACCAATGACCTGGGGTTGCTAAGACATTTTTGTAGTGGATAGTAAATGTTGAAAATGTATACCCTGCTTATTCCTAGGACTACATGAAGATCAGTAAATTATTATTTTTCTTTTTGGGTGGACTATCCCTTTAAATACTGTCGACTATGACTACACAGTACAGCACATTTTCTGCTTGCTTGCATAAGAAGCTCATTAAAAAGCCTTTATTTTTTGAAAGACCCATGCCATTAATACTTTTAAAAGAACACTCGCAGCAGGAACAGGCCAGGTTCTTAATGTTTCAAAGCCCTTGATCTCATTATTCAAAGGTTTAATTCCTGTCTCATCCACATACTGCAGTCACACTCTTAAGCAGTCCCTTGTTTCTTTGCTGCCTCAGTACCACTGAGCCATTGTTTACAGAAGAGATTATATTTTGTCTTGTGTTCTTATGTGTTTATCTCGCCGTCTCCCTAATTTCTTTTAAGGCATGGACGTGACTATGAAATTACCTGAGAGCAACAGAGGAAATAAACAGCCCTTTTTTATGACATGAGATGTGAGCATTATGTGCGCTCTAGAAACACTGGCATCACTCCAAACCCTCACACTCCCCAAACACACGCAAAACAAACTCCCGTGAGGATAGTTTCTGTGCTGAGACAAAGCGAAATACTGGCCCATAGGCAGCACAGCTGCACTGCAGCCGCATGTATATGACATATGGTAATAAAATGTAGGTGTCTTGTGAGTGCAGATACTATAACTGGCGTGCATAATTTGTAGAATGGTTTTAATTTATCCACGTTAGGATTAATGGGATGGAGAGAATGACTCAACTGGAGTTCTAAATCACACACCATATGGTTTGTTGGGCTCAAAAGTCTCTCTAAGACATTCTGTTATCATTTTCAAAATCAAGATTGACTGTCTGGTTAGAACACTAATTGCTACAAGCTAACACAGTTCTTACCAGACAACCTTTTATCCCAGTGAAAGGAATGTTTTATCTGTAGATAGAGCATCACACCCAGGTGACATACTATATTAAGTATACATGGAAGGAAGTATTGATTAGACTCTTTTGCATCAAATGTGGCTATTGAGTGCAATTTTGATTTTAAAGGCCATGTATATATATATATATATATATATATATATATTGATGTGAAAGACCTTCTTGTACAGTCTGATTCACCATAGTGCAGCATTGTTTAGCTGCAGTGGCTCTCAGAGAGCAGGGTGCTAATGCCTCATGTCAAAGGAGCCCGCCTCCTCCTATACTTTTCCCACCTCCACGCCTCGACACAGATGTGATTACAGCCTTTTGTGATCCTCGTGTCTATAACATTCAGTCATTCGCCTCCCCCTGGAAACAGTAGTTGTGTGATTCAGTAGAGCATCCTCTGAACTCCAGCCTACATCACCTAATGACATTTTAATGACTATATGCGTCTTTGTATCTCTTCGTAAATGTAGAGAACAGCATATAGTGTCACGTGTCACCGTGTCACGTGTTGTATTTTCACATCAATTGTGCTACACACACTCATACTTGGCTGTGTTCTTGTGGAAGAGGTCTGCTTAAAATAAGTGTTCTTCAAGACCTGGCTGTTATAAGAAGTGTGAGAAGCTAAAAGTCCACGAGAGAAGCAATGTGTGGAGGGCTCTGCAGTGGAATTTTCCAGTGTCAGCGAAGCAGACATCTCTGGAGTATGCTGTCGCTGTCACCTTTCGGGTCAATGGCCTGGGGCACATTAACACGGACAGAAACACTCTGAGAAAGCTCATCGATTTTCAGGTGATTTTTCAGGACATTGATCCAGGCAGAGTGGGCTGCATTCTGTGTCCCTGCAGACTGTGAGGAGTGTGAAGACAAGCGTACTAGCTGTTGAAGCTTTTAAAAATGACCGTATGTAACAGTTACGTTACGGTTCTCTGGTTGAAACGAACAGTAGAATTTCTAGATATTATGTTACTATTTATTTCACTGTTTGTAACATTCTTCTTGTCTATGTTTGCTCTTTAAAGTGGCTGGAATTTATTTCTGCAGGTTATACTGTTACACCAGTAGGTGGTGACAAGTGACCATCATTTTGAAGGAGTCCCTGAATTGTTAATTCAACTGATTCATTCAAAAATGCTAATGAATTTATCATATACTTCCCTACTATATAGTTGGTAAAAAAACAGTGTGTACAAGTAGTATATGTCCGAATTCACAGTATTAATAATACAGTAGTCTGCAAAGTACCTGGATAGCCTATTATCTTCAGTGAGATTCTGAAGTGCACATCTAAATGATAATTTAGCATGTGGCCACAGGAGAGGTTTTGTGAAGGGCTGTGAAGCGATACAACTTACTAACTGGTAGGTCATACGACAATGACATGGCAGATGTTATAATGTCTGGATCAAATACTACACGTCATACTATACGATGTAATATGTAATATGAAAAATGCAAGATAAGAAAATCAATACGATGAAAATGGCTGCAGATATGGGCAAAATCAGTCCCTATTTTTCATATGGCTGGATACTTTACGGACAGCACTTGAACAGAACATAATTTCTGCTTATTCAGAAGAAGTACCTACTCTGAGATTATGTAATTTAGCATGCACCCGTGACTTTGTGAATCACTGAATCATCAACTTAACCATTTTGTTCAGAAATGCTGATTCATTCAGGAATGAACACACAACTGCTGTTTCTTTGAGATGAATTCTGGTGTGATTTTGTTTTTTTGGCAAAATAGACAAGTGGTAATACTATATTTAAAACACAAGTCACTCAATATTAATTTCTTGTTTATTGAAATATTGGAAAAGCAGTGTCATATAATTGTGCTGTAGGTTTGAATGTCAACACAACGTCACATTTGCTTGTGATATTGGTTAAATTTAGAATGATTTAATGATGTCGAATAAATTTCTCATGGATGAGCTCTTGCATGATGAATCTTAATTGTTGAACTGCTGACATATTCACGTTACACAATAGAGTTTATACATGAAATGCATGCTTTCTTTTCACAGTCACAGCAACTGAGATTGAAATTGAGTGTTGCATATGCATATGTTCACATATGAGAAAAAGAGCGGGCTCTCACAGAAGCATTTAAGCTTCATCCTCTTCAACATCAAGATGACGACAGTGCTGCTTGCACCCCCACTGGGTTTATGTGTCCATTAGGAATATGTAGTGAGTGACCAAAGTCTTCTTCATTAACTTGTGGACATTTAATCATATAGGTATAAACCCTCGGGTTTATTATGTTTTAAATAAACATATGTTGTGAACAAAATCAAAGTCTCAGAGTATAATTTATTTAAAAACACTGAGTTCAGTACAAACAAGGAGAGTACCTACTTTTTTCCTTCCACTTGAAGCACTGAATGCATCTATAGACAAATTGGCTGGGTCACTTTTAGCTGATTCATATGACTGATTCATCATATATTGTGCTTTATGCTTAAACATTTACTTAATTGCCATAGCTGCAAAGGACAAAGGGGGCACAAACATTGGCCACATTTTCTTATTACATTATATTTTGTGTCCTCTACCAGTAAGCCACGTCCTTTTACAGTTTTGCTTTCATGATGCTATTTGCCGGAATTATAGTCTGTCCTCCTGCACAAGATGAAATTCTCTGCGGGACACTGGCAAAAAGAAAAATGTGAAAAATCACCTCATTTTCCCTGTAATAGACACGCCCCATACCATAAAAGTATCTCTCATGGAGAACAAAACGTATTATATTTGATTCTCTGAGTGCTGAGCTGGGAATATTTGCATTATGGAGAAGAGTGCAGCAAGCCAGGTTTCCTCGATTGAACTCAGATCAGATTTAGGACTGTGGACATTAAAACTGAGACCTAGGACATGAGGACAAAGGTGTAAGAGTGTAATCTTCAGATTGAATGCTCTTCTATTTCCTTAATGGATTTACAAGTGACTTTGAAAATTACATTTGTTGTTGGTCCAGAGTATGTTTAACTAGTTTTCTGTATGTGTGACATCCTGTGGATTATAAGCAAATCCTTTTCTGCCCGGTTCATTCTGGTGGGACCTTATGACCGAGCTGCAAACCTGAAAATAAATCATTGTGAAAGACTTAATAGCATCAAGCACCCTGATTATTAAAAACAATGACACAGCATTGACTGTGCACTGATGTCATTACTTAGTGAGGCAGAAAATAAGACAAAACAGATATGTTTTGTAAATTGCAAAATAAATTGATTTTGAGAATTAGCAGATGTATTTTTGGAGTCAGTTTTTGCTCTTTCGGGTATATGCTGTGTCCCAAATTCACCTCTTTTACTATGCCCTATAAAAAAGAAAAGTACATATGTTTGTAGCAGAAGCTTTGGGACATACTATTTTGTCATAATTGCATATTTAACAGACCACTCTGTCGCAAAGTTATGTGGATCCTGTCACTGTTTAAAGTGCCCTGTCAAACATCTTGTCATAGTTAACATTTCACATTTCATTTCATACCATATCAGAGAAATGAAGCAGCATGTTGATCTGGGTCTTTCATGCGGAGAGCTCTCCTCATGTGTTTGCATAATGCTGCATTTAAAAGTTAATGTAAACGTATCTTTATAAAAGTTCACAATGTTGTTGAAGATTAAATATAGGCTAATGCGGATAGCATTGGATAAATAGTTTGACTGATTATTAATCACTCAAACCCCTATATCTAAACCTCTCTACTTAACCGTTGACCTCACATATCTGCCACACATAGTTTTGAACACTTATCTGCCACATCGGCTATAGTGTTTTTAACACTTTTATTTCATGTTTGTAGTTCTAATCAAATCCTCGGTTGTGAGCAATGTTAGCTATTAGAGTGTGCATGCACTTCCTCCAGAAACCATCTGGATACCTTTGGGATACTCATTTCAACATACAATGATTTGGGAAACGATAATTCTAATTTTGGATACTATTTAGGATAGATATTATATGAATTGGGACACAGCAATAGCCTTTCAAATACACCTGAGGATAAATCAATTATATTTTTAAGAAAGTATTAAGAAAGTGCAGAGTTGATCTATTTAGGTCTGTGCGGTGTTTACCTCAAAATCACTGCAATCAAAGCAAAACTGATATTTTCCAGTAATGTTTAATTTGTTCAAAGCAAAATGTTTGCAAAGAAACTTAAGTAACATAATTAATGTGACCTAAGTCATAGGTTATCATTAAGATCGTTCATGTACAGTGGGGGCAGTCATGGCCTAATGGTAAGAGAGTCGGACTTGTAACCCAAATGGTTGCAGGTTCGAGTCTCAGGTCCAGCAGGGATTGTAGGTGGGGGGAGTGAATAACCAGCGCTCTCTTCCACCCTCAATACCACGACTAAGGTGAGACCCTTGAACAAGGCACCGAACCCCCCAACTGCTCCCCGGGTGCTGCAGCAATATGCCTGCCCACTGCTCCGGGTGTGTGTTCAAGGTGTGTGTGTTCACTACTGTGTGTGTGCACTTAGATGGGTTAAATGCAAAGCACAAATTCCGACCGAGTATGGGTCACCATACTTGGCCACACATCACTTCACTCACAACGTGTATTCATTTTTCATCATTATTAAATTTTTATTTTATTTTTTTTAAACGAAAACGATGATAAGAAAGCCAGTGAGTGATATAAGCCTCTACACTTCAAATTTAAATTTGTACTTCTACTTGTAAGACATGATCAAACCATATACCACATCCAGGCCAAGGATCCAATCATCCACCCATTCTCTTTATATGAAGTGTGCCCATGTTTCAAGGTTCATCTCCTAATACCTCAGTGGCTGAATGAGATCTCAGATCTCACAATCAAATACATAAAAACTCTAACAACAAAAAGGATATGTCACTGAAAAATAAAAATTCTGTCATCAGTTACTCACCTTCATGTCACCTTCAACTTGGATGACTTTCTTTCATCTGTGGAACACGAAAGAAGACACTTTTAAGAATGTTTAAATTGTTTTGTCTATATGAGAAAAGTCAGTGGTGTCCATACACAGAAAGACAAAATTGACTTCCACTGTATGAATGGCAATGTTATGATTGCCTGGTCGCATTCTGATCGAAGTCACACAGAAACATATAGGAGCACAGAAATGTGTTGCTACTCTGTGCTGCGATCACACTAGACTTTACTATGGGATCATTTTCCCGCCAAAAGTATTGCAGTCATGGATAAAAAAATAACAAGCATAAAAACAAAATTTAAAAACGCAAGTAAAAATATATTGTACAAGATTTAAAAATGAAAGCAAAGTTTTCAGAATAGCAAGCAATGGTCACGAATCGAAAATAATAAGCGTAAATAAAAAAATGAATAACGCATTTTTAAAACTAATAAGCATGTATCAAAACTTTAAACACATTTAAAATCATATTGCACAAAATTTAAAAAATTAATGCAAAATTATCTGATTTTCGCACAAAATCATGTTTTCCTTGGTTATATTTCTCAGTTTCTTCTGCTCTCATAAATTTTCTGCTCATATTTTTATTTTTGTATGCTTATGCTGTTTTTCCCTTTGTGCTTGTTTCCATGTTCTGCGCTTGCTTTCCCAAATGTTGCGGTTAGAGTTTCATGTAAATCAGCGAGGGCTCAAGCGTCTTCATTGGTCCACTAGTTTGACAGCTCCTCCTCAGCCAATCAGTCGAAGAGGGGCGGTGACGTCACTCCAGTGCGCCTCATTAGCTGCGATGCTCAGTGTTCTGTTCACTTGTACAGGTGAAAATGGATTACTGTCAGCTGGGAAACATATTTCTGTACAGGACACTGTTATATGTGTCTGTCTGTCACTGCTGTACGCCTGCCTGGCGATCTGTTAACGTTAAATTAGCCATCGTGGTTATATTCACTTGTATTTATTCGCCTATATGGCCACATCGCGAAAGGGAGCAGCCACAATATGCACCGGCCTCGTGAAGTCACCGTTATATGTGTCTTGCTCGCCCATACCTGACTAATAATAAGTCTTATGGTTACTGTTAGGAGAGGATAATATGAGTAAGAGTAATACATCCCAGTCACAATTGTTTAGTTTGCTGTATGTTGCTCATGTGGGCAATATTTAGCTTTTTTTTTGTCATGTATTGTTTTTTGTAAACAGCTATTTGCAGCGTTTTCTTTCATGTACAGTATGTAATTGATAAGGTTGATGGTTTTGTAAGATTTATCACATTTTGTGTTACACTGAGATTAGAAAATGGCATACAATTAAGCAATATCACATCAGGAAGAGTGTGTTCCCCGAATATCAGCTCCATTGAAAATCTTTATTGAACTGTAGTATAATCAATATAACAAGAAGGAAAATTTGAGTGAGTTTAATATTGTAACTATTTTCTAATTTTGCTCTATTTTGACAAAGCCACAGCAGAACAGCACCTACAAGCAACACACAGCAGCTTTCATATTGAATGATTCACTTTATTCCTCACTGAATGAATCTGCCGTTTGAATGAATGATTTAATGTCTTACTCTAAAGATCCTTGCCGCCACCTGCTGGCTGTTTTATTTTCATATTGTTGCTGTATTGTAACTTTATATATTTAAACATTAATATGATAGTGTTATGCAATTATATATGTAGCTTGTTGCATATTGTGTATGTAAATAAACACAATATACAAATGAATCTTATGCAAATTAATAATTGTGTATATCAAATCCACCTGGCTTCTGTAACTGTCTCCTCTGTAACACTATCGCTTTCATTGATCAGTAGTCAAATCTAGCCTAGTCAATGCAAAAACATTACATTCATTCATTCATAATTAATTTACCAATTCACTCATTTAACGTTAACGGATCGCCAGGCAGGCGTACAGCAGTGACAGACAGACACATATAACAGTGTCCTGTATGGAAATATGTTTCCCAGCTGACAGTAATCCATTTTCACCTGTACAAGTGAACAGAACACTGAGCATCGCAGCTAATGAGGCGCACTGGAGTGACATCACCGCCCCTCTTCGACTGATTGGCTGAGGAGGAGCTGTCAATCTAGAACTAGTGGACCAATGAAGACGCCTGAGCACGCACTGATTTACATGAAACTCTAACCGCAACATTTGGGAAAGCAAGCGCAGAACATGGAAACAAGCACGAAGAGAAAAACAGCATAAGCATACAAAAAATAAAAATATGAGCAGAAAATTCATGAGAGCAGAAAAAACTGAGAAATATAACCAAAGAAAACAAGATTATGTGCGAAAGTCAGATAATTTTGCATTAATATTTCAATTTTGTGCAATATGATTTTAAATGTGTTTAAAGTTTTGATTCATGCTTATTAGTTTTAAAAATGCGTTATTCATTTTTTTATTTACGCTTATTATTTTTCGATTCGTGACCATTGCTTGCTATTCTGAAAACTTTGCTTTCATTTTTAAATCTTGTGCAATATATTTTTACTTGCGTTTTTAAATTTTGTTTTCACGCTTGTTATTTTTTTATCCGTGACTGCAATACTTTTGGCAGGAATCTGATCCCATACTTTACCACTAAATACAAAAATGTGCTGTTCGCACAGACAATGATATTCCATCTTTTTACTGGTAAAGCACCATTCACACATCAGTTTCAATATAACAGCAAAATTTGAGACATCATTTGTAAACATACACGATCAGAGTTTTTTATTTTTAATTATTTTTTTTAATGCTTTAATTTTTGTGTGAAACATTCACATTCATGCAGCATGCAGGCCCAGAGACATCATATTAGACAACTTCAAACCAAACTACACAGTGCGGAGTAAATGTGTCATCTGCGTCAGAATATTACAAAGCCCAGAGTAGACATCTTACATCAGCGTATACTGAACTCGTACATGCTCATACAGGTTATCTCATTCTGTGTTCACACAGAGCACATTATCATTTACTGGTAATGTTACAACTTCTCATACTGGTAAATTTCCAGAATGAATTTACCGGTAATTTTGAAAAGTCCTGTTCACACATGATCTCTTAACGGTAATTTATTGGTAATTTACGAGTAAAGACTGTATGTGTGAAAGGACACAGAACAACTGCAACAGTCGTTATATAACATCATGCTCTCTTGCAATTCTACATATAATAAATATAATATATCCAAATGTAAAAGTATACATACTATGATACCAATTCACAAAACAGAGTTCACCAAAGTTCACCAAACTTGAACTCTGGAACACTGTGGAATTTGCATGAGCTTGTGTTTCCTGTCTCCCTTATTTGCATGCGTATGAATGAAAGTCTTTGGAACTAAGTGTACTATGACCGGCTCTTTAGTAGACGCATGCACACACATGTTGGGTTTCCATGATTTATGGGGACATTCCATAGACATAATGTTTTTTATACTGTACAAACAGTATTTTCTATACCCTTACCCCAACCCTACACCTAAACCTCACACAAAACTTTCAGCATTTTTTTAGATTTTCAAGAAAGATCATTTTGTTTAATTTATAAGCTGTTTTCCTCATGGGGACAAAAAAAATGTCCCCACAAGAACAAGGATTTTTAATTTTGTACACCTGAACCACACACACAATCTTGCTTCTCTTTCTCTCTCTTGATAATTTATTCAAATATCAAATGTATGTAAATCTTATACCACACTACTTTATCTGTCTGACTTAAAGCATGCAGAATGCTAGAGCTAATGAGCTATAACTGACGAAAATAACCATAATTTGACCCTTCTAGTCAGAATTTGCACTGCACAGCAGTAGTTGCTGTGCGTCTAGTCACATTGGAGGTTCAGTCTCAGTACTCTAAAATAATCTCAACACACACTTTTGTAGTAATAAAGCATCTGTGAAAAACATAAATGTGTATGTAAATGCAACATGTTCCTATTTTGGTCCAGACAAAATTGTACGAGCAGAACCGTCTTTTAGGATTTGAAAAATACATCTCGCAGAGCTGTATTTATTCCACAAGCACAACAGGCAGAGGCAATTTAGTAAGCTTAGCCCTGAGGAGCATATGAAATCTCCCAGTGCAGCTGCATGTTGTGTCAGATCTCTCATCCTAATGATGAGCAGTCCATTGAGGAGTGCTCTGAGCAGAAGCTAGAAATATCCCTGTCGCACTCTGCCAGGGCTCAATATGTCACCGCGGAAAGGAGAGGAGAGTCTGAGCAGGGGGTGTAAAACTGACCGCTTCCCTGCATGAGAAGTGGGCCACGGCTCCACGTCCCCTAAACACACGCTGATTAACGCTCGGACAATGGGAGGCCGTGGAGGCCATGAAAGGCTTAGTGAGACATGTCGGCCAGCGACTCGGTGACTTATGGCGTTATATTTTTAAATTGCCCTCTCCAGAGCGTCTGATAAATCAACACACAGGTCATTAAATGGTTCATTATCCTCCTAATGTGATTCATTGGTGGCAGAGGCACGGACCGCATTGACGGACCGGCGAGCAGCACAGGCAGCGGCTCCAAGCCGAGCGGTTAGACAAGAGACGGCCCCCTCATGCTGATTTATGATGTTCAGAAGCAGAACACCGATGGAGAGGTCGGTCAGATGCCGCACAGGTCAGCGGATGAGTTAGTGGAAACACTTCTTACTTTCTCAGCGCACACACACTAGCTTTTTTCTGTTAAATATGAACTTAGGAACAGTATATGTGTGCTGTAACGTCACTTTGATACAGACAATCAGACACATATAAACCTTGCTTTGCCTGAAGATATGACTCAAGTCTGCCCAACAGTGGAAAATAGTGACAGCTTTCTTCCATTTCTAAATGACCCATGTGGTCATGGTCTCTGCTGTGTTCTGTTTGTGCCGCAATTTATACAGCCTGCCACAACAGACCACCGCTCAAGTGGACGGACTCTGAAATTCTTGCTGTGATGGAAAAAACAGCTCTGTTCAGGCCTTTCAAACGTTCTGGTCACATTAGAATTCAATTTGCACATACCAAAATCACAAATGAGGAGTGTTTTAACTGCAGTATCACAAGATCAATCCCATTTTCAGTATCAGAGAAACAGGTTATTCAAGCCTTGGGATGATGCCAACTTTCTTCTTTGCTGTGGCCATTATGAAGTCTGTTAAAAGTCTCTGTGTGTTTGCTTTTCTGATAATAACGAAATATTACAA